>PYHX02000158.1:71644816-71712629 GCA_004302925.2 Cochliomyia hominivorax | reverse complement strand
CAAGTGTATTAAGAAAGTCTCCTTATCAGCAGAAATTCGTGCGAAAATTGCATGAGAACTCAGTAGTTTTCAAATGTTACAGTTGATTTTTTGCTGCTCCATAATCGCACACATCTGTGAAAAAATACGAGTGGTTATAGTCGGCTTTACAAACAAAATACGCATCATCATCGTTTCGTAAGGATTCCTATTGTGGACACATATTTTTTTTTTGCTCTCATTCATTTTCTATGAGACACATAATCGAAATGTAATACATACAAATATTTACAACATCAGTAGAATGAAATAAAATGTTTATAAACCTAAAATTACAACACAAAATATAAATAAGTTACAAAAACAACACAAAAATTGTATCCAATAGTATATTAAAAATCCTTAAAAAAAGCAAACAAATAAACAAATTGTAGTTGTTGTTATAGACATATTATATTGTTGTAATTGAAGTCGTATCAGTAGCAAGATGAAATAAAATAAATGTCATGAAAGAACTCATTGACAGGCACATAAGCACACTGGTTTTATGACCAACAGATATGACCAAAATATATGATTACCATGTGTCGTTTTATGTACAACTTATACACCCAAAGTCATCTATATGATTACTATTTATGTTTGTGTTGGTTTGTGTTTATGTGTATTGTTTTTTCTTTTTCGTTTTTTTTTTTGTTTGTTTGTTTTGTGAATCCTTAAGTTCATCTTGGTATTATCTCACTAGTAACTCGTAAATAGGCATTTACTTATGTTGTAATATTTATTTTAAGTCTTGTATATTTCCTTCATTTTCATTCGTTTCCTTTGACCATCATCTACTATTTAATATGTTTGTTTTTGTTATTTGTATACTTTATTTTGTTTAGTATATTGTTGCTTCTTATTATGGTCATCTCAATAACCATTGATCCAGGTGGGACGACATGTGTCTTTCTTTTACCACTTGGGTCATAAAAATCAAAATTATATGGATGTTATGCGTGTTTATTGTATGCCATCACTACTAATTTTTGTCTTACTCCATCCGCTTTTTGTTGTTCCTTATTTGCCTTTCGAGGTTTTTTGATAGGGAAAATAAGTGAAAATGCTTTTAACAGCTAAGCCGAATATTAAACACCGTTTTCAAGTTATACTTCAGAAAAAATTCATATAAAAAGGTAGATTTTTTTAAACCGTCCACCACCCAAGGAAGTATATTAATAATGGCCAATATGTATGTAATGAGATATCAAAAAAATCATTGAAGGTCATATCGTAAATACTATTGTAGCAATTCAAAATCTGAGTAGATTTGACTATGTCAGTCTATCTGTTGGCAACATTCTCATAGACTGATCGTTCAATAAAACTTGCCGATTCTTGGTGAGTGGATGGAAGTCAGGGTTAAATATTGCAAAATTAAGCCTTTTCTGTGATGAGCTCAAAATTGAAGCTCCTACAGAATGTAGAATTTTCCTAGCTAAAGTTTATGTTTTTTTTTGTGCAGCAAAACAGATCTTTATGCTACAAATATACAAAAGTGATATTAGTTTCGTCCTTGATAGCCAAGATGCTAAAGTCTCTGGTTACTAGTTACATTAAGTCTCTTAAGTTGGGCTGCAATTTTTACAAAGAGCTTTTCGGGAACAGCTTAACATTACTCTGCTGTGAATATTTATGAAACGAAAATGCAGACGAACTGGCAAAAAATGGTGCATATCTTTTTTTGTACTTTAAAAATATTTGGATCTTATTTCTTTTAGACCTTTACTATCATCGGAGGCATTAATTCTTGGTAATTGGAGAGCGTAATCAACTTATATTGCAACTGGAGCGTGATCCCATATAACGTCTGCCTGTTTTTCTTTTTCTAATTGATGGCAGGAATATCGCTTCCATTTAGATCATCCATATATGTCATTTTATGGGAATGTAGAGAAAAATGGAGAGAGTCGGCAGTAATAAGTTTGGACTTGACACGAACATTAGTCCAAATTAAACTATAACTTATAAAATCCACATTTACCTGTAACTTCCATATAAAGCCGTTTTTTTCAAAGTGAATTTAAGCTAAATTAACTTCTAAAGAGACAATTTCAATGAAATTAGAATCACCAAAAATGTCACCAACTTCAAGGTCCACATTTGGATGTAGCTCCAACAATGTACGCATAAAGTTTTTGAAGTACATAAAACTTTGGTTCGGTGTGAAATTCAGAAACACGTTTGATGAATTTCAAGAATATCAGACCATACTCAGCTGTAATTTTGATAAAAGCCCTATTTCCGGAATTAGCGATTAGTACGTGTACTATTTTTCCTTTCACCCTTTCTTTATATAATTTTTATGGATATGATCTCTGTAAGCCAAACTAATGAAATGTGATGAAGTTCTACGCCAAAAATGCAAATTATAAAAAAGGAGGAATCCTATATAATTGACTGTGCCGAATCATAATAACACTTCACCACTATATTGAAACATTATCTATATATTTGAATTCGATAAAATTAGTTCATATTTTATTCCGAGAAGTGGGATTATAATGGACTAATATCCAATTATATCCGATAATTTTCAAACTTGTTTTATATATTAAAGAAAGTTTAAAATGTTTTTGATATAAAATTTTATAACTAAGTTTTTCGGGAAGGAGTGTTATGTGGGTGCTATGTTTATGGGACGATATTGTCGGATTAATAATATATATTCAAGACATAAACATAATTATAGCCAATTTCAGTAGAATTGGTCATTATTTACTACTTTTATAAGCAGCCAAATACTTTTCGGGGAAGCGACTGATATGGGAGCTATATAAAAATATGAACCGACATAAATAAAACTAATAATATATATTAAAGACAGACAGAAAATTAATTGTGCCACATTTCCAATAAAATTCATTCATATTCAAGTGTTTATAAGCTAAAAAATATATTCCGGAAAGGGCGTTATATGGAAGCTGGGTCAATATGACCCCAGTACAATCTTGTTCTTTGGGTTTTATTTTTAATTATTATCTAAATATATATAATACAATTTTAGTATATTTTCTTATTAATTGGGACCCATATCAGGCACAAATTCGCATATTTCCGCCTATAACTCTTTGCTATTGATCCTATTTTGATGATATTTTGCAAGGTGATGAAGAACATATAATTGTATGTTATTGTTAAATTTTTGTTTAAATTAATTTATGTTTTGTTGTAAAAATTAAAAAAGTTCTTTTTGTCGATGTCCCAATATAGACGGTTTTAAACAGGAAACTTAGGACAATAGCAAATAATGTGGCAGAATTTATTGAATTTGTACAATTATTTTAGTCGTGAAAAGTTACCAACAGACAGAGGAACATAGCTAAATCGACTCTGATTTTAATTTGATGCAAGAAAGGGGGCAAAAGTGGAAATTGAAAAAAACATAAAAGTTACACGCAGTTGAAAAAGTTGGCATTTGCGAATGAGTTGCACCAACATTCATGGTGTGTAGAATAAAATCAGTTCAGATTTGACAAGGTCCATAAATAACCATATGTACTTTGTAGATTTCCCTGATATTACATAACGAATAAAAATCGCAATATACAAATTTCACCACTTACACTTCTGCAGAGTACAAAAAAAGTCCCGGGTAAGAGAACATTTCCCTTTTATTTCATGTGTGTTTGTGTCCAGTTTTATTTTGTGGTTCATTTATGTTTTAAAACTTTCGATGGCATCTCATGTGATAAAGCAACTTTTCTTATTCCACATTCGAAGTTCATCTTTTTTCGTTTTTGATTTTTATGGTATGAAATCGTAAAAATGGACATCATGATGTCCTTAAATCCTTATTGTTAATGTTTAATAAATATTCTTAGCATTTCATTACATTTGAAACTGAAATTTCATTTTTACGAACACAATAAATGTGGTCATTTCTTTATTTCGAATTTAATTTTGCTGACTGGGTATCATGTGTGTGTGTGTTTGTATGTATTGAAGGTGATAAAAAGCTTTTCTTCTCTCTAATTTTAGTTCATTTTGTAATAGAAAATTTATGGTTTCTTATTTGTTGAGAATTACATCATGATGAGTCATAAAATTATACGTGCAAATTTCAAATTATAAGGTTGATTGAATGTTTTGTTATCCATTAAATATTTATGTCTGAAAATGGGGTTAAAAGTCATTCAAAATGTATTATTGGTCATATGGAGTAAATGTAAGTGTATAATCTTCTTCATATTTCAAATTTTGATAATGTATTACGAAAAAATAGAAAAACTTATTCTGTTCAGAATGATTATGATTTTATCATGACTAAAGACTTTTTACCCCTTTTTTATACATGATTGTAAATGAGGGCATAATTGGAATTGGAAATTGATTACAAAAGTCAATAAATGATAAATATTTTAATTTTTTTTTTGGACAACTCCTAACCAAATCAGTGTTATAATAATTCACTAAAACCATACTACCAACTATTACCAGGTCCATATTTTAATACATTCATAAGAAAATCTAATATGAATTTTATGGATTGTACGGTTACAATCCATTAATATAATCAGTCATAATTTTTCGTATCGAATATTTTATTCCTTGAGTGAGATCGAAACATTCTTAACACACATATATGTTTATAAAAACGATACCACAAAACATACAGTTTTATTTTTATTTGATTGAAATAATTATAATTTAAATATATTAAATTAATTAAATTAATAGAATTTTATAGTGCCTTCTGTCACTTTGCCTTTAAAATCCACCACACCTTTTCCATGCTTTTTAATTCTCCTTTAACAAAAGCGCAATATATCTCTACTAGCCTAAGCTCCAGGCAATTCCGAGGGTTTGAGTCTCTTAGTACAAATACCACATAATTGTTCTGGTAAGTGGCCGAATGTCAATTCAAAAAAATAAATTGACAAATTTATAATTTGTAGTCTTGTGAACGTAAGCAGCCTTTTTTTGCAAATATTCCTTGATGTAAATTGCTGTACATATAGAAAAAAATTGGCAACTTTTGACTGATTTTAGGTCTTAAAATTTTCTTCAACATTCCTTCGAACATCAGCAACACAAAATTTTTAAACAGGAATTTGCGTATGTTTCGTGAATTTGCATATGTTTCGTGATCGATTTAACACTAAAAATATATTTTTTTTGAAACCTGAGCTCCGTGTTATGTTTTTGGCCTCTACATTTTTAGTGGTCTTCCTGTCAGGAAATTGTTTATCATTGTATCTTTTAAAACCTCAAGTAATCAGGCTGGTTTCCAACCGAATGTATTGAGTGCTCTTTAAAAATGTTTAGCCTGAACCAGATTTCTATCAACGGAAAAGATCTTCCGGTATTGTTTTATGACATTGAAAATAGTTTGACGCAGAAAACTATTTAGAGGTACCTTCAAATATTGGTTTTATATCTATTAATATACAAAACTCCTCAGGACTATGCTCATTGAGGTTAATTTCATTGAAAGACGTCAGTTATTGTGGAGGTGAGCATATCAACAACAGACAGACACAATGAGATAGCAAAATCGACTCATTTTGATTAAATGCAAACATATATGTATGCATAATGGGGTTTCAGATGATTCCTTCTTAGCGTTACACTCGAAGTGAAAAAAAGGTCAAATAATACTTGGCTTTACAGTTTTCATAAAAAATGTGTGTTAAGAATTTTTCTATCTCACTCCATACTTGAGATCATATGACCATAGGGAGAGAGCTCTGAAGCGATATTAAATAATGACATCATTGTTGTCAATATAGTCTAACAGTTTTCCTAAATTAACACTTATTATTAACATTCTAATGTACATGTTCAAATTTGCATTTGTAAATCTATGGTTGTTTGTATTGGTAGTTTTAAAATGCAATCAAAAGCTATTAGTTGATAATACTAAATACTTAGTTCAACATATAACATTTGCTAAAACACTTTTAACACAAATGATTATTACAATGCACAAAGTAACGAATTTGCTGTAAGAATCCAAGTACTCTGGTTGAAACTATAGACTTCGGAAAAAAAATAAATAAAGAAAGAATAATCTAAATTAAAAAACCGATATATATAAGAACATTTTAATGGTTAAGAGAGTTTATCTATTTTTTTTTTTTTTGAGATTGTGCTACATAAATGTGTAAACAATTGAGTTTTTATTATTTTATAAAAATATCTACAAACAGGAAAATTTTTTTTAAAGAAATCATTTTTGGGAATTTGAAAATTTGGAATTTTCTTTAAATATCTTATTTAGAGTAAGTTCATATATATCGTATTAAAATTTCAAATTTGTCAATTTCATTTCAGTTCAAATATTAATTTTATTTTAAAATATCCCCAGAAATTAAATAATATTACATTCGACCATGTCGAATCTTTAACACCTTTCACCACGATCAATTTAGAAATAATTGTGGAAACACTCCCTCGTGCCCCATCCCTTAATTGCGTAATCTTTAATATTTTGTCATTATTGCTTCATCTTTTCTTCAAATATCATTAAATTTCTCTAAATGTTTCAGAAATATATGAAATTAAAAATATAATTTGAAAGGGTAAGGGAATACAAGTTCCTCGTGTCCTATTAGAAAATTTTGTAATTTCTTCAATTTCATCTAAGATATTGTGAGAAAATTTTACTTATATTTTTAGTTTTAGAGGTTACCTCAGATAATGGTGTTTAATATATTTTCTATTTATCCGATTTTGTGGGTTGTAAATGAAAAATTTAGTTTTTATCTTTACCAGGTAAAGTTAAAAACTAACTTCTGGACCATTCATCAGTCAGTATTTGAAGATGAAGTATCAGACCGAGTTTTATTATTATAAACAAAATTATTAATTTAATTAAATCAATAAAACTTTTTATATAATGGTATGTTGATTATGTTATTGGCCATAGAATCTAAAAGTGAATAAACTACCTAAACCGATAACAAAGCCACGTTACAGGCTTTTTTTCTTCTCTGTGTGTATTAACTTAAATGTATACCTATAAGTTTTCGTTTTTCCTCCAAAGTGGACCACAACATTAATAATAAAATTTTTTGATGAAAATACCAGAAAAACATAAATTTTTAAAGCAGATATCGAAGGAGCAATAACAAAGTAAATTAAACTTAATAAAAACTTAACAGAAAATGAATGAAATGAATAGTAAAAATGTAAGAAAAAATTTAAAATTTAAATCCATGCAAATCACCGTCGCACAGTGGTCAAAAATTCTTTTTTTTGGAATTAATTCTGAAACGATTAAAGATTTGTTAACGATATTTCACACAGACATTCATAAGATATTTTCCAAATGATTTTCAAAGAATATATTTCTAAAGGGTCCCGGAGTCGGGAAGTTGATTTGTCACCTCAGGTATGATTTGATTAAAAAATAGTTTACATTAACATGGGGTTTTAGTTCTCTTACTTGTGTGATATAGGAGCTACAAACTCTTCCAGACCACAAGTACCTTAGAAATAACTGTGCAAAATATGTAAAACGGTTTTAAAGTTATGCATTTTTATGATAAATGTGCAAGTTTCTGGGGAGGGAGACAAGTTTCAGTTAATTTTTGAAGAGTGGTGTACAATTTTTATATAACTATTTAGTATCGTTGGAAAGGTTATTACTAGAAAAATAATAATATGTTCATGATAAACTACACAAACTAAATATCTCAAATAAATTTGTCAAAAATTCTAAAAATTTTAGTTTTTGTGTACTTTAAATTTTCTATTAAAATTAAGATATTTTATAAAATTTAACTATAAAAATATTCTCACTTTTTCATTCCAAAATACTCAAGATTCCAATCCGGAGAAAACTTGTTTAAAAAATTAACTTTATTCAGTAAAATGCTCAGCCTATCGTTATAAGGGTTTGATCCATTACAAATTAAATTAGAGTGAAGCTTAGTAAGAGTAGCTATATTACCAAGGTACATTTTTGACGATTCTATCTCTGACATCTTTTTGCTCCTCAAAAAGCTAAAGGAAAATATTTTAAAATTAACGAAATTCCAACAGGGCTTGCGGGAAAATTGTTTTCCTAATGCCCACGGATTTACTTTATATGCATTAGCGTTGAAAATCTTTTCAGAATTGAGCAATATATTGTATAGACCAGATGAAATTGGTTGATTTTAAAGTGAAAAATGTTACCACCTTTTTAAAACAAATCAGAAAAAATCTTATTTCATCAAAATTTTATTTTCTAAATAATGTAATTTTATATTGAATCTACAGAGCTGTATAGTTCCAAAAATGTGTCAAAACTTTACCTTGGTTTTAATATCTTTTAAACTAGGGTTATATGCAAGTAAAATTGTTTTTTAATCGAATTATCACATTACACATCCGTGGATACCAACTTTGGAAATCCACTTTTCTACCCCGGAACTCACTAGAAGCATCAATTTCAAAACACCTCAGGAATATCCATGTAAAATTTCGTTAAAAATATTAAATAGTTCCAATGTTACAGAAAAACATTATGTGACCACTGTGCGTCAGGGAAGCGAAGGTGAAGAATCCCGCAATCAACATGTCATTTTTTATTAAAAGAAATTTAAAGTAGTTTTTTTTCAAAAGTAAAGAAAATGAAAACATTTTATTGTTGTGGTGGTATTTTGTGTAACATTAATATTTTATAAGATATCCTGCGTAAAGCAGTGTTGCCACTGGAACATAACTAAAATAATTTAAAAATTGTTGTACTAACAACATAATTTAGACGTTGATGTAGCAACACTTTTAACAACAAAAAATTTATATAATTGTATTTCAACTGAAATACTGATTCGTTTTTTATTTGGAAACAATTTATTTTACAAAACCATGCAACGATATTATTTTGCGTAAATTTTGTTTTTTGACTGAAATTTATTATAAAATTTTTGTATTTAAAATTAGTGTGTAAAATTTTGGAGATGTTACCAAAACAACTTTAATTGAATATTCTTCTATTCCTCTTCTTAATCGTTAATTCAAAAAAGTTGTTTTTATCGAATTCTTTGTGTAGCGTTACAAACATCTCAGATGATTCCTTTACGGCAAAAAAATGTATATAATATCTTCATCCACGACAAAACCAAAGAAGATTATATGATGTCAAACTAATATTGTTTTGAGTAGGAATGCGAGGGTGGTTTTTATTGTAAGTTTTTGAAATCGGGGCTGATAATCACAGGAGATTCTTATTGAGGACAGTCAATTCTCTTGATTAAATTAATCAACAAAAGCGATCAGAATACTCCACATTATACAAAATGATAAGTCAACGTTCTACTCAACACCACTCTATTGATTATAAGAGGTAGTTACAAAAAAGTTATGATCGATCTTCGTATAATTTTATCTTCTGGTTTATTATAAGGTGTTTTGTACATTATTGCGAAAATAACATTTATGTGAGATTTTTGTTAAATGGGAAGGACAAGAAATTATGGATCGACTATCGTATAATATTGCACATCGAATTTTGCTTATACTTTTATACTTAATTTGACGAATTATTATTAAAATATCAATGTATATTTGAGATATAAGGGGACTTGTATGGGGGCTATGAAAAGCAATAGACCGAAACTCACTAAATTTAACACATTGATTTCGAATATCATAAGGCTTATTTCTGCGATTTCGTTAAAATCGCATTATATTTATGTCTTTTGTATAGCTCATTCTGGCCAGAAAATTATACGGCAGGTACCTGAAATATTGGACTGAACATGTCCAACTTCTATAGGCTTTGTCTTTGAACCAAAGTAATATGTACCATATTTCTAGATCTCAACAACTGAGACCTGTAGATTGTTCACAACTTTAACATGAACAGCCGACAGATAGACGGACTGACATCGTTAAATCGACTTAAAAAATGATTATTAGCCGAACGGTTTACTTAAAGGTGTGTGTAGCCTCATTTTTTCTGTTACAAAGATCAGCACAAACGCATAATAACCCAGCCACCTCCGGTGGTGTAGGTGCATCACCAACCTAATTTTCATTATAAGGATCTACAATCTGTGACTTAAGAAAGGCAGAACCTTCTGAATTGAATTTTAATCCCCATCTTTCATTGCTATCTTTCAAAAGAGTTTTCTAATTGTCCAGACGTCACATTGGAAAGATTTCTTCGCTAAGCTATGACGGACTGCTTCGCAACATGCAGATGTTCACTCTTTAATGCTATGGTAAACAGGCTCATACTTACTGTCGAACTACTCGCATCACACATAATTGACGTATGGTTGTAACCAAGACCAACCCTTCTTCACGCAATTTTGATCGCATTTAAATTTCTGATAGATCATGCTTAACAATTTTAATGAGGACTAAGATTTCCGTAGGTTGATAGAGCTCTGCTGAAAAAATCGTAATTGATCTAAATTTGTGGTAATAATTTAGAAACCAGGCAAAATTCCTCTAGGGATCTTAGGCCAATTTATTAACATTTAACCTTCAGGAGCAGGAGAGGATTTTCCAAATCCTTTATTTTTACCACATTCCTATTTAACAATTAGTCCACAAAACTGGGAAACTGAATTGAAAAATACGAAAAAGGTAAGTTAGATATATTAGTCTGCCTTTTTCTCAAGCACCACTCTTGGATAAAGTTTGATGGAAAGGATCAATTCAGTCATATATCATCTGACAGGTTAGTGGAGTCCTGTCTATTTTTTGCTTTTATAAAGAACATATTTTTTACAAAATAATTTGAAATTAACCTGGTTGTGATAAATATATGTCTTCTTGGAACAACATTCATTTCGATAGGCAACCTACACAGCGTCTGCACTTTCGATGACAAGAGACTTGAAATGAGTTTGAAGTCCTCTTTTCAATTAACAGCCTATTTGACTACAGTCTATAAGTAATAACTAATTGAAGTTTGAAGTTATATTATAACTCCTAGAAATTTATCTTCAAATTTATTTAATCCACTCGCTTTCCAAATACAAGATTTAACCTCATCAATTGTTATTTATACGAGTACTCAGAAATATATTATTAGCAATACAACATGTCGATACAACCGCCTGGTCAATGTTTTATAAAACCAAACAAGATTGTCACCAAAATACAATGCGGCCATATAAGCTCTCAATAGATGAATGTGACTATATTATAGGCCTGCCAAATAAAACTTTGAAATGCAAAACAAGAAAAAAACTACACACAGAAAATGAAAAATAACAGAAAAAAAGTTTTATCAAACCATGAAATAAAACCCCACAAACAACCGAAAAATTGCATAACAACCACAATTCGGATTTTGATTGGATTAAAACAAGTATTTGGCGTCAACAATAAAATGGGTGATGAGTGACCAGAAACAACAGCAAAAAAAAGCGAGTGATTTAAGCAACTAAAACTCTAAATGGTTTTAGAACAACATATTCATAGGTACATATAAATACATAGGAGTATGGGATAAACTGCGATATAGTATGAATGTCCTTTTATGAATTTTTTGAAAATCACTTCATATCAATAGTAAACAAATGTAGTTGGAGCAAATAAAATATATGTGAAATGTGTGAGACAAGTTTATGAGGGGGGAGGGAGAGGTTTAGTACACTCAGAAATTGAAGTTGGATAAAAATATACACAAGGAAAATAATACCACAGTATCGGTAATTGCTAAGGTGGGGCAACTTGTTGTGGACTACCGAACATATTGCATTGAGAGAATACGTTGCAATTCACAGTGGGATGGAAATAAATTATATTTTGGCTCATTTCTTTGTGCAAATTTAGAAAAAAGATACCAAAATCTATTCACGAACCATAAGACGTCAATGCAGGACTGATATGAGAAATCTTAAGCAACTAAGAAATTGTTGTATCCCATCCATTTTGTTTAATTTAAGAATCAATTTTGTCGTTTTTAATGATGTTTTCAAGATCATTTCAAATTATTCAATTATCGGTCTGCCTTTGAAATTGGCTGTAGAGTCCTTAGACAAATTATGACCGGTTCCAAATTACAAGAATTATAGCAAGTCGAGCCACGGTTATTTCAACAGAGCTACACGAACTCAAAAATATCTAGCGCATATCCAAATAGATTATCGTGATTTATCTGTCAGCAAATAGATTGCGGTCAAAGTTATAAGAAGAAGGGTGGTCTTGGTTATAATTTCAATTTCAAAATATTTCGGCAGCTTATCTTTTGGGGGTGATGAGCCTATTTATCATTGATAAGAATTCACATAATATCATGGCTACTTTTAGTGATGCAGACACGGTGGCAATAGCTGGGGTATTAAAGTGAATGTCAAGTTAGTTTCTTTTTATAAATTGAAGTTCATGTCCATCATAGAAATTTTTGGTAATTTTCATATCGAAATATGGGTAAGCGGGTGCACCAATACAAGAAGTTAGTTTACACTTGATTTCGTAATTAAATTCCTTTAATTTTGTGATTTTCAATGTAGTATTATAGAAGAATGGAAAACTATGTTAGGAACTACATTTGGTTTCCTATTTTGTTTATATTGGTTATTTGTTTTTGTATTGGTTTATTTGTGGACTGTTCCAGTTCAGTTATCATGACTTTAGTCTTGTCTGATTAAACCAATTCTTTCGTCTATCTTTTTTCTTTCTTGTTTTTCTCAGAATTATATACTCTCGCAAAGTCTTTGGTTAGGATTTTAACTACTTCGTGTACTGCTTTCAAATCTCAAGATCCATGTCTTCAAGCAGGTCGATTACAGTAATTGTTTCGTCGCACTTCCCTTTTACAAGAATCTTATCAGCTTTCGAGGACATCAGAAGGATGCTATCTTAGCAGCCTTTTAACTCATCAACTTTTTGGGTGAAATTATTAATAATATCTATTATTTAATTATCGCATTATGAAAAATATTGTACATCATCATTACTTTTTCCAACAGGTATCTCATGGACTCTAGGCCATATGCGAGACTTCTCTGCTGTTGAGGCAAAAATGAATAAAATCAATTTCTAATACACTGTGATAAAGAACATTCTACGTTGATCAAAGATTTTCCATCCATTGATTTTCAAATAGGTTTTAACCGATCTTTCAACGCGTTCCCATGCTTTTCGTTAATCGATTTCTTCAAAAGTTAATCAAATGTGTTCATAGGTCCAATTTCCATAGCTCATAAAAGAAGCTCCTATTCTTACTTATGGTTTTAATTTGGCTGGTTGGCTGCTAGACTTATTTTTGTGTGGAACATCATCATTGATGTATTTAAATGTCCTCGCTTTTGAATAAAACCCAATACTTTTTTCATGTCTCCAGACGAAAATGCAACTTCACCTTTACTTTCAAACTTGTTACATTGATTAAAACTCTCCTTGCCTACTGCGACGAAATCACCACATTTGAATCCGGCGAACTCACGTTCGTAGGCAATTTTGAGTTGATGCTTTTTAGCGTTGATATGGTCCCACTGTATCATCACTATAAAGCCACTTCAATAAAAAAGACACAACCAAAACAACATAGAATAAACACAAATGTGTTGACAACTCATGACTGCCAGGAGAGGTGTACATGGACAGAGTAATATGTTCCATCATACATCTAGTTTTTTTTCTTTAACATAAAATGAAGCCAGGATGTCTATTTTGTATTTGTTTTCGAATATATATCGTATATTTGGTTAGGAATTAGATATTGAATGTAGAGGATATGAATGTGGTTCCAATATAAACATAGATTAAATGAATGAGTAAGTGTAAATGTATGTGGAGGATATACACATACATAACAGTGATTGTATTGTTGTTGTTATTGTACAATATTTAGGCAATTAAAAACGAAAATTTACTCGATATCAATTCTAATTTTTATGATTGTTCTGTGATTTGGTTTTTCATTTCAATACTAAAATGCCACTGTTTTATATCATCAGGATATATATTCACATACACATTTATATTTCCTCATATGTTAGACATTTTCTCTGATATACTGCCACATGATGTTGTTGTACATTTTTCAATTGTACTTATATTCAAATTTCAAAATCCTATAGAGTTTTTTTATGTTTTGGTTTTCACCGTCCACAATAGCAGTGATTATGTGCCTGGTGTTCACTTGATTAGATCTTAAATTTTAGTTATTTCAATTGCAATTTTGGTAGACAATTGCTTTTCCTCAATTGAAAAAAAAGAAATGGTTTGAATAGATTGGCTTTATGTATATGGATGACAATTACCATTCATGTTTTATTCCCTTATTGGTTTGATTTGGTCATTTTGGTATATGATGACATTTTAGGTTTTGATTACATTTTGTTTATTATAGTGGAAAAATTCTGATCGGTTTAAGGACAAACGAATACTACAAATGATTATCTTTTATTTAGGGCATTTAAGAAATATGAGTTTGTATGTATTAATGTGTGTACTTTTTTAAAAATAACTTTTCCACAAATATAAAAAAGTGTTATGATTTTCAATTAAAATGAAATATATGTATATCATGAATACTCCTGAAAGGAACCTGACTTTTTAAAATGTCGTCTGTTTCTGCTTTGCCACTGCTTTTATATACATTCAAGTCGTAAATATCAAAATGTTTCACAAATACTGTCCGGCTCATTTTAAGCATAATTTGAACTACTTATTTTACATCTAACGAATCTCAGATCTTTCTTTTAACAACACACTATGTTTCAAATGACCAATAAATAATACTATATTCGGCTATGCGGAATCCACCATAAATACAGTTTGAAAACAGTCAACGAAACAACGAAACAGTATGACGGTAGACCTATAAATGCTTAGTTAACTATTTGTGGGGCCAAGTTGGGTCTTGTTGAAAAATTTAAATAAGTCTAGTACACATAGATGATTCCTTCTTAATGTTACAAATGGAATGATAAGCCTCTTCGTTATGTTTAACTTTGCTTTTTTCATTTCAAGTGTTTGTGTTTGAAGTTTCAAGAAACTGTACCTTGAATCTAATATATACTTTTCTGAAATATAAATTTATAACTTTAGAGAATTTGAGTTATCGCAAAGCTGGACTTTAAAAGGTTTATATTTCTTAAATAGCTTCATATGTCCTAAAAGTTTTGCTAAAGAACCTCAATGTCTGTTGAAGAGGAAATTTAAAATCCCCTGAAGGAAAACTATCTCTGTCAAAAATGTCATTAAGTAAAATTGAATAACAAATACGCTACACAAATGAATAATATGACTCTACACTCAATTTACTTATCCAAATTGCGATTAAAACATTATAATTAATTGTAAATAAACAATCTTATATCTGAACATTATGAACAACTGTGAATGGCAGTTATTGTTATTGTTAGGTTAGTGACCGGTATCTATAGATTTCCTATGATTCATTATGATTCCATTTCTTCCAGCCATTATATAAGTGAAAGTCTGAATGAAATAAGATCTAAGTATTTTGAATATTCTAATATAAGACATGGCACACCATGCATGAACAAAAGTACTGAAGTAGACAGAATGAATTGAAATTGGGCTTAATGATAGCTGATAATATCAAAATTAAAAATACAAGTCCAAAAAAAATTTAGTTATGATTTTATTAATTATTGATACATTTTTTTATTTTGCGTAATCTTTTATTTAAAACATAAACAAAGAATAACTAGGCGTATGAGTTATATGTGTATAAACTTATAGTTTATTAAGTATACTCCCTGTACTACAAATAAACGCAATTTGCAAGTAAGAAGTAAAATAACTGTTGTTATACTTAGCCAAATTTGAAGTATTTTTGCAAGATCAAAAAGCTCACAAAAGAAAATAATAAAAAATAAAATGTTTTACACTTAGATATATGTAAGGTACCAGTGTCCTTCTTCCGATACAAGGCAAATGTGTAGTATATATATAAAAGTCATAATTGTAAATTTTTTTATTTTTCTGAAAATAATTGTTGAATATATTTAAGATTTTAATTTCACCATTTTTTTTAAGTTTCAGATCTCTAGGATGAATGCTCTACTCTGCTGTTTTTTCGCATGAAAATAAATAACTGTGGGACGGGGCATTCGCATAAAAATTAAAACTCTACTCAACATCTTCCCCTTATCATTTTGCAATTAACGTAATTCTAACATTTTGTTTCCCACGATATATTGACCTGTAAATAAGCTTATGGTCATCCTCAGTTGACCATACTTATTTTTTCATTCTATTTGTTCAATACCAGATGATGTTTTTAATTCGGAGAATGCACACATAACTTTCGAAGTAATCAGGATTATTAGCAACAATCTTTATAATGGGATTGTGAAAATTTTCATAACCCATAGAGTAAATACAATCATAAAATGTTCATGGGAACATTGATATATTTATATACAATCGGCCTACAATTCTATTAATGAAGAACTAACAAGGATGGATTAACTTTCTTAATATGGATACAACGAAACTTTCGTAAGGACAGGCAGATGAAGTAGCCGGGAAAAGTAACTAATATAACGAATGCAAAATTGATAAAAGTTTCACAATTTCATAAATAGCATGGATTGTCATTCACTGGTATTGTTACAGTTAAAATATGGAACAAGAAAAGATAAAATTCCACTTTCTTAGCAGATTCTCACGCCGTATGTTACTTAACAATGACAAACCTTATTTAAAATACATATATTGAAAACATTTAGATAAATGCCTGAATTTCGATATTTGGTCCATATTTTAAAACCTTTTAAGTCTAAAACAATATTTTACAAAGTGAGGATTATGAGGAAGTAATAACAAATAATTGTCAAACCAGGCTGTAAGACTATTTAAGCATGCGATTGTACCAAATTTTAATAAAATTCGATCAAATTCAAAACCCTTTTTGTAAAAGGGTCTTTAAATAGGAAATATAGCAAAATGTGGCCCGGTATTCGTTAAATAAGAACCATATACTTGAGATAGTTAGAGAAATAACTGTGCCGATTTAAGATTAAAAGTTTTTTTCTGGAAGCAAAACCATAGCAATATATGTACCGATATTCGCCAAGAAAGAATATCATATATTCAAGATAGAAAAATAAAAGTGACGATTTTAAATTAAAAATTAGTTGATATAAATATAATGGTATAATTGGCCATTATTATTTTCCAAGGGCAAAACTCTTTTCCCGGAAGGGGCCTTATATGGGAGCAATAGCAATGTATCTATGATTTATTTTTATGATTTTCTGTAAGATAATAACTATTTGCGATGATTAAATTCCTGTTTAAATACATTCACTTTATGTTATAAAAATTAGAAAATTCGTTTTTCCGATTTTAATGGTCGTCTCAATTGTCGGTCTATAATACTTTTGTTTATAAACTGATATTGCTGATTTTAAATAGGAAATCACTTCAGTTCGGACTAAGATTTCGATTTGATGGAAGAATATCAACTTTATGGATTCTGAGATGATTCCTTCTTGGCGTTACACATCGAATAAGAAAGTTAATATATACTGAACATCACTTGTGGCGGTGAAGGGTTTAAAAAAGAAAAGCACTTAATACATTTCTCTTCACTTATAGTTCTCTTACTGATTTTGCATAATATAAATTATTTTTATTTTTTCCCAATTATTGATGGTATGATGATGTGCATCTTGATTCGGCCATAAAAAAAGTCAATGTTTGTTAAATGTATATTTAACCTTCGTTTTACTTGCCTTGTTAATATGTTATTATCGCTTTTAGTATTTTTTTATGTGCAAAAACCTATACATACTTATTTCGGAATATTTGTGTATAAATTCATTTGTTTATTCATTGAATTGTAACGAATGTCCTGTTTTTATGACTTTTCTTATATATTGATACTTCTTATTATTGTTGTTGTTATTACTCTGTGTCGTATGGGTGCTGTAAAAATTATGTTGATGACTCATCAAATAAACATTTATTTTATAGTCTTTATAAATGTCATCTAAAGGATTCATTTGTTATTAATGTATTTGTTTTCAGGTATGTGGGAGGTTTTTAGTTAACCATGACGAATTTTTTATTATTTTATGCAGAGTGAAGTAAAAGAATATTATTTTAGTTTAATTTGCACTTAAATTATTGCAGAAAAAGTGTGATTCGTTTCACACAACTTAAATTTATAAAAATATTGAGACATCTCCAGAGTGCGGTACAGTTACTATTTATGTCATGTAGACATGAATTTTTCATTTTTAAATTATTTTTTTTCAAATATGTTTTTAAAAATGGTAACACAAATTCAAATAAGTAAAAAAATATTATTTTCATTATCAGGATCGAGATCGAAAAAACTTTTACATACATACATTTTAATAAAAACGAAACCACTAAACGGTCAAATCCGACTATAATTTCTTACTTTTGAAGTAAATTGTAGTAACAATTTTAATCGAATAAAAAAACTAAGTGATTTATAAGTGGTAGCTACCAAAAATTTATGAACCAGCATCACATAAACGTATTTTTATACCCTCGCCACCAAAGTGGTGACGAAGGTATATTAACTTTGTCATTCCGTGTGCAACGCTAACAAATGAAACTTGGCCAAAGTAATCACTATAGTCCTGAGAAGTTTCCTATTTAAAACCAAGCGATAAAAGATATAGACTGATATCTGATAAAATCTCTAAGTTCAAGCAAAGGACTTTCGTAAAATTGTCTATTATAAGTCGATAAATTGGCCATAATATTTAGTAGTGTGAACTTCATATACTATTAAATTAAAGTTATAACTTTTTTATACTCATTAAGTGTTTTTGTGTTATATTTAATAAAAGCGTTTATATAATATTTACGTTTGTCACACAAATTTTTGACGGAGGCAATTAAAAATTCGGCATAGCTGAATATAGCATTTTACTTGTTTAGTTTATCCTTAATGGTACAATATATTATACTGGTACTTACATCCCGTGCATCACTTTAGAATTTAACACATCGCTTTAGAATATCATGAGAAAAATTCGTTGGAAATTTCATTAAAATTGCTTTATATTTAGGACTTTTGTAATTTTAAATCCCCATTCCGGGGGAACATTTGTATAGGGGTTAGGAGAAATAATGGGACCCATAATCACTAATTATAATAGGCCTTAAACCTAAATAATGACATATGCCAAATTTCAACATATAGATTGATAGATATTTTAAAAACTGCGGTCTGCATTTTGTTCACAAGTTTTACATTGACAGCCAGCCTGCTGGCTGTTTTAAAGTTAATTTTTTTTTTTGGGGGGGGGGGGTTGTGATATAGGGGTGCTTCAAGAAATTGTGAACCGGCCCTGGTTTAATTTTCTACATGGATTTTTGCTTATTTTATCTTAATTTGACCATTTTTGACAATATATGTGAGATTTTTGCCTTTAAAAGTGATATTTGGAAAGGGGTTTGTATGGAGCTATGAGAAATAATGAATCGACCCTCAACATATTGGCACATTCGTTTTAAATTAATTTAAGACTTTTATGACCTTAAAATCCAATTCCGGGAAAAACATTTGTATGGGAGGTACCTGAAATATAAGTCCCAACAAGGCCAATTTCAAAATAATAATAAGTAGCCAAGTTTATCGCGATATTTCAAAAATTTCTAACTGTAGAATGTAAACAAAGTCTATATGGACAGCCGGCCTTACTGACTGACAAACAGACAGAAAGTGACTCTGAGTCGAACGGTGACCTTAAAGGTGGGTGTAACACCAATTTTTCTGCATGTTACAAACATCATCATAATGCTCCAACCACCTTCGGTGGTGTAGGGTATAAAAAATACCCGAGATGTTTATTTTTGAAAAGACCACTAACCGCCAACGAACTGATTCCTGCTATACTCCAGATCAAAAACAAGTAAAGAAATGGTTAATTTTGTTAACATATCTTCCACTGTGTACTGTATCCCGTTCTAATCACTCTTCAATTTTATATTATGAATACGCGATTATAGACAAAATAAGTATATTCACATTTAATGAAAGAAAAATTTTAATCCGAAATAAAATCAAT
The DNA here is from genome assembly GCA_004302925.2 of Cochliomyia hominivorax. Lineage (NCBI taxonomy): Eukaryota > Metazoa > Arthropoda > Insecta > Diptera > Calliphoridae > Cochliomyia > Cochliomyia hominivorax. The sequence goes on along the minus strand of PYHX02000158.1, from coordinate 71,692,683 downwards.
CAAATCTAATAATCCATGAGCTCAATTTATATAAAATTGGTTATTGCTTTTTTTTAAAAAGTCTTAGACATTAAACAAGTACTTATTGTTAATGTTTATGGCTGAAGTTAAACGGAGACATCTTGTTGTCATCTTTCTTAATGTAAATTTTATATAAAGAAAAAAGGATAATAATAAAAATTTATTGCTCATGCGTCTCAAGTGAAAGATGTCAAATTTCATGATGTTTTATGTTCACGAGACAGTCAAGAATCATAATACTGTTAAATGTTTGGCTACTTAAAGTTAAATTAGCTGTAATGGTGGAGGATATTTTGTCCAGCCAATAAAATAAAATTTTGGGGAAAATTTATCGGTTTAGGGGAGATTTTTTTCATAAATTAAATTATTTAAAATAATTAAATTGAACCGTTTTAAAAGTCTTTTTTATCATTATTTATAAAATTAATTTTATATTTAATTTTTATTTTATTCCTCTAATAGCAACTAAATATTTATTTAATATATTTATTTTGAAAATTTAATTCTCCAAATAAAAATAATATAACTGCCAGGATACAAACATAAACCTCAATATATTTATCAAATAATACCAATAATAATATTTTTCAAATTTAAACAATTTACTAAACTAATGACTGGAGAGCAAAAAAAAACTGCAAATGCAAATATTGAAAAAATAAAATAAAACAAACATCGGAAAATAAAATTGAACAGAGTGGCTAAAATCCTATTTTGATTAGACCATAAACTAATTTACATATAAAACCTGGTTAAAATTATTGCACATCTGTTATCGCTTTTAATCTGTTTGCAAAGTGTGTTGTTATTAATGATGATCTCTCTCTTTTGTGTTATACACAAATGTATGTACATATATATATACTATACAGTGGGACGGAATCAAAAAGTTAGTGGAAGGTGTACCGCTAATATAAAGCAAATATTGAGTATGGAATATCTACAGAATGTTAAAAAGGAAAGTTCTGAAATTTAGCTTCAATCACTTTCTTAAGGATCTGTTTTAATTGACAAAATGTAGTACGGATAGGATCAAGGGGGAGGGTATCTCCCATGCAAATATAATTTACAAATCAAAATTATCAAATATCTAAAGACTATTAAGCGAGAATATCAAATTTGGTCCCACTCGCTTCCTCAAGGAACTGTTTTACTGGACAAAATATACTATGGAATACGACTCCGATGCTAAAATCCATAGGGTAATCATCCAGAACTTCAAACAAATGTGAAAGCTTGGATAAGCTGCCATAGCAGTCGAATCACTTTATTGTTCCTTAGGGAATCATTGTCCTAAATGAGATACCTTTTGGTGACGGCCCTTCAAAATGACTAACCAACTATGTCCACCATACGGACTTACGGATTTCTTTCCCCAAATATATTATTCTCTCTCACTGTTCTCCATGTTTTGGCCTAAAAACAACAATGTGCTGGATAAAACGACGAAATAGTGTTTGTGTATCAATTTGAAAATTCCAATAATTTCATTTCGTATTGAATATCGACATATATACACACCAACACTAATATTGACATAAACCAAACAATAATTCTGCCTACACACACAAACACACACTCACAGACAATAGAACACAATTGATGTTTGCATATTGGTTTGTTATTGTTTTTGTATTTTGGATTTGATTTTTTCTCTATTTTATTTTTGTCAATTGTATTGTTTTAGTCCGTCCGCTTATGTGTAGTTGTATTGGTAACCCCCAATAGAGTAAATAACAAATGCAACAACCATAACATCAAACAACAACTAACGCTTTTGGCACAATATAATCAAAGCCACAGAGTCCAACAATACACCATAAACTACAATTCACTCAATTCATATCAACCTCAGCAGCTCTCTACTCCTTCCCATAAACTTCCCTCACCCACCTTATACTCACAACTACTACCACAATCAAATCAAAATGCGAAATATATTGAAACATAAACATTCATTCTTACTCAAATCGCATGAAATCGTTTATTTTATATTTTTGTTAACATGTGTGTATAAGTATGTTTTTCGATGTTTGACTGTATGTATGCATTTGTGTATGTATGTAAATGTATGTATTTTGAAAATAACGTAAATTTTATTTAAAATCACATTTTGATCAAATTTTATGATTGTTTCACAATTGGATACCGAATTTTATTAGATTGTCGAGTTTTTATTACCATAAAAATGGAAAAAATTAAAAACAAATGAAATCATAATAAACTAATGAAATAGTTTTATTTTTAAGTGATAATAGAATTTGGAGTTTGTATATATATTTTAGAGTATTTTTTTTGTGAGCATACTTCGATAACATTATATAGCATTATCATACAAGTTTTTGGCTTACGTTTTTCTCCTTTTTAATAATAAATATTTTAACAATACCCACGTATATGTACGATTTATAAGTTTTAAAGTGATATTTGGAAGGGTGCTTTCATGGGACCCATAAGAAATAATCGACCGATCCTCATATAATTTGGTATATCGTTTTAGAATGTAATAAGATTTAGCTTTGAAAAATTAAGTTAAAATCGTTTTATATTTAGTAATTTTATGGCTAAAAACCCAATTGCGGGGGGACATTGGTATGGGACCTATATGAAATAATGGACCGGTCATAACCAATTTCAATCGTCCTTGTACGAAAGTAATAGAACGTCCGAAATTTCATTACGATATCTTTAGAACTGCGACCTGTATTTTGCGAAAAATCTTTGCATGGATAGCCGGACGGACGGATGAACGGACGGACGGACGGACGGTCATTCTTAAATCGACTCAAAAAAAGGATCTATATTTTTCAATAAGAAGTAAATGAAAAATTTTAATACGAGCTTTATACGGATCCGAATCCGTCTTGAAAACAGTAATGAATTATATTACTTTGCTTAGTGATACTCATTAGAGATATATTCAAAGTTGCCAAACGCAGCTTTCAGAGCATTATGTGTTCCCAGTCAGAGCCTACTTAAATATGTGCAAGATCTTCTCGATCGATGCCACATATACCACATTTTCATGTTACGTATTAATGTCGAACTTGAGTCCATCCATGTCCCATTTTTAACTAGAAACAGTACCTGGGAGCTCTACAATTGTAGTTCTGCACAATTAGGATCAAAATGAAGCAACATATTCAGCCTAATAATCTCCTCCTGACCTATTTTTTTTATATTTCAAATTGGGTTAAATGATCTTGAACTTTAGACCTACGTATTGAGCCACTAATTCACACAAAATACCAGATGTCTTCGATTTCGGAGGCATTCCATTCCTCATTTGAATTATCAACAGACCATCTAGAGAAATCGTTCAAAAATATAAATCTGGTTGTTGAACATGGCAAACTGCCCCCTTTTAACTGAAAAGAAAAAATTCGAACAGAGTGGCAACTCCACAAATCGCCTCATCTAAAATCGAAGCTAAAGAACCACTAAGAATGATATATTCGGCCATACTGAATTTTCAATATAAAGTACTACCATAAATGCGTGTGAAGTAAATATATCATATTTTGTACATACACAGTGTAAAACTCACATATACACTCATAAACACATACAACATATAAAATTTTTTATATATAACACAAGGACACTTAATATGTTATAAATCTATAATTTAAAACTTTACGAATGTTCTTCTCTTGAACTTAGACTCTGGAAAAATTTCGTTGTTAGATATTGTAGATGTGAGCGTTCCAGGAGCAGACAGATAGACATTAGGAGGTCTTAGAATATTCCTTCTAAGAGTTACATACGGAATGACAAAGTTAATATACCTTCTTCACCATTTGAATAGGTGCGGGTAAAACAGAGCATTTATAAACTCTTAGAGTAACTGCGTCATTTTGTAAATATGTGGAAAAACTTCAGGCAACGCTTAAGTTAAACTACTATACATCTACAACAAGGGAACTAAGTAGGCCACCTCTACGAAATAGATTCCTCAAATTTGACACCTTAAAATATTTTAATCTTTGATATCTGATTAAATACATTTTTAGCATTAAATTTATCACATAGAAATATTTTGTTACCTTTAAATGTATAACAAACATTTAATGTGTATTTAAAATTAAATATTAAATCTAAAAATCACCATAACTTTGACCTTTTTTCCCTAACAAACCATTTAGACCTTAACTAGATAATGACTTTTAATAGTAGATCCAAAATAAGATATTTACATACACATAAACGTAAATATTTTTGGGTTTTATTTTCACGAAGACGAAGAAGGAGATGTTACAAATGTTTCAAATGTTTTGACAAAAAAATGAAGAAGAAGAGGAAGAAAACTATATTTTTTGAGGTTACATTGAAAGCAATAATGCACACGTTTGTTGTTAATTTTTGTTGAATGTTTTTACTTTACTGTTATTGTGGCAAATACAAATAATGATGGTTTATCCACGACGTTGCAAACTACGAGGTTTTTCTTTCGTTATCTGACTGAAAGAAGCCATTAAAAGAAATTATGTTTTTCGAAAGTGTAAGAAAAACTAAAATTGGAAACCAACTCATACATGAGAGAAGAAGAAAATAAAAAAATAAGTAGGAATGCTACGTATTTGATTGTGCCGTATCTTTGATACCCTCCACTACTATATTGAAGACAATTATCTATTTGAATTTCGATGGATTTGATTTATATTTAATACCGGAAAATAGGATTATAAAGGAGTAATATCCAAATATGGCCGATGATTGTCAAAGTAGCTTAACATGTAAAGACAGTTTAAAAGTGTTTACTGATATAATAGTTTTATAACGTCAAACCAGTTTTCCGGAGATCTAAGATTACGAGTTTTATAAAATCAAAAACAAGTCTTATATGGGAGCTATAGCAATATATGGACCGATATGGATAAATTAAAAACATATATTAAGGACAGTCGGAAATTTAATTGTGCCAAATTTCATGGAATTCGATCTTATTTAATAGTTTTATAAGCTAAAACCATATTCCAGGAAGGAGCGTTATATGGGACCTAGTTCAAATAATGACCCCAGCAAGTCTTACCTTTTTGGGTTTATTATTATTGTATTAAAATAAATAAATATGGGAAATTTCAAGTAAATAACCTTAAAAATTTCGACCCATATCTGACACAGATTTTAGTGTGTATCAAAATTCGCATATTTTCGCCTAAAACTATTTTTTCTATTGATCCGATTTAGGTGATTTCTTGCACGATGATAAAGAACATATAACTATATGTTATAGTAAAATTTTTGGTTTAAATCCATTTAATGTTACACATGGAATGACAAAGTTAATATACCCTCATCACCACTTGTGATGGTAAGAGAGTATAAAAATATTTACAGAGAGAGATTATAATGCAGACAGTTGTAGAAAGTCGTAGCATTTTAAATGTGGCATTTGTAATGGGTTTTTGACGCTTTGTGTCGTTTGTGCGAAACACAACACAAACTTTCATTGAAAATGAAAAACGATTATGTTGGGTTTTGGTAGCGTTAAACTTAAAATAAAACAACAAAATACAAATACAATTTCTTCCTCCTTTTTTCTACAACCTTTAGTTGTCACTGTTATAGTAGTAAGAGTAGATGTAGTAGTGTCTTGAAGTTATTTGTTTAGTATTTACAGGTCCTTTGGGATGATATCGCTTTATGGGTTTGAGTTTGAGTAAAAAGTAGCAGTTCAAAACAGGAACCTCATAATGTACAATTATTCTTCTTGTTTAAGGCGTCATATTTTTTGTGTGTACGTTTGTCTTTTCTTCAGGTCTCCTTTATGGAATCCTTATTTTCCGCATTGCTGTTATTTGCGTAAATTTTAAGTTTTTTATTGGTGTCTTAATTTGTTCATTTCTTTTGCTGTTTTTTTATGACTTTGTTTGTTGTTATTGTTATTTATTTTACTGTCTACAAGGTGAATATAAGTTTATAGTCACAATGAAGTTTGACGTTTATTTGTTTGCAATTTCTTATTGTTTTTAAAGAATTATAGTATTCATAAGGAGGCGAAATCACAATAAATTTAAAAATTTAGTCAGATATGAAGCCAATCTGTTACCTTAGATGCTGGATACATGAGATAATTACTTGGAAAGCTCCCATTAATGAAGATTTATTCAAATAAAAATAATCACTTTATTAAAATCAAAAAGTGAATTTTGTATTAAATTTTTCTATCGATCATTTTTGGCTTTTTATACACTACACTAGGGTTTGTGGAGGTAGCGTTTGTGCTAATTCCACTATTAAGTATACTTTTCGAAGTCTGAATCCCCTCCTGAGTCGATTACACTATATCTGTCTATCCGACTGGCTGTCCATGTTAAGCTTGTTCGCAAAGTACAGGTCGCAGTTTTTAAAAACATCTTAATGAAGTGAAATAACACAAGGACACATATTAAACTGGTTATGATTGATCCATTATTCATATAGGTCCCCCTAAATGGTGTTTTTGGAATATTAAATTTCAAACGCTAAAGGAGTCATATTACATTCTAAGGACGATACTCCCATATATAACCAAGAAAAACTCCTTTTTAAAAACGAATTTACACATTTTATGTGAGGCGACTGTTCCATGCATTTTTGTAGCAGTCATTTATAAATGACAATGTGGTTGTAGGGGTTATTACGTAATAATCGCTTGAAATGCGAACTGTAATTATTTGTTTCTTGTTAGGTAGTTAGCCCAACGAAATTTAGTTCTAATTTATTGTTATTGCTCTGAAATGATTTATATTTAAAAACAAGGTTTGTATTTGTTAAGTATAATTAAAGGTTTATAGACCGGACATTCTAAGGGCAACCTCTGAAAAGGGAATGTACTTTAATTTTTACCTCTGAAAATGAATCACAACACATACATTTGTGGTGGTGTCTATTGAATGCTGGTAAGGCCATATCAGATCGAGTAGCAAATGCCCGATTTAAAAGTGAAATATTGCCATCAGTACAGGAGTTTTGCCAACGGAAAATGAAAAAGTTGCTGGCGAACGTGAACAACAATGGAGGATTCCAAAGATGCTTAGCAAAAAAAATTTCACATCTAGTAACTATGCTCAACAATTTGAAAAAGTATAACTCAATTATCATGGGTAAAAAATGTTCAAGATTTCTGGTTGTTTAGACATTGGATTTGTTCAATATGACTATTGCCAGACTTTGCTTTCTGGTGAACTTTTGAAGATCCTATATCCCAGTTTCGACTGTATGGATTGTACCTTCTTACTTTTTATAATAAGACCAAAATATAAGTCTAAATGATCCAACCACGTCTAGCACCATGGGGGAGATTTCAATTCGAAAAGACTGTTTAAGAAATTAGAAATAATTGCGAAAAAATGATCAATTTGCATCACAATTTTGCAAATTCGTCATTCCTCTCTATGAGATGCAATAAAATTTATGTAGATGTCACTTAAAAACAACTCATATAACAAATGTGTATCAAGAAGATGGAAAATCCTTAATAGACTAAATATAAATGGCAAAAGAGAAAAGTAAGGTGCACCGAACAAAAACATCACTAAAATAACAAACTTGCAATCTGTGAAAAACTTCCGTTTAATAAAAAATACCCATCAGAAGATATTTCGCTAATAACTATCGAGACACGGAAAAACTTTTGTGCCAATTTAATTATACAAGAAAGCGTAAATAGCAGAAGAGACTTGGAGCTTGGTTTTTCAAATAAGGGAACATAAACTGTAGTTTAGAACAGCAATACTGCGCAGGTTTTGGTATTACTGTTAGCATTAAGAAAGCAACAAGAAAACTTCTCTTCTACCAGTAAAAATTCAGTTGTAAATATGGAAAGGAAGGATACCTCGAATGTGAAAAAAACATATTCTATAAAGTGATGACTTGGAAAATTACAAAATCTGGAAGAAAAATTTCATTACTTAACAGAGTATCCGAAATTTTAGCATTCACCATTCGAAGAAACAAAACAAGAAGTCAATCACTTAAATCATATGTATTATTGAGAAGAAAAGGGGTGCTACAGAAGAAACCATAAATCATCAGAGTTTTCAGTTCTTCATAACTGCAATGTCAGTTAACTATTTCAAATAGATGCTGGAGTAAAACAAGGATTATGTTGTAATGAACATACAAGCAAAATTAGAAAAGTTAAACAGACCGAGGAGCATTCAGGCAAAAAAGTTTAGAACTATTTAACATATATAAAAAACCAACTATTTTGTACTAAAGAAATTAACGTAAATCCTCTGCAGAATTACTTATGAGAAACCCTTAAAAATGCTATAATAATTCGGTCATACTATCAATAAGCCTCCCGACATGTCATGACAATATAACAAGGATAACACTTGTTCAAAATTCCGAAGGATTAAGAAGTTGAGTCTGACCTTGCTGACCTTTAATACTCTACGAAAATACCTTTCTGATATTTATGGACAAAATATTTTTTTTTTATAAAATAAATTTAATGCTTTTTAAAAATTTCTTCCATATCATAATTATGTTAATATTATGCCATCAAGTATAACAATAAAAAATTCTTTAATTTTTCTAAAAAGAAAAATCTCTACAACAAATTTACAATTATAAAGTGGTTAATGCCCCTGTTGATTCATAAATATTCAAAGTCAAATGACAAAATCGTTTAAAAATCCTTCATCATCGTACATAACAAAAACAAATTGTTGCTTTTAAAAATATTCCAGAAACAAAAAACTAACAGTGATGAAACCGAATAAAAATTAAGGTGACAGCAAAAGGGAGACAAAGACTAAATCCATCATCATTTATAGCGTTCACTCATCTAAAATCATAGAGAAAAATTTCTCACACTTAACGTTGGTGAAAATGCAAAATATTCCAAGAGGATTTAAATTTTTTGGTATAAATAATGGGGGAACCAAAAACATCAGTAAAGGAGAATTTCGAGAAAAAAGGGTTGATTTATTTATGTTGTCGGCTTGTCAGCAATTAGAAAAGTTAAATACACAATGTAAACTGACATTTTAAAGAGATATAAATGCACAGTGAGGTGGAAGTGAAAATCTTTGAAAATAAATTTGTTTGGATTTTTTTCAATGAACAAAAGAATTCAGAAAATGAGCTGTGAGTGCTGTACATAGAAGATATCTGATTTTATTTCTCAGATAAAATGTTAGTGCAGAGAGATTTATAATAAAGATCCAATCACGTCTATATAGAAATGTTCCCCAGAATGCAACGAAACGTGACGTCTGAAGATTTCTACGCTTTTAACAATACGTAGAGGTTTTCGCTTGAATTAACCGTTTGAAAAATGAGAAAATAGATTTTAAATAAATTTTAATATACCAGGAATATCAGAACTGAAAAAATCAAGAGCCATCCGAATAAATTATACAAAGTGATACTATAATTGAACTCAGAAACGACCGAAATTTTTATGATTTGTAACAGCGATGGTGATTTGAAATCAAAGGAACATACACTTCCTTATGCACGGATCTAGAGTAAACTACAACTAAATTGAAGAATTAAAAATTTATGGAAAGAAAGAAAAAAAGGACTATATCATTCCACTAACAAACGGGATAACTGTACCTCGAATAAAGTTGAATAATAGACTTCTTAAAAAGTTATATGTTTTGCAAATATTCTTCATTCCCATTTCTCTTCCAGCTTCTGAGGGTTTATTTATTTTTCCTTTGTTTCCTTTCGTCTTACTATTATTTTTTTAATTCCGAGAATTTTTTTGATTCTGCTCCACTATACAAATAATAGAAATACACTCACAAACACTTATTAACATACCTAGTCTCTATGAGTATAAGAGTTGTATTGGTGTTTAAATTCACACGTTCAAAATATCCTGTTTAGTCAATTGTATCTATTTAGACTACACGCAAACATCCATACATACTTCTACATGAATATGTAGATGTTGTATCCTCTTTATTTGTATCTGTGTGCGTGTATATTCTATTATACTGTTTAGCGCTACTTGTGGTAAATGTGTCGTGAAATGCTTTAATTTGACGAAAGAGTGATGACGTCTCATTAATATTCATTGTGGTTTTCTTGTGAATTTTTGTTGTTGCTGTTTATTATAATTGTTGTAAATAGTTCAAGCTTTTGTTGTTGTTTTTGTTATATCTATTGTTGTTACCGGATTTGCCACCCATTAATCTTGTTGTTATCCTTATTTCCAACAACGATTTAACGGAAATAGTTTTTGGTTTTGTTGGTATTTGATTGTTAATGTTGCTGCTGTTTGTTTTATTGTTACTTTTTGTTGATGTTAATGTTATTCAACTTATTTTATATATAACAGGATATGTAGGTGTTAATGAAGCGTATAATGTGTGTACATTTATCAAGGAAACACTAAAGAGTTAAGAAAGTTTAATATTTCAAATAGGAAAGCAAAACAAAAATGACATCTTATTCATATTCATTAAGTCTTTAATATGTCAGATTAATATCTACATTATATAAGATTGATGATTCATGTGAAAAAAGGGAGAAAGTGAAATTAAGGTGAGATTTATTGAAAAAGTGATAAATTTCTGTTGGAAAAAAGTTAAAAGGTGATAAATTTTGATTAGTTGTAATGCAAGGAAAATATAAGCGATAGGTTTCGGACAGAAGTTATTAAGAATAAGGTCCATACTATTAGTTGTGGGTTAATTTTTTATATCATATTACAAACAATAATGTATTTTTTATAGATTTTTAATGAAAAACATAATTGTTCTTATATGGATGGTAAAACAAGAAACTTGTGTAAGTTATTAATAATAAAAATGTTATGATTTCCTGATTATAAGGAGTGGGCGTTGTATATTGATCAAAACAGAATAAAATTGCTATAATGCTAAGAATCAGTTCCTGGAGGCTATGTGAATTAAAAGTATACTACAAATAATTAGATAATTCAGTTTCAAAATTGCGTTCAGCACTTTGCACAAAGATTTCCGTACGGGTAGACAGTTATCATGGGATACAAACTTAAATTGAGATTATTACATTTCCGTTTTTTACCTAATAAACATAGGGAGTAGGAAAAAATATGTGTTCACATTCGGCCATATCGTCTCAAGCTTCAGCTAATTTATATTCTAAGAAATGTGAAAAATTACTGAGAATTTTATAAAACATTGTATTTCTTCTCTTCTTAGTTAAGCTGAAGCCAATAGACAATTTGGTAGTTAGTAGCTGTCATTATTATGAAATCATTGACATTTGGAGACAGACTTTAATTCGTTAACATGCACATTTAGGGAATGTATATGTGATAATTGCAGGTCTAATTTTTACATCCTTCCCCCTTCGGTGGTAATTTACCATCCAGATTTATAAATCAATACGTTTTCTTCTTTAATGTATTCACATAATGCTCAATAAGTCAAAGAAATTTTGAAATTTTCTCACTACTATGACATATACCCTATGAGACCACCCTATCGGCAAAATCTTGCAAAAGATCAGAAGTTCGTATTCGAATGAATAACTTATTTAGGAATGAAGGATTTTAATGATTTGAGGAATGATCTAAGGAAAAACTGTAATGGCGTTGACTAGCTTTTCTGGTTCTCGAGATTACTATCAGCTTTCTTAATCATACTAATAGTGGAAAAGAGAAGATGAGGGAAAAAATGTTCCTTTCTTATTATTCACTATTCTTTTACTTGAGGTTTACAACCTCCTCAAGTGGTGAATAGGTAAATTGTAATCCATTTCGTTTATAGAGTTAATTGTGCCAGATGTACAATACGTTTGAAGCCTACAGATTGCAATATTTTTGGGTATAACTGTGAAGTTACATCACACTAAATAAACTTTCTTTTTATACCTTCCACCACCACAAGTGGTGAGGGTATATTAAGTTTGTCATTCTGTATGTAACGCCAAGAAGGAATCATCTGAGACCCAACAATGTATATATATTACTGCATCAAATCAAAAACTGAGTCGATTTAGCTATGTCCGTCTGTCCGTCTGTCCGTCTGTCTGTCTGCTGGAAACATTCTCACGCCTAGAATAATTGACCGAATTCAATAAACCTGGGCCACATTGTTTGTTATTGTCCTAAGCAGTTTGCTATTTAAAACCAGCTATATCAGTTTATAAGCAAGGAAGTTATAGACCGATATCTGAAACAACCTCAAAATTTCAAAAATGAACTCTTATAATTTCTTCTAAAAATGTAATTGGACTTAAACAAAAAATTAATTTTAGCATACAATTACACGTGCTTCATCATCGTGCCAAAAATTATCAAAATCTGATTAAAATAAAGTTATAATATGCAAAATTTTGATACAACCCAAACTCTTTGTGTCATATGGACCGCAATTTTTAAGATAATTTACTAAAATTTGTCACAACTAATTTTTGAACCATTCTTAATATATGTTATAAATTTTATTAACATTGGTCCATATTTTGATATAGCTCCCATATAACGCCCTTTCCCGGAATATGATTTATAGCTCATAAAACTCTTAAATTGGAACCAATTCTATTGAAATTTGGCACAAATAATTTTTTAACTATTTTAAATATATACTATAAATTTTATTCACATGGGTCCGTATTTTGATATAGCTCCAATATAAGGCCCCTTCCCGGAATGTGATTTATAGTTCATAAAACTCTTGAATTTGAACCAACTCTTTTGAAATTTAGCACAATTGATTTTCTAGCTATTTTAAATATATGTAGTAAGTTATATTAACATGGGTCCATATTTTGATATAGCTCCCATATAAGGCCCCTTCCCGGAATATGATTTATAGCTTATAACACTTTTAGATTTGAACCAATTCTATTGAAATTTGGCACAACTAATTTTCTAGCTATTTTAAATATATGTTGTAAACTTTATTAAAATGGGTCCATATTTTGATATAGCTCCCATATAAGGCCCCTTCCCGGAATATGATTTACAGCTTATAATACTTTTAGATTTGAACCAATTCTATTGTATTGTGGGTCCATATTATGATATAGCTCCATTATAACGCCCCTTCCCGAGTAAATAAAGACCATTTCTATTGAAAGTCGACACAATTATTTTGCTAACTGTTCTGAAGATATTATATTAATTTGCCCTGTATCGGTCCAAATTTTCCTATAGCTCCCTTATAACGGGATTTTCCGGAAAACGGATTAGAGTTTATAAAACATTTAAATAAAGATCAATTCCATTAAAATTTAGCACAATGATTTTTCTAACTATAATAGAAGTATATTATAAATATGAACAATCTTGGTCCAAACTTTGCTGTAGCTCCCATATAAGACCCCTTCCCGGAAAATAGTTTTGAGCTTATAACAAGCATATTTTTTGTTTTTATACGCTCCACACTAAAAGTGGTAGACAGAGAATATTAACTTTGTCATTCTGTGTGTAACGCTAAGAAGGAATTATTTCAGACCCCATAATGTATATATTCTTGCATCAAGTCAAAATCTCAGTCGATTTTCGTCAATCTCTTTGTCTGCTCACATCCGCAAAAATTAACAGAGCTCAATGAAAATTGGTAGAAAAAAGGCAGTTAGTAGAAAAATTTTATAGCTTAAATTGTAACTAATTTTATGACTAATTAAGTATTTCTGTCTTAAATGCAAATAATAATTTGTAGATTAAATCAGTAGTAACTTCTTCAGTCTCCGTTGAATAACTATATATTATTCCGTCATGTTTTGGTTAAAAACGAACAACATGGTGACACACACTGAGAACGAAATCATAAGAAATCATTAAAATTGCTATTGATTAAAGCAAATCGCGAAGAACAACATATTACAGTATTAAAAAAATCCAAGATAAAAGTGAATAAAATAATAACATAGAGACATTATTCCATTTATTCATCCTTCTCACCATTTTGACTCATAATTTGTATAACTTTTTTTTGAACTCTGATTTCTATGAAGGTCTGTAAGAAAAGATATCCCATTATATTACATCTCCTGTTAGACTGTGCGAGGTATTCACAATAAAAATGAAAACTATCTTCACCAATTTTCCTCACGATATAGCGCTGATACAATGATCAGTAAATATGTTTATAACTATCCTCAATCGATTTCATTTCATTTCTAGAATACCCTGATGCTTTGCCAGTATAAAACTATACGATCCGTACCATCTTTGAAGCCATTTGAGATTAAATACATTAAAAATGTTTTTTTAATCTTCTCAAAAACTGTGGCAGATCATTCTTCGTCACAAATTAGTTAGGATTTGAAATATTTTTATAGTCGGAATATTCACTTATGAAGCTTCTGAAATGTTGAAGTCCAGATGGCAGTACTTGTTAGACATAATATTACCGGTTATTTATATATTAATAACAACTTGACTACAGATATACACTTGGAAATACTTTAATCAATTTTGCCAACGATAATATTTTCAGCACGTCACAGCATATATCATGGCCAGTTCCATAAAATATTTTAAATCTTCCTGTGTAAACATAAATTTCTGAATATTTAACGCTACTCACCATCCAATTATCAAGACTTGGAAATGAGATACTTAGTAACATTTCCATTATAATATAAGGTCTATTTATCACCTGTAATACAACCACATATATTACAGACTATAAGTACAAATTATGGATAACATTTTAATGAAAATGTATCTCATCCTTAGAGGTGAATCGGTTCCATAAAACCTTATGTTCATTTCCACTAAAAGTCTCGCAAGAACGCCATCTGATCTTGCAATTTTAATACCAATTATTCTCTAAGTTTTTTGGAACTCATCATTGGATTTCCCGTCAAATCCCACTAATTTCGATTGGGACCACTCGAGTTACTGGTCATTTACCAAAGATGAATTCTATAATTCCAAATATATTTTAGTACTGTTTTATACAAGATGACATTGTTATCAAGGCTTAGCTTAGACCGACTTTTAATAAGCCAGAGAAGACTAGAGGATTTTAATTTCATTTGAAATCTTTCGGTTTCAATAGCTCATATCCAAATCGATTTCAAAAAATTTTACATGTTCCAAATGGGGTGTTCTTACAATATTCAGTGTAACTGTGAAACAATTTTCTCTTCTTAATGTAAAGGTTATATGATGACGTTTTCGTGGCTCGTTTTTGACAGTTCTTTAGCCATGTCTCCATACATCGGAAATAAGCTTTTAAATGGCAAGATGCCTAATATTTCTATGACATCTGTAAACGTCGAAACTGTTAAATTGTTTCATGTTGTTAAATCAAGTGTATATATTAGGTTTGTTCTAGAACACTATACTGTGCAAAGCCGTTTCCATATGTCTAACAGACTTTACTTTCAGTGAAACGGTTTCCACTTATAACGAATTCTTAGTTCGTAAGGTGCTAAATTTTTTATAGTTTCTAATAGCGCTTTCGCAGTTGCTCTCATGACAACATCGTAATGCTTATAAAGATAATTTTAATTATTTTGGATAAACTTTTAACATATCGAATTGTAATTTTCAGTTTAATATATTTTGCTTTTAATAAATATTATTCTACAAATTTAGCTTAATGCACTCTAAAGCATTTTTTTTTTGACATTATAGTTTTTTTCCCCATAAACTCTTGGAGAAAAAAATGTACAACTAGTTGCCATTATTTATTCCTTATTAATTCCATAAATATAAACAACAATATAAATACTGATTTTACCATTTTTAGAAAATTATGCGTCAAAATGAATTTTTAAAATTAATTTTCAAAACTGCAATATGAAAAATTTTCTGCATTAATGCGCATTGTTGAGTAATAATTTTTCATGTACAGAAACTACAACTGTTGGTTCTGCTAATGTAGATTTGTAGCTGTTCTTGTTGGAAAATAGGATATATGATTATGAATGAATGAATAAATGTGATGCTCTCTATGTTCCTCTATTATTTTTGTTTTGTTGTATTCACTCTTGTCCTTTTTTTAGTATTTTTATTATTATTTTTTTGTTTTATGCAATTAAGTAAAATATATTAGTCTCGCAACTGATTTAATTATTTAACATAGAAATGGGCATCCTAGAATATCTCTCTACGCTACATTGAAAAGTATTCCCAAGTAGTGATGGTGGTGGTAGTTTAGGAACTAAATATTCTAGAAAAAAAGAAATAAATGGTCACACGAGTCATAATAGTTGTTTTAGTAGTGGTTGGTATTGCAAAGAACTCTCTCTCTATACTCACACATACAATATTTATAGAAAACAACAAAAGGTTTCGTTTATTATTATTTCTTTTTTTTCTATAAATTCATATAAACATTCATAGTCACTCATACTTATGTACGTATGATAATGTAAAATATGAATGAATGAGAAATATAAACAGTCATAAACAAAACATATTTATCCCGGGCAGATGGTTAAAGGGTATGTGTATGTATGAGTGTGTGGTATGGAGTACAATGAGCTAATGTTAGACATTATTTAATGTTGTTGGATGGGTGGCTTTCGTTGCTCCATCAACTAATGTGTTTTATATGCAGAATAAGGTCTAAAACATAAAGAAGGATTGAAGTTTATGTAAAGTTGCCATCAACGAGGAAAATATTATGTTTTAGAGAAGATTGGTAAAAGCTGAATTCGTTATTGACCTGTAGATATTGATCATTAAAAAGAATATTTCATCTTTAAAACAATTATCGGGCTATACAAACAGAATTAGTAACTTATCTGGCTGCTGTCTTTCTAAACAAAATTAGGGAAACTATTGACTGATATTTTTAAATGGAATATAAAGCAGAAACTCAAAATATCTTAATATTGACTTAAATTTGCAAGAAATTTAAAACATTTATTAACTTGTTAGACTATATAAAGAACTATAAACAATGTCTCATTTATTTAGTATCCATGAATCATATACGGATTATTTTATAACGAATTTATAAACCTCTTCAAAGACTACTAATCGCTACTTTCACCACGTATGTTATTATCCAGGAAGACTCAAAGAAATAATAAAAACTTAGTTTCACTAGAGTGGCAATCAGTTTATATGTAGCAACACTTTTTATACCCTACAGCACTTTTAGTATTTTAAGGTAATTTAGGTGAAATTGAAAATAGCAAACCCATTAATTCATAAGTATTTCCGAATATACAACTGTCTAAGGATTAACGATTTTATTTTTTCATATCCTTAATTTAGTCATTTTCGTTAAAAGTAAATCCCTGTCCACATGTTTTCCTACCTATTTATATTTAAGCAGGTAGTCCTTGTATTGTTATATTGAAACTGCCTAATGATCTAGGTTATGATAACACCAAGTGGCCGATTTGCTGTTCGAGATATCAGATGCTGAACCTTTCCTGGCTAACTCATCTACTGCACCAGTTTGGAGAACTTATGTTTATGTTAGTAAATCAGAAGTGAAGTTCTCGTCAGAGAAGTTAACTGTCGATTCCAACGTATCGAGTTTCATCTCTGTACTGTGGCTGTTTATAAGCTCTGAGAATGGCGAAAAATTCGAACTGGACAACTCTTCATTTATCTGGAAGTCGATATGAATCGCTATTTTAATTATCTTTTGAAATAACAGCGATGACATCAAGAACAGTACATCAAGAAAACAGTACGCTTGTAGTTCCAATAATAATACCTGCATCAGGCCAATACCAAGGATCCATAGGTGAATATGAGACTAAATATATTTATATATGTATGTGTATATTCTCTCTCTATCTTTGTCAACAGTTTGCCGAAAATTAATTTCCATAAAAACTTTTGGTAGAGATTTCGCTTTCATCTCTTGATTATTTTAAATCAAATTTTGAATAAATTGGATATGATCATTTCGAAAAATTGTTGGAAACAATGAAACTGAGGCTGCCATTCAATAATAAGAGAATTGTGGTCATAAAAGTTTGATTATGAACTTAATTTATAAAAGGCACACGGATTTTTTCAAAATTCCAAAGATAAGGCTAAATAAAATTAGCAAAATCAATTTTTATAGTAAGTTCTGTGGTAATGGTTGTTGTTGTGTCGAGTACTTCTTTCCTGGGGAGAAACTTTTAGTTGATACAGCATTAGCAAGGTTGAATTTGTTTATTAATGGCTTAACCATACTTTTTATTTTTTGACACGATCAATCTCTCATTAGTTTAGTTGCATGACATCTGAGATTAGTCTTTCAAACAGTTCATCAAACAAGTAATTTTTTACTGTAATAAACGGCAATAAATAGCGATTACATGTTATTGACCATAATATGGTTATAACTAAATAACAAACTCGAACAAAATGTTGCATGTTCCAAAAATTATTAAAATCGGTTCAGTAGAATTATATGCGCATGTTATATGTAAGTTAAACTTGTAAACATTTTATGCGTTTGTGAGTGTTTATGAATGTACACTGTGTATGCACGAAACAGGAAGGTATTATAGGCTTCGCATTGCCAAATACATCATTCCTACTTGTTACTTTGATACCTATTCAGTCTAAGGATCTTTACTGCACTATATATTACATATCTGGGGTCTGAAGTAGTTATTTGACATCCCTCAAAACATGATGTTATATTCCCAAAATTTAACTTTTTGACGGTATTACCAACATTAAAACTCATTTACAATTAGTACTGTTAGGAGTTTTATAAAAAAACATAAATTTATTTGGCAATCCTTATTTTAGCCTGCATCCATCCATTATTACAGTTAAGAGTAGCATCATGTAATTGCACAAAAATGCGCGCATAATTCATATCAAAT
The DNA here is from genome assembly GCA_004302925.2 of Cochliomyia hominivorax. Lineage (NCBI taxonomy): Eukaryota > Metazoa > Arthropoda > Insecta > Diptera > Calliphoridae > Cochliomyia > Cochliomyia hominivorax. Next base: position 71,673,975 of record PYHX02000158.1, on the reverse strand, counting down.
GACCATTTTTGAAATCCTTTTATTTTCTATTATACCTTCACCATTACCATGAAACTAAAATCTACTAAAACACCTCTGCTACTCTAAATATTGGGTGGGAGAAAAAATATTTTACGATTATACAAATTAGAGTAGGTAACTTAAACAGCCCTCGCAATATAAAATAAATGCAAATATTTTTTTCAAACAGAAGCTTTCAATAGATCCTACATCTTACAGAGCAACTATCTTTGAGACTGAAATGCCGACGGATCGCCCAGACAATTATACTTCATCACTGAAAATACTATAGACAGAGAAAACAAAGAAGGGAGCTCCAGCGCATATATGGAAAAAACGGATTAGACAGTAGTAAATAACAGCGTCAAGTGTGGGAGAAGTAAAGGTGTTAGTTTAAGTAGAGAATGGGTTTTCTTGCTTTCCGACATGTATCAAGGAATAGTTGATAATTATTATAGAATCTCTTATGCTTTATGACAAATTGAAAATTATGTGTTACTTTCGCCCCTCCCCAACAGTTCCATCTAGATATAAAATGTTACTGTATGTTTATGTGTTAGTGTGAAAAATATATTGTATGGGGGCAACCTGCATTGAAAACATTTTACAATTTTAGCCTTGTTTTCTTGCTGATGTTGTTGTTGGTGTTTTTATAACTCGACATTACATTAACCCTGACGTTTTACTGCGCCCCGTAAATAGTGGCGTCCGAAAATTGTTTGAAATAATAATTCTTCGAGATAAATTGCCCCAAAACAGGTGTGTATGTGCTCAGTTAAATTGCCATTTCTTTTGTGAGTGCAAAAACTGCAAAAACAAAACAACAACGCCAATAAGGTGAATAGAAAAAAGGACATAAAAATACAAAACGCGTCGCATAATTTTTATACACTAATGTAGCACACCAGTGATATATTCAGTCGGTCATTCATTCATTTAATGTACGACGAGTATGCTATAAGTATGTATGATAAGACAAGGAATAGAAGGGTTTGGATGGAGAATATATGTACAGGTATTTGTTTGATTTTAGTGTTTGTCGTTAATATGTATTTAATTCAAACTAGAACTAAATATTTTATACTCATTTATTTTATTATTTTTTGTTTACTTTAGATTTCTTTCTTAATTTCAAACCCCAGTTCTCTATTTTAACTACAAGTCACTCTTTCCTCTCTCCTTAGGATTTCTCCAAGTTGAGGTATTTAACATCAGGATATGATGCTGACATTGCCATCTAATATATAAGTATGTACTCATTCACATGTTATAGTATACACGTGTACACACATATCCTTTCATATCCTGAGACCCCTATAAAATCATATGCTTGTAAGTGTGTATGTATGTTGTATTTATATCATGTACTTTATCCAATCAGTGTTTATCGTTCATTTGTTGGCCTTTTTTGTTACGATTTTTACTATCTATATATCCGTTATGCAGTTACTCTTGTTCCTTGTCCGTTCCTTGTTATGTTTTTATATCATATTTTTTCCTTTTTTTAATTTCATTTTATTGATGTCACTTTGTATGTTTATAACTTCTCATATACTTATGTTTTATATAGTTTCACTTGTGTATACTTGTCAGTATTTTATTTGGACTCTAATGAGTTGCAGATTTTTAATATGTCTTGTTGTTATTGCTTCTGCTATACATTTTCCATTACGTGTTTGAAGCCATTAGATGTAAGTGGCAGATAGAATGAGTAAATGATTTAAATCACATCTGTTTAAGCAAATCTAAACAATAATGAAGCTAAATATATATTTTGCAGTATGTTAGAGTAGTGGTGCAATACATGTTTCTTTTTCATTTTTTTTCAACCATAATAAAGTTAGAAACAAGTAAAAAAGTCTGTCAAACCCAACTATGTAATACCCTACACCGCAATGTTTGGTTAAAACAAAAAAGTAGTGAACAACTTTCGTACAAGTTAATTTCTGATTTATTGTAAATGTGCAGTATATCATTACTTAGGTGAAATTTAGAAATTTTAAAATGAATTTTTCTGGAAATTATGGACCGACTCTCGTATAATTTTGCCCACTGATTTTTCCTTTTATATATTTTATTTTATATTTAGGTCTATTATGAACATAAAACCTCATCCCGGGAGGACATTTGTATGGATGTACTTTGTACTTGTGTCAAAATCATAATATTTACCAAATTTGATCGCGATATCTCAAAAATTGCGACCTGTATTAACAACGTTTACATGGACAACCAGACAGACGGACTGATATGGTTTAATCGACTCTGAAAGTGATTCTGTGTCAAACGATATACACACAGGAAAAAACTAATGAATGAATAATAAATGAAATGATTTTGCTTCATAAACCATATCGTTGTATAATCTTATATATTAATAGAAGACCCGGCAAACTTCGTTTAAGCAGAAAAAAATTTGCTTTGTATTTGTTATACCCCTCCCCTTTTTTATCCGTCATACGTTTTGTACAGTAAAACAGTTCCTTGAGAAAATTGTCTGGATCAAATTTGAGAACTCCCGCAGTTATAGTTCTTTAGATATTCGATAATCAATATTTGTATTGTATGGGGGTACTTCTCCCCCTAGCCCTATCGGAATTTTTTATAGCCTTTTGTTACTTTCGGGTATTTTGGGATCATTCTGTGAAAATTTCATCAAATGTGGCCCTGCCGGTTTACAGTCTATACGTTACAAACATACATACATACATACATCATACATACATACTACAACATACATACATATTCTTTTAATATAAAATAATGAAAGATTCTAATATGTAATAAAAACGTTGAAACAAAACTAATGCAAAAAAAATATTCAATCTCAAATAGACTTTGTTCAAGTTGATTGCTTGTTCTTGATGTGCTATAGGTGGACATTTTTTCTGTATTATAACATCAGCATTAATTTCAACCATTTATGGTGGTGTAGGGTATAAAACGAAATTTACAACAATCTCAAATTTTGATATCCTTCTCACTCATTGAGACCTCTAATTATATTGTCGCACTATACAAATATGATTGATGATAGGAGTTCTCGAAATAGTCTATAATAAAATAAGCATCTTAATCATGCATTTTACAATTTTTACTAACTAATAAACCCCATGATCCTTTATTATTAGATCGAAAAATCCTGTCAATAGATAGATGAGCTGGCCATACCATTCAAATTTAATAGATATGTTTTTGTAACCTCCGAACCGCTAGACTAATTTCAATGATATTTCACAGTTTGAATTGGAAAAGTGAGATCTTCTGTACCTTTGTCAAATAATGGCTCCTGCTCAATCTAGTTTTTTCCGGGTTTATTTCTATATTAAAATAAATATATGTGTCCAAGTTCAGAGAACATTAAAAATTGCGGCATATATGACACACTGATATTGGGGTCTATGAAAATTTGACACGTTATACCCTATAACTTTGTTCTGTTTGTTCTACTTCGGAAATTTAAGGTTGTTTACGAAATCGGTTTATATTCTTTTCCTAAAGTACCGATATAACTAGGCTTAAAAAGGAAACTGCTATGTGCAACAGAAAACAATGTGGCCAAATTTAATTTAATTTGGACAGTTAATTTAGAAGTGGGAATATTTCCAAACAGACAAACAGGCAAACTGGCATGACTAAATTTAGTCAGATTTTGATTTGATGCAAAAATATATATACTTTATGAGCTCCTGATGATTCCTTCTTGGTGTTGCAAAATGAAGGACGAAGTTAATATATCCATATCACTTCTTGCGGTTGTGAAGATTATAAAAATATTAATTGAAAACCAACTCTTGTTCTTTATTCACATACACAGAGAAAAAACGTGAAGAAAAATCAACGTTGAACATAGTTGATTAAAGATTGAATACTTTTTTTAATAGCTTTTTATCCATGAAGCAAAATCATAACTAAAATCAAGTAAAACTGCTTTATTTGGCAGTGACGAATTTTAAATACCCTCCAGCACTATTTTGAAGACAATTATCTACTAATTTTAAAGGAGTGACATCCAAATATGGACGATGATTGTGAAACTAGTTTCATATATTAAAAACTGTCTGTAATTTTTTATTGATATAATATTTTTATAAGCTCAAGCCCATTTTCCGACCAGGAGATTTATATGGGAGCTATAGCAAAGTATGGACTGATATTAGCCAGGTTATTAACATATATTTAAGACAGTTAGGAAAAAAATTGAGCAGATTTTTAACAGACTTGGTCATTATTTACTAGTTTTATAAGATCAAAAAATGGGAATTATATGGGAGCTAAATCAATATATAGACCGATATTATCCAAATTAGTAATTCATATTAAATACAGTTAGAAGAAGAATAATTTGACGCAATTCATATATTTGATCTTTATTTATCAGTATTATAAGCTCAAAAAACTTTTCCGGGAAAAAGATCTACATGGGAGCTACAGATAAATATGGACCAAGATCGTTCATATTGATAATAAATATTAAAGATAGTAAAAAAAAATAATTGTGCTGAATTTCAATGGAAGTCGTCTTTATTTACAAGTTTTATATGCTCGAAACCTCTTTTCAGAGAAGGGGCCTGATATGGAAGTTATATCAAAATATGGACCGATATTAACAAAATTATTATAACTATATATTTTAGAGAGTCAGAAAACAAATTGTGCCAAATTTGAATAGAATTCGTTCATTTTTAAGAGTTTTATAAGCTATAAACCATATTCCGGGAAGGGGCGTTATATAGGAGCTTGGTCAAATAATAACCCCAGCACAATGTTATTCCTTCGTTTGTGTTAGTTATTGTATTTAAATAAATGTATATGACAAATTTCAATAAATAATTATAAAAATCGAGACCCATAACATATACAGATTTTGGGGTAAATCAAAAGTTCGCATATTTTCGCCTATAAATATTACTCCATTTTTCCAATTTTTTGATAGTTGGCATGATGATGACGAATAGATAACTGTATGTTAAATAAAGTTTTTGTTTAAATGCATTTATATTTAGATTAAAAAATTAGAATAGTCCTTTATCGGAATTTTATGAATGTCTCAGTTATCGGTTTTTAATTTTTTTGTTATAACCGATTTTAAACACAAAATTGTTTAGGACAATAGCAAATAATGTGGCTAAATTTTATTGAATTCGGACAATTATTCTAACCGTAATAATATTTCAAACAGACAGACAGAGAGATATGGAGACGGACTTAGCTAAATCGCCTAATATTTTGATTTAATGCAAATATATATACCTTATGGAGTCTGAAATGATTCCTTCATAGTGTTTACATATGGAATGAATGAAAGTTAATATACCTTATCACCATTTGTGGAGGTGGAGGGTATAAAAATGTTATATTATTTATATTATTAATTTACATTGATTTTTTGCTGTGTATAATAAAGCATCTTTGTAGACTCGGGAGTAGAATATTGACAGAAATATCCAGAAATTTTAAAAGTACTGTTGGACCAAGATAAAATCCAACAACATTGAAATGTTTATTTAATACAATGAATTATTTTCATAATTTCTCATACTCAATATTACAACCTTCAATATACCAAATCTTATATGTATTATATTTGTATTATATAACATATGTGTATTTTTATGACATTTTAGATTATTAGTAATTTATTGTTGGTCATTAATATTGTTAAGATAAATTTCTTTTTCAATCATTCTAACCTACAAAACATTGCACTTTTTCTCAATTTTAACATTTAAAAACATGAAATCATACAGATGTATAACACGCACACATGCACAAATACAAATGAATAGCAATAATTTTATTGTGATGTCATTGACAAATTTCCAAGGCTCAATAATAAAATATCAGCTGTAAAACAAACATGCAACCATTCATACAAACAAACACACACATACACAAAAAGGACATCTACAACTAATTCTACTAAAATTCAATACATAAAAATGACAATAACGAAATGTGGTTGGTATGCGTTGCACTGTGGGGATGAATCAAATAATTTTGAAAATTAATTTGTACATTTTTATAAAGAAAGTGTATAAATACAGTTTTTTATTTCTACCCCATTGTGCATTGGTGTGAAATCATTTGGTTTGCCTCGATTGGTTGGTTGGTTTGAATTGTTGGTTTGTTCATAGTTTGGTTGGCCCTTCTTTTGGCATGTGAGTTGAGGCACGTGTGATATTTTGATTTATTGTCACATGCAATTTTTTTTTCATCGGACAATGACAGGATACCCACCGATGAAACGACATAAAACTATGAGTAAACGATGCGATAGAACATAAAGGATATTAATGCATTTATTCAAGAGAAAAAACAAGAAGAAAAAACCAACAAATATGATCATATATTGTAGGAAAAAAGTGTAAAATAAAATATTGGTAACGAAATGCCCGAAACACATATAAATATAAATGACATTGCAATGCAGTTGCATGTTATAGTTACAAATGTAATGGTATGAGTTATTGAGAATATAAATGTATTTTTCAGTTCTCTCTTTTTTTGGAAATATATTTTTGGCGACAATAACAAATATTGAAAACGATGAATTATGACTTTTCAAATAAATTCAAAAAAATGTCATCATCGTTTGTAGCACATAAAAATTACATTAAAACACACATTTATTTATTATTGAAATTGACCCTTCAAACATTTGGAAGTGAAAATTGTTGCGAACGCCACTTTTTATTGATTTCTGGATAAACAAAATACAAATACAAAATATATTACTTATTGCCATTAAATCTTCTTGGAGTATAGGTAGAAGAGTCTTACAGAAGTTCTTCAGAAATAAAGACAATTTACAAGAACAAAATACATAACAATCGGTACTTGATCTTCTTCAGAAGTTGTTTAAAAGGTAGTAGATAATATACAAAAATAGTATTGCCACCCAATCTTCTCGGAGTAAAGAACTGTTTTCCAGAAGTTGTTTGGAAGATAGATGATGATCTATAAAAATAAAATATATTACAATTTTCACTTTATTTTCAAGGAAATTACAAAAACAAGATACAATATATTGCCACTACATCTTTCTGGAGTATAAAAAATCTGTGGAGCTTCCGACATCATGGTGAAAACCCTTCATCTGGAATTTGTTGTAATTAGTTTAATGTATAATTTTTAATACAAGAAATAAAATACTAAAATATTTATTTAAAAAAGTCTTAACGTTTTATATCGGTTGTAAAAATTAAGCAGAAGGCACTTTTAGAGTTGCCCTAGGAAACTCTCTTACACCACTACCAGAAGTTTCTTATAAGTCACTGCCGGAAGTAACTTCTGAGGCTGCTTAGGATCGTCGGGAAGCCACATCAAAGATACACAGTTATTCCAGACGGAAGATGATTTTGATGATATTGTTAAGAAAGTTTTGGCAATGAATTGCAACTTCTGGAAGACTCTTCTGAGTCACTTCCGCAACAAAAAATGTTTGTAGGGTATGAAAAAAGAAATGTTTGTATGTGTATGTGTATTGGTGTTTAAGTGTATTTGTATGTGTAATTGTCAACATAAATCAATTTCATGATATATTTATTGGTAAATTGTAGTATATTTATTATGGTAAAAAGATCTAAATAGCGATTGGTTATACGTAAATGGATTTTAATATAATAAATTATATTAAAATAACATTAAATAATAAGTATTAGTCATTCTTATGATATATAATATGATATATTTTATCAGTCAGTATTGAACTTAACTATAAACTATAAAGTAACTGTTCGTAATAATTTACTTCACGTTTCTATTTTTATCATTTTTTCCTCAAAGACCGCAGGAGAGCTGAAATGAAAATTCCTTACAATAATTAAGCTTATATTTGTACCTTATCAATATTATTATAACCATTTATAAGTACCAACTCAGAATCACTTCCTGAGTAGATTTAAGCATGTCCGTTCGATTGGCTATCAATGTAAAGTTTTCTGCAAAGAACTGTTCATAGCTTGAAGATATTTTAATGAAATTTGTTACGTACTATTAATTTGGCCCAATTGAAACTGATTATAAGCGGTCTATTATTTCATATAGGACCCATACAAATGTTGAGGTTTTTAGTCCTTAAATTCCTAAATATAAAATTATGTCAAACAAATTTAGCGAAAATCGGTCCATTATGTCTCATATGTCCCATTAAAAACATCCTTCAAGGTATCATTTTGAAACTCATAAATCTTTGGCACACATAAGCATAAATTAGAAAAGCAAAATATACGAGGGCCGACAAAAAATTTTCGTAGAAGTCATTTACAACCAACAATGTGGTGTAGGGTATGACATAGTCGGGTTTGACTAACTATAATATTTTTAATTGTTTAAAAAATGTAATGCAACGTAGATTTTGTTAAATTGGAAGATTTTCGCCGTAATAATTAGATATTAGATATTTAGGATCAAGAAGGTCATCTCCCCCTAACCCTAAATACCATCAGTAATACTGATTTATGAAGTAGTTTCTTTAATATATGATTAATGGTGAGGTTCATTTTATCTTGAACCTATCTACAATCTCACGTAAATCCATATCACTAGAATATAATTGTTACTATACTTAAGAACCCTACTTTGTACAGAGAGTACCTGTCTCATGGTTCTATCTTTATTCAACAAAGCAGACCTTTAATAATTCGATTGACACTAAATGTTTTAACTCTCGATGTATATGTGGACTTACTCTTCCCTTGTCCGTCATACATTTGTCAGTTGTTGATTTTTTACTTTCTTATATGTCTTACTTCGAAAGTTGGGGCTACAACTCGCCCTGATCCTATCCGTCCTATATTTTTCTCAGTAAAACCGTCAACTGAGAAATAATTAAAAGTCCTTAATATAAAGGATTTTAACGAAATTTAACACAAGTCCTAAAATGTTCTAAAACGATGTGACAAAATATGCGTATTAGATCCATTACTTCTAATAGGTCCCATACAAACCCCCTTCTTACTCCCTTCACTTTTAAGGACAAAATCTTACAGGTACGTTGGTATTGTAATATTAATTGGTAATATTTAGATAAATATAAGCAAAAATCTATGTCCACAATTATACAAGGTTCTGTCCATTTCTTCTAACTGCCATACAACTCTCCAACAAAAATAATTTTAAAACGCATAAAATTACATCAATATAAGAGTTAAAATAATATACTGCATAGATAAGAAGAAATCATAAAATAAATAATACGACGGTCCTTAATTAATGTTTCGTAACCACCATTTTTAATCGACAATATGGTGTAGGGTATTAGTTAGTCAGCCTTGACCGACTATAATTTTTTTATAACCTAAAATGTAATATTGATAATTAGAATCATTTATAGCAAATGGCAAAACTCAATTTGGTTGATGGTTAACGTGTTCTTCGGTATTTTCTAGTCACATAGACATATTCCAATTGTACATACATACCTCTTACCGCTTTTAGTATTCTTTGAGATTTCCACCCTTCTCTGAATAATAATTTCACGTGGTGGAGTAAAAAATCTTACTAAGGATCTTTTAGTCCTCCATTTGAAATGTTAAGGTGATTAGTAGCAGTGTCAAGAAGATAATTTGTTTTCAACAGCGCCTCTCCAATGCCAAAAGATCTTACAACAAGATTGATTGCAGACAGTCCACTACCTCTCAATTCAGTATAATGTTATTGAATATGTGTGGAGTGGATTGATTTCAATCAGTCTGTTTATATTTAAAGGTTAATTTCAAAAACCATACTGCAGGATATTTTATTCACACTCTTTCGACGATCATACTCTCCATATTTATTTATTTGTATTTGTTACTTGATCAAGAAATACAATTCATATATGAATCTGTAGCCAATTTTTTATACTACATGTTTCTTGCTTTTGACCAGATGTAAGATTTGTATACGCATTCAGGAGTTGTGAAGTGTATTTTACCGAAATTCCTTATTTAACTTTAGTACTTTTTCAAAATTATGTTAAGAAATCAAAAAATATAAAAAATATAATTTTCTTTTAACAAAAATCATTAAAAATCTATTAAAATATAAATTTCTTCTTAAGTACTTTCAAATGTCAGTTAATGTTGATGCTGTTTAGTGTTATATAAATAGTTTTGTTTTTTGATTTGTATGTCCTTGATGTACATTAAAAGACTTTTTTTGGCCATAAAAAAGCATTAAATTTATAACATTGTAAACATGAGTTACAAGCATTTTCCCTTTTTTCTATTAAAAATTTGAAACAATTGTACTGACACACTCATACACGCCGAGCAACGCCTGGCCCATCATTCACTTTGCTAAAAATTGCTTGGAAAACAAAAAAGTTAAAACTGCCAAAAGAAGACGAAATTATTGCACAACATAGAAGGAACATGATGAAGGGCCGTAAAAATAGAGAATTGAACGAAAATGTAAAGAAAAAGTGCAACAAAATGTTCCTTTGAAATACAAAAATAAAAATGATTTCATGTGAAATGGCGATTATTTTCTACAATTTTTAGCAAATGTAAAATATTCTATGTGTTACGGAGTGAAAGGGAAAAGTTTTGGGACGGGAAAAGCGATAGCAGCAGCATTTGAAGAAGATGCAGTAAGAGTAACAACAATATTTATTGCCAACGAGCGTGTTCCGTTGTTTAAATGCACATTTATTATAGAACTTTTTATTTCTATATTTTCCCGTTTTCTTCTGATGTTAGAAAGAAGCGTTTGTTTTTGTTATTTTTTCCGTATATTTGTTGTTAAACATCTTTGACCACTATTTATTGGTTTGTTTTATGGTATGATTGGCAACTGGTCTTTACCTCTATAAAGTACACAAATACTTATACAAAAGCAGAGATTTGAAAGTGCTAGATATAATTCTAGATTTAAATACTATTGCCGGAAATTATTCAGAATCTTTCAGTTTCAGAAGGTAAAAAAATTGTGTTTCTGATCAGTTCAAGCGACGCAATAGTACCAAATGCTTAAACAAATGGAATGGAATGAAATGCCAGGAAACTGTACCAAATTAATGTTGGCCAAAATTTCCTTCGCCAACACCAGCTAGAGACTACACTTTATGGTGTGGACACCCCACAAAATGACTCTAAGCTGAATTACATCAATGTCATCTTTGCATCCCAAAAAATTTGGTGGAAATAACATGATATCGTATGGGTCAAATGCACTTAAATCGATAACGATAATTTAGCACACTCGGATCCTAAGCGATAATTTCGTTGTGTTGCATTTGTCCAGGTTCAAAATTTTATAAAATATCATCGCAATAAAGGAAATGTGACAAAAATCAAGAACTGACAAATTTGGATACAATCGCCGAGGTTCCCGCCTAAAGAATAATTTAATTGAATCTTTCTCTACGATGAAAATTCGGTGGCAGTTATAACTCTGTAATCCAGAAAAGGAGCAGGAACATAATAACAAATATTATTATGAGTATTACCCATATTGCTTAAAATGAATACCGACTGTATTTTCCATTCGTATATGCACCTAAACCTCTGAGGCTAATTGCTGATATGGTAGTTATGCCCTTGAAAATCAAGTCAATTTATAATGCTTACTACAAGGAACTAGTGCCTTGGTAGACATATTTTGTGCCAGTTACTGTTGGCGTCTATCAAAGGTTTTGTAATCGGTGGACTTTTCAATGGCAACCGATATAATGTATGAACTTAAGATCTAAGGTTACAGTCTAAAGTTTAAAGCCCTTAAATCAACATTCCGATTCCATGATATTTGAGAGTTAAACAAGACACAATATTCCAAATCCATAAGATTTGGGAGTTAATACAACACCAAAATACTTTGCAGTCTTTAACGACGTAAGTTCAACATTGCTCAGGATAGATAAAGAAAAAGTTGTTATCTTGAATATTTTGAGTGAAAAATACAAGCTTAGTTTTCCCGGGATCAGTACTCAAACCACTACTCAAGCTCTACACGCTGAGACTTCCAGAAATTTACCAGATTGGAGCCGCATCATTGGTTTATGTCGCTGTCCTGAATCTAAATCTATGAGCATCAATGGCTACATTCCAAAGAAGGGCAAAGGTAACTAGAAAGAGGGTTATCTCTCGCTAATTTGCGTTTAATGTGGGACTCCAAATTACTCTGTTTGTATTTAATGGATACATTTAATAGATTTAAACTTCTGTTATTTTCTTCAAAAATATATATTTGGAAAGTACTAAATTTGTTCACTCATATACATACATTTAAGTTTACCACATACACATACATATATAAATAGAAACGATGTCTTTAGATCTATAAATTCATGTCTTTTGTGCGGTACCGTACACACGTCTTTATGTCAAATATTAGATTTATAATATTTCTCTGGTTTGGCAATACTCTCACTCATACTTAGTTATTTGTTCATACCCTGTGGTTATTTCAATAGTCGTTAAATATTATCGTTATTTTTGGAATTTTTATACCCTACACCACCGAAGGGTGGTTGGTATACCTTTCGATTCGGAATCTATAATAATTTGTCAAATTAAGATAAGTATAAGCAAAATCGTTGTGCATATCGTTGTGCATAATTATGCGAAGGTTGGTTCATAATAACTTGAAGCCCCAATATAATTTTTCGTAACCAACCTTTTTAAGCGACGATGTATTGTAGGGTATTATATGGTCGGGTTTGACTGGCAATAAATTCTTACTTGTTTTATGTAAACTTCTCAATACCAAAAATAAATATAATTTTAAAAAGAATTGAAGGAACAACGATGAACAAAATCAGCGATGACGATATTGTACAAGAAATAACTAGAAAAAAGTTTACAAATACTTAATGAACCACTAACACACACATACATATAGATTTATTATCAAATGGCCTTCGTTTAATGTTATGAGTCCTGCTATATCCTTATTTAACTAAGTAATATTTTATTATCAAAAATGTTATATTTCGTCGTACTTGGCGTGCCCTGCTGTCAATTGGCGATGAATTATGATTTTTGATTGAAGTTGAATTATTGCTATATAATGTCTGGAAAGGAAGATAGAAAAAGAGCATTGAGTTAAAATGAGTTCAGCAAAATTAAGGGAATATATTCCTAATTTGGCGTTTTCTTGAAATTAAGTCCACTAATAGTTGAACTTAACTTTGAATTGCAAAAAAAAATCATTTTTTAAGAAACATCATAGACGATACAAATTAAACCCTTATTAACGTGTTAAAACTAACATAACACAAAGGAAACGGAAATACAAAAAAGATCGTTATAAATATGCAGCATAATATGCATAAAAAAATTTCTCACACATACACTCACAAACAACATTCACTACACTGATGTAATGTAGCATAAAAATAATAAAAAGAAGAACAACAATGACTACTGTTGCACATAAATTAACACAAACACACGTGTATAAAAGAACAAATGGTGCAAAATTCACACAATAATACATTCACACAACTAATAATTTCAACTTATTTTCTCAGAGCAGATTTTTTTAACATTTTTCCTCAATGTTGTTTTTAATGGGCCATAAATTACCTAGACAACAATGAGATAGATAGTCAGACAGATGGCCGGACAGACACAGAGACAGATAAACCTTAATTCAATACGTATACACTTAAGCTTTTAATTGTAGATGAAAAGCTCACACAACTTAGGGTATAAATCTGGGAATAGAAACTTGGTACTAATTTGAAAATTTTGGTACCATGTTATTCTGACATATACGTTAGGAAAGCATACCGGTTAGCACAGCTTCCGGACTATTTGGAACAAAAAGTTAAATCTAATACAGGTTTAAAAACTTAAACGGCTAAAAGTTCCTGACAGGAACGTTGCTAAAAATTAAGAGGCCAAAAATAAAAAGTACAAAAAAGTACTTTCTACATAATGGATGACGAAACGTATGTTCTGATAGATTTTTTGCAACTTCCTCATCAAAAATTTTGTATTACCGCTGCTAGAGGGAATATTGAAGATAAAATTATGACCCAAAAGCATTTAAAATTCCCAAAAACTTCTTAGTTGCAGCATAAAAAGACAATATTTTGTTACAACAAACTCTATAAATACCGAAATTCACGTCAAGGCTGCCTTCATTCACAAGTCTTCATAATGTTTATACCCTACACTACCAAGTGGTTAAGTATACCGATCCAAGTGGTTAAGTATACCGATCGATTTAAAATTACTTTCTGAGTCAAAAAACGATGTCTGCCCATCTGTTTGCCTGTCCGGCTGGTTGTCCATGTAAATATTGTGAACAGTCAACAGGTCGCCATTTTTGAAATAAAACAATGGAATTTGAAATCATTAAAAAGTTTTTTTTAAAATTTTGGCACATAATATTCTTCAATGATGTGCCAAAATATGCGAGGGTCGGTCAACTTTTTCTAATAGGTTCCATACAAACCTTCTCCAAATATCATTTTTAGGAAAAAATTTCATATATTCGTTGGTATTGTAATATACGCAATCGATGTATAAAATTTTACAAGGTTGATTTATAATTTCTGGTAGCCCCTTATATAATTCCCCAGGAAGTGACATAATAATGAATTTCACACTTAAGAATAAATAAGAAAGTGTGGTAAAAAGTACTTTTTTATATCATTTTAGTACTCAACTACTTCTCCCTTAACATCCCTAATGTGAATAATAAATTTATAATGTTGTTATTGTAACTGTGATTATTGCATGTCTACGAGTTATTGAAATGGCAAGAGTGTCTATTATTTGAATTAAATTTTGATTTAAACGAAAGAAGACTACCGAACAGGGTTGAATTGCATCAAAATAATAGTTGGAAACGGTTAAGAAAATGCCACATAATTTTGATTTATTGTAAATTAAAAGTAATAAAATTTTTATTTGATGTTATTAAAATGACGGGTACATTTAGAACTTTTAAATTGGAAAACCGAAAAAAAATTAATTTTTAAGGACACTGTGCTATTTGGGTAGATTGTATTCCTTAGACGTATTATAATTGAAAATAAATCTTTTTTAAATTTTTATATAAACTGTTTTTTGGTGTTTAAGATTCTGATGTGTTTTCTGAATCTGAATATCAATTAAATTTAAGGTTCACATTTTTGCAAATGTCTATGCAAACGGGGCACCCAAAAATATTTCATTATTTTATAAAATGTCTGTTGTATTGTTGGTGTTTTATTCTTTAATACTAAATGACTTCCTGTGGTTTGTTATTTGGGTTATACATTACAATTGTTAACTTTTTATTTATTTAAATAAATAAATAAAAAACACGACCAAAGTTGCAAGTTTATGATGATAAGATACACTTTAAGAAAAACTTGAAAAAAAAATAGTTTCAGATAGAGTTCATAATTCTCTAGTTAAATTATTAATGTGTAAGTAACAATGCAACATTCGGCTATGCTGAACCTTTCTCAATTTTTCTTTTTAAAACCAGCAAAATCGGCTTAGCAAATAAAAAGATATAGACCGATATTCTAGGCAACCTCTTAGTACGAGCGAAGAACTTTTGAAAAATTTTATGTAATAAATCGTTAAATGAGAATATAATTTTGCAAAAAAAGAATTAAGTGGTAAGAACTTAATTTCCATTCCAAAAATTGTCAAAATCGGTTCAGTAGAAAATAAGCTGGTTGTACGTTAAAATTATAAACGGCCTTCGTATAATTTGCATTTCTTCTTTATGCTTATTGTGATATTAAAATTTATGAGAAATTTAGGCGTTTTGAAAAGGTATTTTTTCTAGAGAGCTACATGGGCGTTAAAAAATGTGGACCCACCCTTGTATAATTTCACACAGTACTTTAACATTCTCCCGGGTTTCAAACTTAAAATGTTCTAATACCTGGACCAATTTCAATGAAAAGATAAACCACACATCACTAAAGTTTATATAAGAACCATAGTGTATGCAGAAGCTATTTTGGGTTAGGAGCGATGCCTATAAAAATTGGTCCATTATTTCAGGTACCGCCCATATAAATGTTTTTCCCGGAATGCGATTTTCAGCTCATAAAAATCCTTAATATAAAGTGATATTTTAAAATGATGTGCCGAATTATGCAAGGATTGGTCCATTATCTCTCGTGGGACCTATGAGAGATAATGGACCCACTTTCGAAATATCACTTTGAAGGTCAGAAATCTCATATATACGTTGGTGTTGTAAAAATAATTGGTCAAATGAAGATAAATAGAAGCAAAAATCGATGTACGAAGTTATACAAGGATCGGCCCATTATTTATTCTATCTCACATAAACGCTCATTTTCAAATGCAAGGGCGATCAATGATTTTGCGTGCAATTTTGCAAAGTTTAATTTTGCAAATTAACATAAAAAATAAACGATGTTATATAGATAAAGTATTAAATTAGTAAGAGTGCAGATATTGAGATATGGACAAAAATTAGAGTCGATTATAAAAACAATTGTTAAATTTGTTAACGATAAAATATATTATCTCCTTTTCCTTTCGGTTAAAATTGTTGTAAAAATTGTTGAAATATTAAATTGATCCTTAAAGGTTTTACAAAGGTCTGTTATAAACAGCTTAGGTATAAAGATCGTCACAAAATTAAATTATAATCATAGATCTTAGAAAAGTGCTCCAAACATATCTATTGAAAATATGGCTTTAATAGCTTAGTACTTTCGTTACATGACAAATGAGACAAACAGTTTATTTCACACGAAATTTCCTAAAAATAATCCTGATACAAGCTTTAGGTAATTATTAGTGCAAAATTGTTTTTCTTTTTAACTTTTAAAAAGAAAATTTACATGCACAATGTTTATCCTCATTAAACCTCTAGATGGCATATGGGTGCTACAAAGGATCACTATACCACCCGGTTTGCTAATATATATTACCACAGTCTTAGTTCTTGCGATTTCCAGATACGTATTAGCCTCCAACTTCATCTTCGAGAATTTGCTTTGCTTTACTTCCACTCTTGTTGACATCTTTACACAGATCCATTTTTTCAGAATGTTACATAAGATTCAAAGGATCCATGAAAATAGAATTGTTAATATAAAAAAATTACTCATTCACAATATTGTTTGTGTACAGTGAACCCAGCAAATGGAATCCCAAATTATCCAAAATTATTAAAAATAAAAACAAAAAATTTTAATCAATATTGTGATGAAGGGTATAGCATGGTCGGGCTTGGGCGACTAGGATATACCCTCCACCACCACAAGTGGTGAGAAGGGTATATTAACTTTGTCATTCCATGTGTAATGTTAAGAAGGAATCATCTCGGACGTCATAATTAATATAATGTGTTATATTTACACATTGTAGAATGCGTTTCTGGAATTAAGCGCGTTTTTTTACCGATCGAAACAAGTAGAGAAAGGTCTTGGCTTTTAATCGGATGATCTGAACAACTTTTTTCTAAGTAGTTTTAAACAAATATCACAACATGTGTCCGAACGTGAACATGATGGAAGATGTAACCTTCAAATGAAATAGTTGTCTTTAATATTTGTCCCCTGTGATTACTAACTCAATTTCAAGTTTATAATACAAAACATTCTACTGATCGCGCTCAATAAAAAAGTGAAAAGTTATTAGTGTAAGTTATTTTTGACTTGATACTAATATATGTGACGAATTAGGGGAAAATTTGGGATCATATTACTATAGCTTGCAGATAGGACACTTTCCTGGAATTCGATTTGAGCTTCTAGTAGTTCGTATACCCTTAAACTATTACAAAACTTCATGGATTAACATTTTGAAAATCGCTGTGAAAATCATATATAAAAGTTTTAAATCGCTTTTCTTGTTAAAAATGTATTCATTATTTTTCTAAGTGTACTAAATTTTAAATATCAAAGAAAGGTGCTTTAATTTTTTTTCATTCATTCACTTGATCGTCTATTTGTTTTGTTTATTTGGTCAACCATTTTTTCACATTTCTTTTATTATCCTTTCCATATTATCTTCCTTTTCTAAAAAAAAAACAATTTTTATAATCCTTTTCCATAAAAAAGGAAGAAATACAAATAAAAAATGTAGACTTATGCGTATACATCCGTTAATATTTTTCAATGTAGCACATTAAGTACCTCTTGGTACCTCTTTTCTTTCTCGTTCTTTTTTTGTGACTTCACAAAATCGCATTTTGTTTTGTTCAAATGAAGAACAGAAAAAATATGAAATAAAATAAATAAACATTAAAATATTTCTTTATGCAGCAGCTTTTGTACTGTAGCTAAAATATTGTAATACACAACTAAAAAAATCATACAATAAACATAAAAAAGGACGAAAGGACATTTGTTGAAATACAGTTTTGAACCTGCAATTTTTTTTAATATATTTTTTTCTACAATATAAAACGCACATATTTACTCATACTCTATCAAAAATACAAAATATTATATAACCCAACTGGTTTCCGCCAAAACAATATACAAAACAACAAAAACTACAATAAAAATAATATATTTAAATAAATGAAATTGAGAGAAAAAAATGTTAATATTTATTGTGATCCTTTTTTTGATGTTCGTCGGTTAGTTGTTTGTGCGTACGTATCCCTGTTCAAATGTTTTCTTTTATTCGAACATAAATATATTTTAATTTTTTTCTTACTCGTCTTAATTGTTGTTAAGGAGTGAAATCGAAAAATTCTTAACACACGTTTTTCATTACAATCTGTAACACATGTATTATTTGCTTTTTTCATAAAGTTATCTTTGTACATCGTGTGAGTTATTATATTTTAAATCAAACAAATCTGAAATTAGTGCATAAAAAACTTATTAAATATTTTCAACAAAATCCAAGTTGGACCTACAAAAAGTTGTTCAAACATTCAAGGGTCTGCCATAAAGCTATTTCCACTGTTATCAAACAGAACCGAAATAACTTGTCCGTTGGTAGAGAACCTGGTTCAGTAATGGTCCACATAATGTTTCTTAAACGAAGAACGTATAAAGCATTTTCAAAGGAGCTCCCAACACATCCGGTAGGAAAACAGTTAGGTTATCACAGTGCTTGGATCATTTTGTACGAGTTAAAGCTATTTCAGGTTTAAGTCGAGTTTCCTAAAAAATATTCCTGCTGCATAATGGATGACGAAACGTATGTTCTAGCAGTTTTTTCAGAACTTCCGGATCAAAAATGTGGTGTTGCTGAAGGGAATGTTGAAGAAAATCAGTCAAAATTTTCCAAATTTTAATGGTGCTGCACACAATATGTAGTTGCGCAAAAGGAGCTTATCATTTTTAACAACGGGCGCTATAAATCCCGAAATTTACTTCAAGAAATGTTTACAAAAACCGCGAGTTCCATTCATAACTATTTATAATGTGTCGACTTATTTTTGGCCTGACATGGTATCCTGCCACTATGGTAAACAAGTCCTTGAGTGGGTATTTATAACAAGAGAGAGAAATCCTCCAAAATGTCTGGATCTGAAGCCAGTCGAGTTATATTAGGCTCTTTTTAAGAGAGAAATGAAGAGCACAAAAAAGTGTCAAAAGTATGGTAGATTTTGAACGAAACGTTCGAGCAAAGTGACAGAAAGCATTATAAAAACGTTAATGGAAGGATTTCCGAAAAAGGTTAAAAATTTCATCAATAATGATTTGAATTATAAAAATATATATATATATATATATATATATATATATATATATATATATATATATATATTATATATATATATATATATATATATATATATATATATATATATATATATATATATATATATATATATATATATATATATATATATATATATATATATATATATATATATATTTTTTTTTTTTTTTTTTGCAAATTGTAATAATAATTACAATCAAATAAGAAAATTATAACTGTTAGTAAAGTCGTTTTATTTTAATTAACATGTATGTATGTTAAGAATTTTTCGATCTCACGCCTTAAATGTATATTCTGTTTTTTATTTTTATTAAAAAAGATGTTTGTTCATAAATTCAATTATTTTGTAACGTTATTTAGATGAACTTCATTAAATGAAATTTTATATTTTTCCCTCTGACTCAGTAATTGGTTATGGAATGTATATTGAATAGTGAAACTTTAATGTTTATTTTTATACCAGCAACAATACACCAGAGTCACACTAATGAAAAGTTACCTAAGACTCCATAACTTTGATAAAATAAACATTTTTATGGATTAATAGAACTTGCGAGTGACATCCACATATAGATATATAATTGCCAATACATCTTGATAAATTTGATGCAAAAGTCTTTTAAATTTATATAAATAAATAATATTTCACAATTATAATCGAAAATATGTGAGAAATTATGTGATGTTACCATCACATCACATCAGAAAAGGCATTTTATGTGCTTGGAGTTCAATCACTCTTTAGCAAACAGATCTACCAACAACTGAATATTCAACTGTACAGCTGATGTTTTATTTAGAAATTATCATTAAAATGAAAATCAAACTATTATTACATTTTAAAATAATGAAATAATTACTAAGGATGAAATTATGAAATATTTTCGAAAACCCTTTACATAAATGTTCTTATAGGGATTTTTGCCAATTTGCTTGAGCGCGTAGTCCATCTCCGTTTTAAATCTTCTACATTTTGGACTCCTTCTTTGTGCTTTTCAATTCTTATTTAACAGGAAACCAATATCTCTTCACTGATCTTAGCTCCGGGCAGTTTGAGGGATTTGTCCCTCTTGGTAAAAATAATACATTAGGAATTGTTTAACATATTGACAGGATTCCATGTCAGAATAAAAATAAGTGGACGCAATATGAGGTCTAATGAATAAAAGTAACAATTTTGTTAACATTCCTTTGCCGCGAGTTACGTTGATATTTGCGCCAACAAAAAATTTTAAAAAGTCGCAATTTGACACTTAATTCATATCAACAGTTACATTGGCCGCAACTGCATATTGATTTTCATGCCAAGTTAATAGTGATTAAAATTATATTTTTTAAATTGCATATTAAATCAAATAAATAAAAGAATATGTTCTGGCATTAAGGGTTTAAGTGCGGACTACAAACCATTCAGTCCAATAGTAGTATTCTTTGTTTGTCAAAGCATTATATAGTCTGCTTTGAAGCATGTACCTCATTATTATCCTACTGGAATATGTAATCTTCTTCCATAGAAGATAAAGATAAATTCCGGCAATTATATTTGTTGGAACAAGACAAATTTCAAATTTAATATTTGCAGCAAATGTTGTTTAAACCATAACACCGCCGAAATTACGTTCTTACTTCTGGCATGATCTCTATAACATAAGTCAAGTCGTCTAAATTTTATTTTTTTCATTATAGAAAACTACCTTTTTGATTATTGGCCTACACTCTGGCTTTGTCCATTCTGTATTTTCAACTCTTCACAAAATGTGAGCAACGTGTCGGGATCTCTCAGAAAGATTTTGTTTTGTCTTTATTTGTTTAAAATTCGATTTTTATAAGTTTTATCTATTCTTTGTTAATTTCGTATTTCCCTTAGTATGTTTCGGAACACCATAATTATGTCTAATCTTTAAGAAACTACGCATTATACTTTCCGAACATTTCTCTATTGGAAAATTCTCATGAAACAAAATTGATTTAGATCTTTTCTTGATCGGACAGAAAAGATCCCTTTGACATCTTTAAAAGTTATGAAATTTATCGATTTAATAAATTACAACAGAAATTAATAATAATCTATTATTGATCATTCATGAATTACTTCCGAGTTTTTGTTGTAAAAGATATTTTCAAAACTATTACATCGTTTTCAGCGAAATTTTAATCTGCTTAAGCTGCTTTGCTCTTGACGATTTAGCACTCATATTTTCATCTTTTTATTACTTCTAAAATAATAGTGACGCAGGTAATTTAATATTCGACACAGGCATATATCATTTTTTCTTTTTCCAATTTACTTATTAAAAAAATACAATCAATAATTTCGCTAAACGCATAACCATATCACACCCATTAAGTGTACGTTTTAAAATGCATTGAATCCGACATTCGTTTCTATTTATATACAAATTACGCACGAATCATTTAATAATCAGTAAATGTTGCAAACGAATCTTAAACATTTGTGGTTAGTTTGCCCACAACTTTAGTATTAATATACAACTAAATTTAATACTTGATTTATTTCGGTATCAAATTCGGATTAAGTCACACCTATTAGTTACAATGCATCTATTGTGTGTATGTATAATACATTTTTTAATTTGTTATTTCAACATGTTGATAGCAACATATTGATAATAAGAGATTAATAAAATGAAACAAGCTGAGTCCAATTTCATATTCTAAATTTTTAGTTGTGACAGTTTATATTATTAAAATTAGTTGTAAATAAGAATAAACTATTTTAGAATATACAAGTAAGAATGTATAGTCGGCCGAGCCCTACTATCTAATACCCATATCGTCGGATAATTAATCGAACCTCTCGTTCATACTATTAGACTTCCTTGTGCCAAATTTCGTTAAAATCGCTTTATATTAAGGACTTTTTTGACCTTAAAACTCCATTCTGGGAAGAAAATTTTTATGAAATATTGGATTGAACATGGCAAATTCACAATAGGCTTCGCTCTTAGACCAAAATATGTGTATATACCAAATTCCACCGCGATTAAGAAAGTGATCCTGTATCGAACGGCATGTTACAAATATCATCACAAACGCATAATACCATGTTTCAATACATTGTATTGGAACATGTGCTTATGCATATTGAATTTGAAATTCGAAAGAACTTGTATATAAACATGTTAAATTTTATTAATGTTTAATATAACAAAAATATATTATCAACATGTTTATAATTAAAATCAACATGTTGACGAACAAAACATTGTATGAATACATTCGCTAACCATATGCAACAAAACATATCAATTCAACTTGTTTTTAAACTTGTTATAGGTTCTTATATCAGGAAAGCTTTAAATTATCAACATGTTGATGTCGAAACATCAACATGTTACGCAAACATTATTTAGCAACATGCCCGTAATATCAAATATTTATGATTTACCGAATGCTTATCACTTGCACATACACACTTTCAGTACGAAAATTAATCAAGTATTAGTTTTTGTTGAGTATTTATACTAAAACTGTAGGCGAAGTAACAACGATTGTTAAAGATCCATTTGCAACATTTGCCGATTAATAAATGTTTCGTTCGGAGTTTACATATAAATACGAACGTTTTTAAATTCAATGTATTTTGAAATGAATATTTGATAAGAATAGTTTGGTCATATATTTCGGGAAATTATTCATTTTGATTTTTTAAAACAATTTATTAAAAAAAAACTAAGTATTTTTTTATATATATTTTAAATATTTATATAAATATTTTTTATATTTTATATATTTTATAGAATTTTAAAACTAAATATTTTAAAATATAATAAAAATATAAATAAATTACAAAAATATATAATTTTTTTTAATAAATAAAACCTTTTGAGTTTGTGGTAAAAAAGCATTGAACATATTAAAATCTGAATTATATATTAATTTATAAAATTATACAACAATAATTTTTAAAAATTACTTTTGAGTAGTAAAATTTCATGGAAAAGGAATTCCCAAAAAACTTCATTTATTGTGCAAAAATGTTAAATTAACATTACTCATATCGATGAAGCAAACTAATAATTAAAATATGGGTGTAAACCAATAGAAATAGAGTAAAATTCTCAGACCTTTAAAATTTCATTCTCTCTATTGAAGAATGGAATACATTCGAGGCGGAAAATCTTCATAATTTATTATAATATGTATTATTATCTTCCTTCGGAATAAAAACAAGTGTATGTAATAGTTTAGACATCTATTACAAACCTAATTAATTATACAAATTTATTGGACTCCATAAAACTACAAATAGCTTTAACTGTATAACCTTGTTGAGATTTTAGAACGCGGGACCACAAAACGTTATAATTAATTTGAATCGATGAATTCTATTTTATTCACTGCTCGATCGAAGAAAAATCATATTAAACATTCTAACAGCTGATAGAAATCTTAAAAATTAAAATTCCTCTGATCAATAATCAAAGCATTGATAGCTGGCACTAAACTGATACTTATCAGTTAAGATCAAATAAATCCCGCTCTTGTTAATGTGATAGGGAATATATTTCCGAAATGAAAAAATAGCATACTGGTCAATAATATATGAGAAATTCACAAGTTTTATACCTGAACCCTTTCCCTGATGGATATTTATTGTTCAAGATTCGTTATATATACAGGAAATAAATATTTTAAAAATATCGATTTTTCTTTTCTTATCCATTTCAGGTTCAAATACAAATATTCCCCAATCACCGAAAACTTTAGCGATAATTTATTTTAGAGTATGAGATTATGTGATATATAAGTTTTAAGAATTAGAAAGAGAGAGAGAGAGAGATGTTTCCTTATTCGAGCCAAAAAAATTCTCCGTGGGATAATGAATGAATGAAGTCAATATTGAAACCTCTTCTGAAGTGAAAGGTATATCAGTAAATAATATCTGAATCGATCAATAAAATGATTGTAGAAATTTAGGAGGTCAGGATATAAAGAGTCTGTTTTGTCTAATTTTTCCATTATATTTTATGTATAATAGAATTTTGTTGTCTTTTTGTAAATTACATTCTTCAAACGAACAAATGACCGGAAAATTCGGCCGAAATAGAGGAAATACAGGAGAATTACATTTATATTTAGTGTCCAACAACTCAATACATAACAAGTAAACATATTATAGTCAGTCAAGCCCGACTATGTAATACCCTACACCACATTGTTGGTTGCAAATGTCTGCTACGAAAATTTTGTGTACGGCCCTCGTATAATTTGCTTTTCTTATTTGTGCTTATAGATTATTATGAAACCAACATTTATGTAAAATGTATACGTTTTAAAATGATTTTTTTGGAGTTTATGAGAGTTAGAAAATGTTATGGACCGACCCTCGTATAATTTCGTACATTGATTTTGGCTTAAATACATAATTTGACCAAATATTTTTACAATTCCCACGTATGTGTGCGATTTATGAGTTCAAGATGATATTTTGAAGAATGGTTGTATGGGATCTATGAGAGATAATGATAATAGGTTATATGAGAGATAATGAACCGATCCCAATATAATTTGGCACATCTTAATTATCTTCCACCACTAACATTATGCAAAAATTAGCGTGAACTGAAGATATTATACCAAAAAAACTTATTCGTTCATCAGCTTAAACGCTGATTACGCAAAAAGGCCGCAATAAAAACTATAGTGAAATATGTCAACATGTTCTTGAAATTATCCAAAAATATTGGAATCGAGCTATAAATTTTAATGTCCAATTTTTTTTTAAAAGTAAGGAGAAGATTAATATAATATATTGAAGACAATTAGACAAATAATTGAGCAACATTTCAATGGAATTGGTCGTTATTTACTAGTTTTATAATTCCAAACATGCTTTTCGGGAAGTTAATAATATATATTTAGAACAATTAAAAAATCATTGCGCCAAATTGAATTCAAATGGTATTTATTTAAGCCTTTTATAAGCTCAAATATGTTTTCCGGGAAGATGCATTATATGGGAGCTATAACAAAAAATGTACCATATATATATGTAACATATATTCAGAAGAGCTAAATAATTGATTGTGTCGAATTTCAATATAATTTGCCTTTATTTAATAGTTTTTAAGCTTAAAGCCGTTTTCCAAAAATGGCCGTTATATGGGAACTAATAATATGGTAAGATATTAAAAAAATTTAAAACATATTTTCCAGACTACTAGGAAATTAATTGTACCAAATTTTAATAGAAGTGGTAATTTATTAAGAGTTTTATAAACTATGACCCATATTCCGGAATGGAGCCTTATGTGGAGATTAGGTCAAATTACGAGTTCAGCAAAATCTAGTTTTTTGGAGTTTATCATTGTAACAAAATAAATATATATGACAAATTTCAGAAAATAATCGTAGAAATTGCATCCATATAGCACACAGATTTTGGGGTGTATCAAAATTTTTCATATTTCAGCATATAACTTTTTTCTATGATGATGAAAAATATATAACTGTAGATTATAGTTAAACTTTTGTTTAAATGTAGTTACCTTTTGTTGAAAAAAATAAGAGAAGTATTTTTTTAAATATTGAGGTTATCTCAGATTACTATCTATATCTTTTTAACAATCCAGCGATATAGCTAATGTTGAACACGAAATTGTTTAGGACAATTAGAAACAATATGGCCAAATTTCATTGAATTCGAATAATTATTTTAGGTGCTAGATAGACAGAAAGAAAGACCGAAGGATATAGCTAAATTGACTTAGATTTTGATTTGAATCAAGAATATATATACTTTTTGGGATCTGAGATAATTCCTTCATGGCTTTACACACGGAATGGCAAATATATCCTCATCACCAGCTGTAGTGGTGAAATGTACACAAATCCAAATGCCTGACTATGCTTAAGACCAGTCAAAAGCCTGTATTCCTCCAAAACAACTCGAAAATACCTCAGTTGCAATCATGTATAATTTTGTTAAAATATCTCCAACTTTTAAAAGACAAAATTATTTTAAAAAATTAGTTTTGGAACCACAGGGCGATATTATTGAAATGCTTGAGAGAAATAATAAAACTGAAAATGTCCTAAAATTAATTGAAAAACTATCAGCAAAATTTGAGATCCACAATTATCTCAAATGTATTATAATTTTTTAAGAATAAGAAAAATCTTAGAAAATTAATGTGCTTCGCAAAAGTAATTTTCCATTCAAAAAAGTAATGAAAAACAATTGTGATTTCTAAATTACTGTCTAGTAGAAATGCAAGTATGTTTATAATGTGTTAATCGTACACAAAAATAGAATAAAAGGAAAAGAATTAAACTTATTTGTTATCTATATACATATGTTTGTATTAGTATTCTAATTAAAACATAATAAACATTATTCATAATTATTATTTTGTATATCAAAATCACATATTGTCTAAATGGGTTCATGCTTATTAATATGACTATACAAATTAAAAGAAGAAGAATACTATTATTGTAAATACAATCACATTCATATGTATGTGTGAATAACATATACATAAACATTTAACACACTTACACAAAGAAAACCAATATATTAAAATAATGGCAAAAACAAAAGAAAAAATAAAACTCCTCAACATCCTGACATTTAACAAAAAAAGATCCAACAGATTTTCTAATGTCTCCATTCGAAAATTGTCTTAGAAATGAAACCGAAACGCATAAAAATAAAAACAATTAAAACAACAACAAAAAGGACACATTAAAATTATTAATATAATGTGCTTAAGTCACATGTAATTGTATAAAATTGGGAAAACATTTTGCCGGATTTTTGCTTATTATGGAGAAAAATAATAATTACAACAACAGTTACAGTGTGAGTTATAATTTATGGCAAAGGATAAATAAAGGATGCATGTGTAAGATTTTAAATTCA
The DNA here is from genome assembly GCA_004302925.2 of Cochliomyia hominivorax. NCBI lineage: Eukaryota > Metazoa > Arthropoda > Insecta > Diptera > Calliphoridae > Cochliomyia > Cochliomyia hominivorax. The sequence goes on along the minus strand of PYHX02000158.1, from coordinate 71,646,483 downwards.
TTTGGAAGTGTTATTCAGCAAACATATGATAAATGTCATAAATTTTCAAATAAAACACATACAAATATAAAATAACAAATACGCAAAGGATTTATGAATAACGGGGTTGAAATTTAAATTTTACCAGATTAAACACGTAATCAAAGTTTAAAAAATTAAGGAGCAGATGAATGAAGTGTAATTTTAAATTAACGCAATTCTTATTAAAATTAGAATAAACAAAAATTTAAATCTTTTGAGGAAAAATTACTGAGAACCATGTAAACCGATCCACGTATATTTATATACACTTACAATCAGGGTAAATTAACTTTGTCATTACGTGTATAACGTGTATATACATATATATTCTTGCATCAAATCGAAATCTGTGCTGACTTAGCTATGTCCGTCTATTGAAAATATTCTCGTGCCTATCAAAATTGTCTGAATACAATAAAATTCGGCACACTATTTGCTATTATCCTTAACAGTTTCCTGTTTCAAACCAGATGTTTATGGTCATTAATAAAAAAGTTATAGACCGATATCTAAGACAACCTTAAAATTAAAAAAAAAAACTTTTTTATATATTTTATATGTTCTTCAACATATTGTATAAAATCTTTAAAATCGAATTGATAGAAAACGAATTATAGGCGTAGATGTACAAAATTTGTATACATCTTAAAATCTGTCTGTGATATGGGTCACAATTTTTTAGATAATTTAGTGAAATTAGACATATATTTATTTAAGCTTATAAAACTGGTAAATAAAGATCAATTATATTGAAATTCGATATTTATTATAAATTATTAATTGAAAAAATCTCGGTCCATATATTTCTCAATAATTTTTCTCACTTTCTTGAATACATGTTAATAATCTGACCAATATCGGTCCATATTTTGCTCGACCATATTTGGATATTAATACTTTATAATATCACATGTGTGTATTTTTCATTAAAATAAACACCATATGTTTGAATTATGTTGGGATCACTATTTGAAGTACCTCTATTACAGGCCCCACCTGAAATAGGTTTTTAAGATTATAAAATTCTTAATTTCCTTCCTTTCTGGAACAGAACTTTAAGCTTACTCATAAATATAGACCAATTTTATTGGAATTTGGTATAATTGATTTGTTTACTATTTTATAATACAAGCATCTATTTAATTATTAGTTTAACTCCCAAATATGGAACTTCCCCGAAAAGTGTTTTAGTCTTTTGAGACTCCGTACTGTCTCTAATGTTGAAGACAGGTCCATAATTGGTTTTATGTCCCTTATAAGATCCCTTTCCGTAGTAACGTTTTAAGTATGAACCAATTCTCTTGAAATTGTTCACAATTACTTTTTTTAACTGTGTCCAATATACGTAATACCAGTCCACCAGTCTTACTTGTTATACTCTCCGCCACAAGTGAAATATAAATTATTGCATCAAATCAAAATTAAGATATGTCCATATGTCTGTCATTTGTAGGTACACTCACATTGCAATGCAATTTTTATGTTAATGTTCTAAGAAGGATCGATGTTATAGACCGATAAGACCAAACAACTTATTAATTTTTCATTAATTTCAATCTAATATTGCTTTTAGTTGTTATGTTATATACATTTTTTGGATAGGACATGGGGGCAGGTATATTTTTTACAAACGAAATTTTTATAAT
>PYHX02000158.1:71579086-71644716 GCA_004302925.2 Cochliomyia hominivorax | reverse complement strand
ATACGTTAAATCCGACATTCGTTTCTACTTTATATACAAATTACGCACGAATCATTTAATAATCGGTAAATGTTGCAAACGAACCTTTAACATTTGTGGTTAGTTTGCCCCACAACTTTAGTATAAATACACAACTAAATTTAATACTTGACTTATTTCGGTATCAAATTCGGATTAAGTCACACCTATTAGTTGCAATGCATCTATTGTGTGTATGTATAATACAATATTTAATTTGCTTTCTCAACATATTGATACCGAATTATCAACATGTTTAAGAAAACTTAATTAACAACATGCACATAATACCAAATATTTGTCTTAAACGTAAAGTTCAATGCAGTTCAAAAAATAAGTTAAGAAATTTCAATTGTAAACATTGTATTGGAACTTGTTCATATGCATATTGAATTTGAAATTCGACAGAACTTGTATATAAACATGTTAAATATTATTAATGTTTAATATAACAAAAATATAATATCAACATGTTTAAAATTAATATCAACATGATGACGAACAAAACATTGTATGAATACATTTGCTAACCATATGCAACAAAACATGTCAATTCAATTTGTTTTTAAACTTGTTATAGGTTCTTATATCAGGAAAGCTTTAAATTATCAACATGTTGATGTCGAAAATTCAACATGTTACGTAAACATTATTTAGCAACATGCCCGTAATATCAAATATTTATGATTTACCGAATGCTTATCACTTGCCCATACACACTTCAGCACGAAAATAAATTAAGTATTAGTTTTTGTTGAGTATTTATACTAAACTGTAGGCTAACTAACAACGAATGTTAAAGATCCATTTGCAACATTTGCCGATAAATAAATGTTTCGTTCGGAGTTTGCATATAAATACGAACGTATTTTAAATTCAATGTATTTTGAAATGAATATTTGATAAGAATGGTTTGGTCATATATTTCGGGAAATTATTAATTTTGATTTTTTAAAACAAATTATTAAAAAAAACTAAGTATTTTATAGAATATTTTTAAAATATAATAAAAATATAAATAAATTACAAAAAATATAAAATTTTTTTTGATAAATAAAACCTTTTGAGTTTGTGGTAAAATAACATTGAACATATTATAATCTCAATTATATATTAATTTATAAAATTATACAACAATAAGTTTTAAAAATTACTTTTGAGTAGTAAAATTTCATGGAAAAGGAATTCCAAAAAAACTTCATTTATTGTGCAACAATGTTAAATTAACATTACTCATATCGATGAAGCAAACTAATAATGAAAATATGGGTGTAAACCCTTCATCACCAATAGAAATAGAGTAAAAATCTAAGACCTTTTAAATTTCATTCTCTCTATAGAAGAATGGAATACATTCGAGGCGGGAATCTTCATAATTTATTATAATATGTATTATTATGTTCCTTCGGAATAAAAACAAGTGTATGTAATAGTTTAGACTTCTATTAAAAACATAATTAATTATATAAATTTATTAGACTCCATAAAACTACAAATAGCTTAAACTGTATAATAACCTTTTTGAGATTTTAGATCGCGGGACCAAAAAACGTTATAATTAATTTGAATCCATGAATTCTATTCTATTCACTGCTCGATCGAAGTAAAATCATATTAAACATTTTAACAGCTGACAGAAAAATTAAATATTTAAATTTCTTTGATCAATAATCAAGGCACTAAACTGATACTTATCAGTTGAGATCAAATAAATCCCGCTCTTGTTAAAGTGATAGGCAGTGTATTTCCGAAATGAAAAATCGCATAATGATTAATAATATTTGAGAAATTCACAAGTTTTCCTGTAGGGTATTTATTGTTCAAGATTCGTTATATATACAGGAAATAAATATTTTAAAAATATCGATTTTTCTATTCTTATCTATCTCAGGTTCAAATACAAATATTCCCCAATCACCGAAAACTTTAGCGATAATTTATTTTAGAGTATGAGATTATGTGATATATAAGTTTTACGAATTAGAAAGAGATAGATAGATGTTTCCTTATTCGAGCCAAAAAAAATTCTCCGTGGGATAATGAATGAATCAAGTCAATATTGAAACCTCTTCTGAAGTGAAAGGTATATCAGTAAATAATATCTGAATCGATCAGTAAAATGATTGTAGAAATTTAGAAGGTCAGGATATAAGGTCTCTGTTTTGTCTAATTTTTCCATTATATTTTATGTATAATAGAATTTTGTTGTCTTTTTGTAAATTACATTCTTCAAACGAACAAATGACCGAAAAATTCGGCCGAAATAGAGGAAATACAGGAGTACTTACATTTACATTTAGTGTCCAACAACTCAATACATAACAAGTAAACATATTATAGTCAGTCAAGTCCGACTATGTAACACCCTACACCACATTGTTGGTTGCAAATGCCTGCTACGAAAATTTTTGTGTACGGCCCTCGTATAATTTGCTTTTCTTATTTGTGCTTATAGATTATTATGATACCAACATTTATGTAAAATGTATACATTTTAAAATGATTTTTTCTGAGAGTTTTATGAGAGTTAGAAAATGTTATGGTCCGACCCTCGTATAATTTCGTTTATTGATTTTGACTTAAACTTATCATAATTTGACCAAATATTTTTACAATTCCCAATTATATGTGAGATTTATGAGTTCAAGATGATATTTTGAAGAATGGTTGTATGGGATCTATGAGAGATAATGAACCGATCATCATATAATTTGGCACATCTTAATTACCTTCCACCACTAATATCATGCAAAAATTAGCATAAATTGAAGATATTATACCAAAAAAACTTATTCGTTCATCAGCTTAAATGCCGATTACGCAAAAAGGCCGCAATAAAAACTATAGTGAAATCTGTCAACATGTTCTTGAAATTATCTAAAAATATTGGAACCGAGCTATAAATTTTAATGACCCATTTTAATAAAAAAAGGTAAGTAGAAGATTAATATAATATATTGAAGACAATTAGACAAATAATTGAGCCAAATTTGAATAGAATTGGTCATTATTTACTACTTTTATAAGTCCAAACATGCTTTCCGGGAATATAAAGACCAAGATCGGTCATTCCGGGAAGTGACCTCATATGGGAGCTATAGCAAAATATTGATTGAGATTGTTCAAGTTAAGAATATATACTTATGACAGCTAAAACCCATTGCCTCAAATTGAATTCAAATGTTATTTATTTAAACGTTTTATAAGCTCAAAAATGTTTGTCGGGAAGGTGCATTATATGGGAGCTATAACTAAAAATGTACCGATATTGCTCAAATAACACATATTCAGGAGAGCTAAAAAATTGATTGTGTCGAATTTCAATATAATTTGCCTTTATTTAATAGTTTTTAAGCTTAAAGCCGTTTTCCGGAAAAGACTGTTATATGGGAACTATAGAAAAATATGGATCGATATTAATAAAATTTAAAACATATTTTCCAGACCACTAGGAAATTAATTGTGCCAAATTTTAATAGAAGTGGTAATTTATTAAGTGTTTTATAAACTATGACCCATGTTCCGGAAAGGAGCCTTATGTGGAGATTAGGTCAAATTACGAGTTCAGCAAAATCTAGTTTCTTTGGGTTTATTATTGTATTAAAATAAAAATATATATGACAAATTTCAGAAAATAATCGCAGAAATTGCATCCATGTAGCACACAGATTTTGGGGTGTATCAAAATTTTTCATATTTCAGCATATAAATTTTTTCTATGATGATGAAAAATATATAACTGTAGATTATAGTTAAACTTTTGTTTAAATCTAGTTACCTTTTGTTGAAAAAAATAAGAGAAGTATTTTTTCAAATTTTGAGGTTATCTCAGATAACGATCTATAATTTTTTATCAATCCAGCCATATAGCTAATGTTGAACAGGAAATTGTTTTGGACAATTAGAAACAATATGGCCAAATTTCATTGAATTCGAATAATTATTTTAGGTGTTAGATAGACAGAAAGATAGACCGAACAATATAGCTAAATTGACTTAGATTTTGATTTGAATCAAGAATATATGTACTATTTGGGATCTGAGATAATTCCTTCATGGCTTTACACACGGAATGACAAAATTGATATATCCTCATCACCAGCTGTAGTGGTGAAATGTACATAAATCCAAATGCCTGACTATGCTTAAGACCAGTCAAAAGCCTGTATTCCTCCAAAACAACTCGAAAATACCTGAGTTGCAATCATGTATAATTTTGTTAAAATATCTCCAACTTTTAAAAGACAAAATTATTTTAAAAAAGTTAGTTTTGGAACCACTGGGCAATATTATTGAAATGCTTGAGAGAAATAATAAAACTGAAAATGTCCTAAAATTAATTGAAAAACTATCAGCAAAATTTGAGATCCACAATTATCTCAAATGTATTATAATTTTTTAAGAATAAAAAAAATCTTAGAAAATTAATGTGCTTCGCAAACGTAATTTTCCATTCAAAAAAGTAATGAAAAACAATTGTGATTTCTAAATTAATGTCTAGTAGAAATGCAAGTATGTTTATAATGTGTTAATCGTACACAAAAATAGAATAAAAGGAAAAGAATTAAACTTATTTGTTATCTATATACATATGTTTGTATAGTATTCTAATTAAAACATAATAAACATTATTCATAATTATTATTTTGTATATCAAAATCACATATTGTCTAAATGGGTTCATGCTTATTAATATGACTATACAAACTAAAAGAAGAAGAATACTATTATTGTAAATACAATCATATTCATATGTATGTGTAAATAACATATACATAAACATTTAACACACTTACACAAAGAAAACCAATATATTAAAATAATGGCCAAAACAAAAGAAAAAATAAAACTCCTCAACATCCTGATATTTAACAAAAAAAAAAAAAAAGATCCAACAGATTTTTCTAATGTCTCCATTCGAAAATTGTCTTAGAAATGAAAACGAAACGCATAAAAATAAAAACAATTAAAACAACAACAAAAAGGACACATTAAAAATTATTAATATAATGTGCTTAAGTCACATGTAATTGTATGAAATTGGGAAAACATTTTGTCGGATTTTTGCTTATTATGGAGAAAAAAAAATAATAATTACAACAACAGTTACAGTGTGAGTTATAATTTATGGCAAAGGATAAATAAAGGATGCATGTGTAAGATTTTAAATTCATTTGGAAGTGTTATTCAGCAAACATATGATAAATGTCATAAATTTTCAAATAAAACACATACAAATATAAAATAACAAATACGCAAAGGATTTATGAATAACGGGGTTGAAATTTAAATTTTACCAGATTAAACACGTAATCAAAGTTTAGAAAATTAAGGAGCAGATGAATGAAGTGTAATTTTAAATTAACGCAATTCTTATTAAAATTAGTATAAACGAAAATTTAAATCTTTTGAGGAAAAATTACTGAGAACCATGTAAACCGATCCACGTATATTTATATACACTTACAATCACAGGTGGTGACGATGGTATATTAACTTTTTCATTACTTGTGTAACGTTACGGAGAAATCATCTCAGTCCCCATAATGTACATACATATATATTCTTGCATCAAATCGAAATCTGTGCCGACTTAGCTATGTCCGTCTATTGAAAACCTTCTTATGCCTAGAATACAATAAAATTCGGCACACTATTTGCAATTATCCTAAACAGTTTCCTGTTTCAAACCAGATGTTTATGGTCATTTATAAAAAAGTAATAGACCGATATCTAAGATAACCTTAAAATTAAAAAAAAAAAAAAACTTTTCTTATTTTTTTATGTTCTTCACCATCGTGTGCAAAATCATTAAAATCGGATCGATAGAAAAAGAGTTATAGGCATATATATATACGAAATTTGCATACACCTCAAAATCTGTCTCTGATATGGGTCACAATTTTTTAAATAATTTACTAAAATTAGGCATATATTTATTTGAGCTTATAAAACTAGTAAATGAAATTCGATATTTAATATAAATAATTAATTGAGATAATCTCGGTCCATATATTTCTCAATAATTTTTCTCACTTTCTTGAATACATGTTAATAATCTGATTAATATCGGTCCATATTTTGCTCGACCATATTTGGATATTAATACTTTATAATATCACTACTACTTTTTAATATCACATTGAAGTACCTCCATTTCAGGCCGCGCCTGAAATAGACTTTTAAGGTTATTAAATTCTTAATTGTAGACCAATTTCATTGAACGTTGGTACAATTATTTTCCTAACTGACCACACTATTTTAATAATAATTTGAAAAACCATTCAAACATTTCAGTTTATACATAGTTCATATCTATCACATATGATCCCTTTCTGGAACAGAGCTTTAAGTTTACTCATAAATATAGACCAATTTTATTGGAATTTGGTACAATTGATTCGTTAATTGTTTATAATACATGCATCTATTTAATAAATATCGGTCCATACTTGGTTTTAGCTTCCAAATATGGAACTTCCCCGAAAAGTGTTTTAGTCTTATAAAAATCTTATGTATGCATCAATTCTTTTGAGACTCCCTACTGTCTCTAATGTTTCAAACAAATTGATTGAAGACAGGTCCATAATTGGTTTTAGGTCCCATATAAGATCCCTTTCTGTAGTAACGTTTTAAGTATGAACCAATTCTCTTGAAATTGTTCACAATTACTTTTTTAACTGTGTCCAATATACGTAATACCAGTCCACCAGTCTTACTTGTTATACTCTCCGCCACAAGTGAAATATAAATTATTGCATCAAATCAAAATTAAGATATGTCCATATGTCTGTCATTTGTAGGTACACTCACATTGCAATGCAATTTTTTATGTTAATGTTCTAAGAAGGATCGATGTTATAGACCGATAAGACCAAACAACTTATTAATTTTTCATTAATTTCAATCTAATATTGCTTTTAGTTTTTATGTTATATACATTTTTTGGATAGGACATGGGGAAGGTATATTTTTTACAAACCAAAATTTTTATATCGTTTATCTTTAAAACTGTAACAGAAAATTTTATAAAATAATAGCAAAATATTAAAGACTACTCAGTTTTGGGATAGACAAAAGGACGTGGTTTCTGTGTTGTCATTTTTGAAACAATGACGAAGCCTTTTATAATTGGCGATGATCATGTAAATGTTCAGGTAGCATTAATACAAATATTTCCCAGAATAGGAACTAAAGCTCATAGAACATACAAAGACGTAGCAGAAAATTGCTTTTAGTTGTATAAATATATTTACAAAAATTTACGAAATTTTGCAAGGATCAATTTATAATATAATTTCTAAAATGTACACACAAGGATTTATATCAATACTTGCACTTGTGTGATTCCGTTCAATTATGCCCTACACCATCATTGGCAGCGGGGGTACTATGCGATTGTAAAGATGTTTGTAACGAACAAAAAGTTCTCGACTCATGCATGTCAATCCGTCAGCTGACACAAGGATTTATATCAATACTTGCACTTGTGTGATTCCGTTCAATTATGCCCTACACCATCATTGGCAGCGGGGGTACTATGCGATTGTAAAGATGTTTGTAACGAACAAAAAGTTCTCGACTCATGCATGTCAATCCGTCAGCTGACTGTCCTTTAAAGGTTGTTAGCAAAGTACAGATATCTTAATGAAACTTGGCAAGAACTATTATTTTGACCCAAGGACGATATCGACTGAAATTTGGTGTGGGGTTTTAGTCTATAAAATACCTAAACTGAACCAAATGTCGTAGGTAATATTAAAGAAAATTTTTCGTAAAATTTTAACGAAAGAAAAGGTGTTAAGTAAACAGACTTTTATTCTAATTAACGTATTTTTTTCAAATTGAAGAATTTTCTTCAAACTTACTAAAAACAGTTAACAAAATATTTTTAAGTAAATTATGTTAAATTGAATAATATTTTGTTAAAAAAAATAACGAAATAAGGCAGCGTAATTAAAATAATACATAATTATAATTGAAAAATATTCATCAATATAACGATTTTTTGTTAACTTAAATAATGTATTATTCAAATTGAATAATAGTTATTCAAATTAACCGCGTTTTCATTAACAAATTAAAATTGTCATATGGAAGATTTTTCGTCAATTTAAAGAATTTACGAAAAATTAACGAAAAGTTTCGTAATAATGAATAAAGGTTTCGTTGTTTGATATTTAACCTACATTTGTTCAATTTCACATACTTTTTCGTTATATATACTAACTTTTTTCAGTGCAAATATAAAATGATTTTAACCAAATTTAGCGACAATAACTCTTATTACATTCTAAAACGAATTACTAAATTTTACGATTAACGGTTCATTATTTCTCATAGTTCCCTTACAACCACCTTTCCAAATATCACCTTAAAATTTATAAATCACACTTATACGTGGATATTGTAAAGACATAAATATAAATCAAAACCACTGTGCGCAATTATACGAGGGTCATTCCATAATTTTTTCTAACTCTCGTATAAACATCCAGAAAAAAACGTCACAACGCATAAAATGCACTTAAATGTTAGTATCAATTAATCTATGTAAACATAAATAAGAAAATCAAAATATACGAGGGCCGTTCATACAGTTTTCATAGCAGTTATTTACAACCAACAATGTGGTGTTGGTAACATTTTTTTGACTTGTTAAATCTTTCATTTCCTATTACTTACTATTATTTCCAAAAAAAAAAATTACCCGGCTCTATTAAACTCCATAAATATTTATATGAGAGTAATAAATATAAGTCTTCTAAGAGGAAAAAAACTATATACATTATTTATCTATTTACTATATTGTTTTCAAAGCATTATATAGAACATGTATAAAAAATAACCCATTTTACTATTAAAACCTTAGTATTACCTAAGTAATTTATAACATCGGATTACTTTACATATATATTTTTCGTTGTTTCAATCAATTACCAAAATGTATGAATCTAAAAATAATAAAAATTCTTTATATACAATTCGAGAAAAAATATGCACTACATTTTTGCATGTGATTGTAAAAGTATTAAGTGAAAAAAGTGCCATAATTTAAAAAAGCGTTTATTCTTTTTCGGACATTTTGCCAATTTTTACAATGTGATGCATAAGAGTTTTTAGTTAAAGTTTTTTTTTTTTTTGTTGGTATTTGTAAATTATACACTCGATAGAAATTGAATATAGCGGTCATAACAATATCACAATTTTGTAATACGAAATTCTAAATTGCATTATTTTTTCAGAGATATCAGGGCTTATCGAAGATCGGTTAATATTTGGGTGGCCGGCCCGATTTTTAATATCCGGTTTAAACCGGTTATTTTTGTTAATACGGTTTCGGTTTATTTTATGAAAAATTTGCATTTTGAATATAGAAGAAACCGGGATCAGAACGGTACATTTAAATTTGTCATTCCGTTTGTAATTTCCACAAAATCTCCAAAAGTATATATATATATATATATATATATATATATATATATATATATATATATATATATATATATATATATATATATATATATATATATATATATATATATATATATATATATATTCTGAATCGGTATGAAAAGGAAATTAATTGAGCTATGTCCTTCTGTCCGTCCATCCATTCGTCTGTCCGGTCGTCATTCCGTGTGTCGGTTGAAATCAAGTTTATGAAGCTTGGAAATGCTTTCAAGAATTTTGCTTTTGAAATTCAGGGAAATTGGTTCAAAAAGGGGGATTTTGGAAAATAAAGTTGCATCTCAAAGGTGATTTGCAGAACAAAAGTCGCCATAGGTTTAGTTCATCAAAAATTTACATTTTTAAATAGTTTTTTTATGAATTTGCACTCTTTCCCGTTTAATGTTTAAATAATCTTGAATATTAACCGAGAAAAAGTTTTTGCTTAAATTTATTACTTTTTCGACTTTAATTCTGATTTCGTATAATGAATTTTTAGGATTCTATCGTTTATAATTTACATTTTTTTCAACCATAATTTATATAACATTTATTTATATGTTCTTTTTGAACCAAATTAAAGAAATTTCATGAAGTTTTATACCGAAAATCCGAATTATAAAAAAGTGGGCAAAAAGAGGAAATTTAAAAAAAAAGTACACAAAATGTCGCAATTTGCAACAAAAGCTGCATCAACGGTAACACTAAATCGACCAATAATCTATAACAACGTTTAAACTAATGCTTTTAAGAACCCAATTTTTTTACTAAGTGTTCAGAAAATAATAGAAACATAATTTTTATACTATCTGATCGGAAATAATTTAAAGAATTTTTGAGTTGGAAACATTACAGTAATCGGTCCATTAGTTTACGAGTTAAAGGCAAAAATGCATTTTTCCATATTTTGAATCTCCTATAGGATAAATGGACAAAATTTTGATGCAGAAGAATAATTAATTTTTTGTCTAAATTTAGTCTTTTAAATTTTCGAATCGAAATTAATACTATTATTGCTTTAGTGAAAGCGAAAACTGCTCGTGAATAAAATTTTGCATACATATTGAGTGCTCTAGAGAATTTATGTGAAATTTATTTTATAAAGGCTAAAGTAATGGTTGTCATTTTGTTTTATATAATTTTTACAAAATTTACAAAAGTGTTGGTCTTATTTGTTACATGACCGATTTTGCTGATTGGAATAATAACAAAGAATCTGACCAAATGTTGTTTTAATTCGGATTATTATTGTGAACGTAAGAATGTTTTCAACAAACAGGCGGACAAGGATAATTCGACTAAGATTATGATACTTATACTTTTTTAAAATTTCACATAATGACAGAAGAGGTGAGTTTAAGTTCTCATTATGAACTTTGTAAACCTATCGAGAGCTCGTCCACAGGGTTCCCAATTGTAACCTAGGGTGGAAAAAAAATATTTAAAATGATCTAGATTACTTATATCTAAACCAATTTTCATATATTGACATACATCTTAGTCGTTTTTTGGCTTTGTGATCTTAGAGTCGCGAAATCTGGGCAATGGCATAGGAAATGTTCCATCATCTCATTGTCATTCCCACATTGAAATATGCCTTATCCTTGTAATCATGGCGACTAATCTGTTTTTCCACAGTGACCTGTTTTCACCCACTCTATTTAGGCTTATATCTTGTAGATCTCTAACAAAGATTATTTGCATTCTCTTTACCAATAACTCCTTGGTGTCCTGGTAATCATAACAAGTGTATAAAGTTGAGGCTGGAGGAACTTATGCCACACTTTAGTGGACAATAGCAATATGTATCTTAGATCAAACTTGTTGGACCACGCAAGTACTGTAGCTTCTTTCCTATAAAATAGTTATCAATCATTGAGTTCTGTCCTTTCTTGTGGATGTGGTAGTGCCACTGTAGCTTCTTTCCTATAAAATAGTTATCAATCATTGAGTTCTGTCCTTTCTTGTGGATGTGGTAGTGCCACCATCAGATAGACAGACAGATAGGTATACAGAAAAACGGCCGTAGCTAAATCGACTCAGATTTTAATTTGGTGGAATTATGGGGTCTTATATGATTAATTCTTAGCACTACATGTGGAATGGCAAAGTTAAAATATCCTTTTCACCACTTGTGATGGTGGAGGGTTAATAATTTTAAAATAATTTCAATAACCAAAAAATAATGGTAAATTGATAACGGATGGTCTAAAAGACCGATAATCGAGATTTCTAATATTTCAAATCTTAAATATCCTTATTAATATCTTACACAGTATTTACTTTATGTATGTATACGTTTTATATATAAATGCATTTTGTTTATGTGAGTGTTATTGTGTATAAATGTGAGTATGTATATGTGTTTATATTTTCCAATGTTAATAAAAATTTATGATTATTGTTTTCACATATTTCATGTTGTCAATATTTAAAACATTATTTTTCACACGATGCAATAGCAACAACAAAAATAGTAGCAACAAAAACGACATTCATTCTGTGACGACAACATAACGCACAGACAAAAATAGGACAGACAGTGAAATGTCGATGCGTTTTATGGCGCAATGCTGACGACACCAGAAAAAAACAATCCACTTTTTTCCAACTTCGAATGCAAAAAACTGCATGAATGTTGAAAAGTCTTTAGCTCTGCATCTGAAAATGAAAACAAATGTCATGATGGAATTCTAGGCGTCATTTTTGAAATGAAAAAATACAATTTTAATACAAAAATAAAAATAATAATTCTTTTTATATGTAGGTATTCAATGTAAGTGTGAGTGTGTGAGAATATACATTTTGGGTAGTTGTGTGTTTAAGAAAGAAAAAAATCGTTAGTTATTGATATTTTTTGGTTGATAAGAGTTTGAGTGTTTATGAGTTGGTAGGAGACAACGAACAATTGTCAAGCAATAAATCGATCTGTCTCATGTTGTAAATTGTCGTCTGTTGAGAAAAAATAACAAAACAAATAATATGCATTTTATGCAATTTTATATGCCAAACATGACAATGTTGTTGTTATTTGTTGTTAATAAAACGCAATATGCATATTCACTTACACACACACACAAACAGTAGTAATATCGCCATCATTCACTGTGTATGTTTGTTGCAACGGAAACGGATGTTAACGAGTATTGTATGAGGTCGATTGGTTGTCGTTAGTTGTTGTAGTATTTTTTTTTAAATTTTACTCGGATATTTTTTGTTGTTACTTGTTTTTTTTCAACTGCAGTTCTTCATCTTTTTCAGTACTTTGCATATCAATGAATAAAAATTGCATAAATTGTAAAAAAAATAATTCTCACGCAGAATTTTTTCTTACACCACTTCATCCCTATGCTCCCAAGCACTATGAGGTAAATACAGTTTTCGATTTTCTTATAGAACAGTGTATAACTAAGTTGAGTCGTTAATAATAACAGTGTGTTACTAATGTCAAAATTCTTTGGACACTAAAAGTTCTGATCCAAAGTCGAATCAAACTAGAGAACTATACCGTTAGTATGAATATCAGCCAGCTCCAGCAACTTAGATCAGCAAAAACATGTTCATATCTGTTTTGATATATACAATCTTTCCTTCTGCTAAACTTAGAAAATGTAGCAAGATTCCTAATTAGTTTATCCGTTATCCAGATTAACTTCAGGCGGGAATATTTTGGTATTTTATTTAATGGTTCACCAACCAATCAAAAATATATGACATAAAACCGAACATAGCCAGAATGTCGGTACAGATAACGATATTTTTAATTATTTTAAAGTATAGAGGTCATTAACCCTTTGAAAATAACTGTTTAGAGAATGTCGAGAGGATTTACTGAACATTAATTAAAGATATTCTAGTTGACTCATATTTTCCAAAATAAATTCATGCTTCTGATCCTTACATATAGTGATCAAAACTTTGGTCGGTGTTAGACTTAATTAATAACATCGAAAGGATTTCTATTGTTACGATCGTTAACAATTGAAATCCAGTTTGGGAGTAAAATTTTAGTTTATGAGGACAAAGTGAAAACAAATTAAAACCGACATAGACAAGATCGTCAACTAAATATTGCGTTTGATTAATTCAAGAGAACAATATCTCTAAATTTTAATAATAAATTTCGACCTTCAAAATTGTATAAGATATTGATCCATTTTTTGATATTATTCCAAACAAATATATATTACGTAGGAGGCATAGATAACGACCTTTTGAAGATTTGGGAAGTATGAAAATATCGTCGAATATAGTAGCGTCACCGAAAGCAATTCCGTGCTGAACTTCCTTTTAAAATACTCGATTAAAGAAGTATAGATAAAAAGATATTCATCAGGCTTCCGCTAGATGTTCTGTCCACGTGTTGAAAAGCTTATAGTGACACTGCTACAACTGTTTAGATTGATGTTTCGCTTACAAAACATTATTAGGTTTGATAGAAGTACGAGTGTAGACTCGACAAATTCATTGCTTACATTGTCTAAAAATTTCCAATTAGGATGAAACTCAGGATAAATAGAGATAGGTGGATCCAAAACTATGACAACTATATATTTAATTTGATTGTTGTATTTAATTAAAAGTCGAAAACCTAAAATAATTAATGAAGCTCTTACAAAGACGATTATGCTGTGTTACTATCATTCACTGAAAATTTCTGTATCCTACATTCCAGGAGCTGTCAGAATAAATGTATGTATGAAACTGTGGCTGCTTTTATCCTGAATATGAAAAATCTGATATTACTTTATTTTGAATGTTCCTATAATCTCCTTTCCTTAATCTAAGCATCTCTTTTCCACATTTCTCTCTTTTTGAGGTATCACAATGGGACTTTTAGGAACCAAGTGATTAACCTTTTATTCAACCGCAAACTTACTTTTACCTTTATATAAGTTAAAGCTTTAATTGCAATTAAAATATTTGATTCTCTCTCATTGTGCTCTTTTCATATTTATGACATAAGCATTTATGTTTATGTGTGCATCTCCAATGTAATAGTTGCAATACAAATGTAAATTTTAACTGTTATTTTTATTTTCATTTTTTTGCCATAATCACCTTTTACAATTTTTAATTCTTTTTGTATTTATGTATAATTTAAGCCTGAGTCCATCACGCTCATAAATCAGCTATAAGTCATAAGTTGAATACATGCTTACGAAAAAAAATTGCACTATATATAAACACAACCGGATGTCCATTTTTTGTTTCAAAATATACAGTGCGCTTTTTTGGAACATTCATATACATATATGCAACTTGTGCGTAACTGTATTTGTAGTTTTATGTTTCAGCTGCAAATATTCCTCATCCTTTGAACAAAGTACCACCAACGCGAGAAAAAAAAACGTTTGCCAAATATTGTTGAACATCTATGTTGACAAAACATGTTCTCCCTCCTAAAAAAATAATGCAAGAGAAAACCCTTTCTCTCTTTGTCATCATGCATTCGTTAAAAAATGGTGGAGAAAAAGGATACATGAGTGAAATAAAGGACATATAAAAAATTGGTCATAACTCTAAAGTAAATGCTGTAAAAACATCGAAAATCCATAAAAATGCATCATAATTTTTCAACGCATCCCCTGATGAAGGAAAAAGAGTACAATTTTTCATTAGAAGAGTTGCCATTCTTAGTTGTTGGCAATTTTTGTGGGATATATTTTAAAATTCCATTATTCGATTGAATGAATAAAATTTTATTTAGTTTTTTCGCTAACAGCTCCCATCTGGTGCCCGTGACAAGGAATGCGTTGTAAGTCTAATCTATGTGTGCCATTACTTCGTGGATGGGCCATCTCCTTACTTGACAAACATATGGTATTAATAAATAAAAAAATAAAAAGAAGATTGAATACTCTCTCTTCATTCTAGACAAAATTGCCAAGAATGCAGCTAATTTCACCTCTTACGAATGCGAGGAGCAATATCGTGCCATATATCAGACAATCGTAGAAGAAAAAGCTTCTAAAAATAGTATCACAGATATCTTACAAGATCAGATGGGCCGCCCAAACAGAAGAAGGTAATCGCAACGATTACACTCGACCTACTTCGGCTGTCAGTACATTTACCGCAGATAGATTTAGAAGTAATACCAAAAAGAGGATCTGGTTTCCGAAAAGGTTCCATCTATAATTTCGTAACAAAATGCGGAAACATCGGGCTGAAAAGCCGAGCTGTTGTTGGATCACGTACTTGCTAACAAGACTGAATTGGCTCCACATTAATGGTACCACAAAGAATACGGCGTGATTTTGAATAACTTATTAAATGCATTTGGAGTAGTTTGAATGCACAGATATAACATATCAGAGTTTTAGAGATATCTCGATGAAATTTTGTATATGTAGACAGGGTTAAAGATTTTTGAAATTTATGACATAATAGAAAGTTTCCATATAAATGTTCTTCCCATTCAAACTTAAAACTAGGAATTATTAGATCAAATTTATCGGTCGAAGTTTTTAGATCTAAAGATACTTAAACAATTTCATTAAATAGGTCCAAACTATGGTAACCTTTTCAAACAATGTCATCTCATGCATACACTCCTACCACAACCAAAATCCATTGTCAAAAAATGTTACTTTTTGCGGCACAAAAACTCCTAAAAAATAAACATAAATAGCTGAGCTACATTTACGCTTTACAACCATAAATATATGCAACAGCACACGGTGGCTTAACTAGAGTTTCATCTATCTACTCACCATTTTTTAACAATTTCTTTTTATTATTTTTGGAATAAACAAAAGCCTGATGATACTCTTCTCTGCCCCTCCTAAATACGACAGAATTAGCACAGTGCTACTATGCATTCTCTTGCACTTCCTCAAAGAATTGTCAGTGTTTATAATCGTTCGTTTTTTTTTTTTGAAACATTTGCACACCCTACACAAATGGAAGTTGAAGATGAGGATATATTAAGTTTGGAATTTTATGTGTAAAACCAATAAGAAAATTGTTGAATTACTGGAGTTTCATAATATTTGATCATATCTCAAAGTGACAGTCGAACATTCATTTAGTAGAAAAAAATATTAGTGGATGAAGAATATCTTGCACATTCTTTGATATATTACTATTTTCTTAAGACACGATATTCGTAGCCGCGTTTGTTTTAAATACTTTTTTCTTCTGTCCCCTTGCGAGCTCCACAGTTTTCAGTATTGTTGCCGATATAAAATAGTTGGGAAAGCATTCTTTAAACTTGTTCGTTGATAGAAAACCTGGTTCAGGTAGAATAGATCACATTATTTTTCTGAAGCCAAAAAATGGAAAGCATTTATAGAACAGCTCCCAATACATTTGATAGGAAATCAGCCTGAATAACTCAGTGCCTGGACTATTAGCTAAGAAAGGTTAAAGCTAATGAAGGTTTACAAACATACAAGGCTGAAAAGTTCCTACCAGTGTAGCTGCTTAAAATTTAGAGACCAAAAACCAGCACGGAATTTAAAGTCTGTTTTTTATTTGATAGTAGTGACAGGCTTTAGGTGCTTTTTCACAGTTTAACAGTTCTTTTCAAAAACATACCAAGATTTTTCCTAAGAATAGTGCTATGATGTGATCATTTAATTAGTGATTTTTTGTGTATGTCAGCTTCAGCTCACAATGTGGTTGAACTTATAAAAGGTGTTTTCAAAACCCGTGAAACATATATATCCTTGATAATTTTTGGGTTATTTACTCTGTGCATAAACAATTTCTAATTGATCTCCGAATAACGAAATGATTAGAAATGTTATCACAACGTTTGTAAGTGAATCCAAATTCAGAAACTCAGTTTAAATTCCGTAGATGGCAGGCGATTTGTCTCCCTTTGTGGAGTTTTCCATTTCCATTTAGTAGGCCTAGAGGAGATGACGAAAGTTTCCTACTCTTGTAGGGCTATAATTCTTCGAAAGCATGCGGCCATAATACTCAGGCCATTTTTCTGTTTCTTGCTCTCCAAATGTTAATATTGAATAAATATTTATTAGTTTCGTCAGAATATCACTGGTGCAACTACTGTCTACTACGATTAAAATATCCACACCATTATAATCAAATCATCTTCCTTTGTTCTTACGAATAATTCCTTTCACCATCATGTACGCAACAATAACCATATCCACTTTAGTTATTACCAAATATTCAATTTGGTTCACTCTTAATTGATAATCGCGGGTATTTCGAACTTCGCGGGTATTTCGAACTTCGTTTCACATATGCCAGATTATAGGACATTTCCATAGCCAATCGCATGAGTAACCATAAATGACCTTATAGCTTTAGTGTCAGACTTTTGAAAAGAATTATAGAACCCAACTTTGCCATCGGAGGCTTATGATGATACATAAAATTGACAGAGATTTGGCAACTCAACTTAATTGGCCTGAAATCGTTGTCGAACTCAATAGTATTCCAAAAAATAGAACTATTATGTAATATTGACTTTGTATTATCTGCTTTATAAATATATTAGACCGCTATTAGATATAACAAGCAATTGAACAGTCGTCTCTTGTTAGCACTTAATCTCGCAGAAATAACTACTTTGAGGATCTTGGTTGGGGACGAGTTTTGGCAGACTAGAGAATTTAAAAATCATTATTTTATTCGACGAGACGAATCATGTTCTTCATTTTATGCCAAAGATTGAAAAAAATTCATCGAATTCATATATATGAAATTGAATTTATGTCATGTGGGTTCAGTTTATTATTATCGGTCGATTTGTATGAAAACTCTTTTTTTATAAACTATGAGGCGGATTGCACATTGCGGGTATCTTTAATTCGTCATAGACGAATATAGAATGCTGACTTTATTTTTTTATTAAAAACTGTAAGTTTTTTCTTTATTATTTCTCGTTGATGCTAAAAGGTATTGGCAGTATCCTTTACATGCTGACGCATGTTCTCGTTTGTATTGTCGTTACAATATTTTTTCCAAGACTTTATATGACTGTGTGTTTGTATGAGTTGTCGACCATAATGGGAGTGCTTTGTATTGTGAGTGCATGATAATAGATTTGCAATGTTAACTTTCTCGCCCTCTCCGAATTTTGTTGTCCAAAACCTTTACTATTTACAGAGTTGCATTTAATGTAAAGCAACGTAGTTTTTTCGCCATCAACTTTTTTTCGTTTCGTTTACTGTCATAAATTTCACTTCATATATTGTTTCGATTTTTGTTCTTCTTTTTTTTTAGCGTGATTCCTGTATTCTACGTTTATGCATTGGACACCACCAAAAAAAAAAACAAAAAAACAAAAAAGTAGCCAAAATGCGGGTGTATAACATAGTATGCACTTTCCGATAGGCTTTGTCATCATGTCAACCTAGTGATTATTTATTGAAATTTAAGCCTTTATGCAGATGAATTTCGAATGGTGAACGAAGAAAAAATTGCCAAAATATTATTATTTTTTCTCTTTTTTACAACATTTGATTCAATAACTTTAAATTCAGTTTGGTTTATCTTTATCTTTATGGCATCTCTTTAATATTTTATTGAATTTTCCCAGATGATGGAAAAACGTGAGTTCCTTTTTGACATTTTTGATTTGTTTAAATTGATAGCTGTCATTCATTACAATACAATGCAGCCCTCAACCACTGTTGTTTCCTTTCACTTTTTCTTGTTTATCTTAATGACAATTATTAATTATTGCCTTTTGCGGTGACAAATGTAGTGCACACAAGAATTAATGTTTTTCCTTCGTCATTTGTTTGTTTGTTTGTTAAAAAAAAGTTCACATTTTTATTAGTTTGACTTTGATGATTTTGACATTTGTTGATTTAAGCGTTTTTGTGCGTCTTTTGTTCAACAATTAAAGATTAATGACCAAGAAAATGTGTTGTCAATAAAACAAATTATTTTGTCAATTTGTTACAATTATGTTGCCAAGAGGGTTGATTGTGTATGATCATACAGATTTTGACTTGTGCTATTTTCCTCTGCTTTTCGCCAAAAAACAGATGTTTTTTA
Organism: Cochliomyia hominivorax; assembly: GCA_004302925.2. Classification (NCBI taxonomy): domain Eukaryota; kingdom Metazoa; phylum Arthropoda; class Insecta; order Diptera; family Calliphoridae; genus Cochliomyia; species Cochliomyia hominivorax. The sequence continues at coordinate 71,625,267 of PYHX02000158.1, read as the reverse complement.
TTTTGGAAAGGCCATGTAAAATTCAAAGAAGTATTTTGTAAAATAAAAACAAATAAATGTTATTTAAATGGATTTAAAATTGTTAATGATTTTTAAGTGACACTTTTATATCATTAATACAAAATGATGTAATGTATTGTAAGGAAAATATGTAGACTTTACAAAAAAATTAAATAAAATTTTAATGGTTCAAAAGTTTCCATATAAGGAATTAAAAACTACCCCTATTGCTGGCATATAACATCTACGCTGTACCTTTTAAACACTACAAACCTGCCAATTGCCTTCAACTCTTCGTACCAAATAGTCCAAGCACTGAGCTAACCGGGCTAGTTCCCTACCAGGTGTGTTGGGAGCTCTTTTGAATATGCTTGTAACATGTTTTTTGGCTTTATAAACTTCATATGAACCATGTCTTTCAATTGACAAGTTCTCCCGGTACTGTTTAATAACACTGGAAACAATTTTGACGGCAGACCTTTGAGTGTGTGCCAACTTTTCGTAGAACCAAATTGAGTGTTATTAAAACATAATAATAACATTGATACACACTTTTTCTGGTCACTCATTTAAATCAGATTACCAATATACTCATTGGTTTGACATTGAACATATTAAGTGACATGTTTTACAAAGCTAAATTGATTAAAAAATAATAAATTATACTTCGGTAAAACTTTTAATGAAAACTGCGTTTACTTTATAACAAGAAAAAATACTAATGCATTCACAAAATAACATAAATAGAACTGAAACTTTCTGGCATTTCTATATTTCTGCACTGGAAAGGTGTAGGTACCACCTAAAATGAAAATAAAAAAATTAAAAATTCATAGCCTTAGTAGGTCTGAATATTGAGTACATCATTTTTGAAATTTGACAAGTTTTATACTCCGGTGATATTAACTCCATTTACGAATAAGTAAGCTTCTGTTAATATTTGTTTACAATTTAGAGGCCACAAACTTTCGTATGATTCCACAAATTCTCACTAGGGACTAGAAAATAAAATTAAAAATTCATAGCCTTAGGAGGTCTGAATATTGTGTACATCATTTTTGTAATTTGATAAGTTTTTATACTCCGGTGATATTAACTGCCATTTACGAATAAGTAAGCTTTTTGAGTTAATATTTGTTTGCAATTTAGAGGCCACACAATCGTTTTTTCGTATGATTTCACAAATTCTCAAATAGGGATTTTGGTTAGGAGTATTAAACCTAGTAATTAATTTTAATACAACCTCCATGTTTTGTTATTTAAAGGATACTCTTTATTTATATTTATTATAGGCCTAAGAAGTTGCCTAAAATCGGTTCAGTGTATTAAGAAATATAGACCAATATCTGCAACAACCTCTAAATTAATGCGAAGAACTTTCGTTAAATTATCAATTACAAATCAACAAATTAGAGTAAAATTATTAAAATTAATTAGAATAAAATAAAAAATATGTACCGTATAACTATTCTAAATATCATTAAAATCAGTTCGGCAAAAAAAAAACAAGTTATAGCCAAAAATATAACTAATTTTGTGACTAATTTAGGTTTCTGTTTTATATATGAGAAATACATTCATATATTGTATGCGTTTATGAGTGTATATGTGAGTTTTAATAATAATTTATTTATTTCTTAGAAATTTGTGGTGGAGGGTATTGAAGAAGATAGCCGAATGTAGCATTCTTATAAGATAAGCTTTTTTATAAAATCAATAGACTCACAGGTTGGGAAGGTGCTCAGGCATTTGGATGTTAATATCAGTTCAATTTCTTTATGATGGTGATATATAGTTTAATAAACTAGAACCCATGTTGCCGAATACAAAATGAAAATACTCATCGAGTGTTAACATTCTATTTAGATGATCCCTATTTCAGGGCAAAATATAACGAATTTGGAACTGAAGAATTCTGTTTAAGAGCTGGTGTTTCTCAGGGTTGTGTTCTAGTTATGTTCTACTTAATATACACATACGTCAACATTTCAACATTCGCTGATGATATGACGTTTCTCAGTTCTCATGAGGATTCTAACTCAGCATTTACTTAATTTTCTTGAGACGCTTAGAAACATGGTTGAAACGGTTACATGAAGTTGAAGAGTTAGAACGTCACCTTCGCTCTTAGAAGAGGATACTGTACACGAATTTATTTAAAGGTGTTAACATTCCTCAGGATTATTATAATACGCGCCTCGATATTAATTTAAATAAACTTTACATTCCATGACGCCACTAAAAGCTAAATAATGAAACTAAAAGCCTTTAGCTTATATTGGTTATTTAACCATCAGTCAAAATTAAGTCTTAACAATAAAGACATCTTGTACTAAACCGTTTGGAAATCTATATAGACTTATGGTATCCAATTTAGGGGTACGGCTTGCCAGAAAAATATTAATTATTAGAAAAGAAAAAGTTCAAATAGACTTGGATATTCCATTAGTAAAGCAAGAATTTGTAAAATTTTACGAAAGATAACAATAAGGCCAAGGACTCTTACTAACACGCTCAACAGACGTCTTGCACATGTGCAGACAGGTTAAGGCTCAGTCGAAATGATTTGCCGCCATGTTAATGTAAGATACAAGGGTAATGGAAAGGGGAAATCTAACTAGATGAAAATGTTTAATTTAGTTTTAAAAATTACGTAATTAGATCAAATTGAATTCTATCGTTACAGATCTGACATAATCATTTGTAGTGCGAAATATATTACATAAAATTCATATTAAAATTTGCGCTTGTATTTCTTTCACTTTCAAAAATCACCTGCGATTTGTTAATAGGTTTATGAAACGAGATTTTTATATAAAAACTTCAAGAAATCAGAAAACCATTCTTCATAAGAAATAAATTTTATTTCAGATACTAAACCTATATTTTATGTAGTATTTGTTTCTTCTTATTTGGCATTCAATAATCACTATTCTAAAATAAAAAACGCACAAATTTTATTTCCAACTCTTTGGAGATAAAAAATCAATTTAAAATATGTGAATCAATATCATAAATTATCCACAAAAATTCCTACAAATAAAAAAAATCTCATAACAATCTTTCTCACACTCAATCTTAAAGATAGATTAACATAAATTGTTGTTGGATTTTTCTTTTATTTCTGCTTTTTCTCCTCGAATTCTTATATGTTAGACAAGCATAAAAAGAATATTTAAAATATTTAATACCATTCGCCAATTCCTTAAAGCAAAATCTACTAAAAGATGAAACAGGAACGAGAAAAAAATAAACGGGCGAAACGAAAATTGATTTGTGTGCCACAATGACCACCGACACATCAACGACATACACAACAATCTTAAAGGAGAGAACAAAAAAAAAAACATTTATAATTACATACACAGATACATACATATGTAGTTAAAGATACATTTTGTCTTGAACGTACTGAAAAATAAATATTCGTACTATAAACAATAATACAAAAGAGAAAAAAGAGAAGAAGAGGAATAGAAGACGTAAGAAAAAGAAACAGTTTATTGATCGAAATCGATTTCATTCAAGATGATATTTCAACAAGGATTTATGGCAGCCAATCCCAATGTGCTGTACTTGCTCGTGTTGGCCATAAAAGAAAATGTTCCACCAATGATGGTAACAGATGAGGCTCAAAAATACATGAAATCTGTGCATGTCATTGAGGCATTTTGACATATGGATTGTCTGATTTTTTTGTATCTGGCCGTCTGTCCATCCATACGTTGGTTCAGATGGTTTTAATGGAATTTAAACTTTTTTTACTTAATTTACGTTACTTTTCTTGAGATGTTCAGCAAAAGATGAGATTTAAGAAACAAGTATCGCAACTTTTCAAATTTATTGAATCTTCATCTTTGAAGTCGTCTTTTTTTATACGAAAATTGAAGGAGGTTTTTTGATCTTGTCATATAATAAATTAAAATTATATGCATTTTCTTTCCTTTTTTTGTTTAGATGAAGTTAATAAAACGAATAAATATTTGAAAGTTTTAATTTATGTTCAAAATTAAGATTTTCAATTTTTCTTTTTCGAAGATTGGAATGGGAAATCTTTAAGATTTATTTTCGGAATGTTTATCAATGGATTTGCAATACATTATTGTAGAGAAATTATTATAATTATCCAATGTGTCAGTGTACGACATCTATCATCTGCCTCAATTGTAACGTAGCTGGTTATCATTTTTTTCTGAAACTAATTTTCCAATTTTATACCTAAAACTTTGTTTGTAGGGAGTCTGATAACCCTTTTGCGTATGAAGAAAATGCCTCCTGTTGACATGCGGTTGTTTATATGCATCAACTACAAAAGGACGATTATGCTATTCGAAAGTGATCTAAATAAGTAAATTCTGTGGCAAAAATTGAGGAATTCCAAGCATTCTATGCTGAAGATTGTTGTTAAAAATATAAAATGTTCAAAACGAAATATTAGCATCAAGATAACTCTCGGGCACATGTTGCAAGATCGTGTCACTTCACTTCAAGCATATAAATGTCGACCGCAATTTTTGAGATATTTTCATAAAATTTAAAAAAATATTATTACTTGCCCAAAGGACGAAGCCTATTGAAATTGGTCATGTTTGGTTCAATATTTCAGGCAGTTCCCATACATATCTTTACATATCTTTAAAGTGCATAAGTCTCAAATAAATATCAGTATAGTGATGACATTTCATATATTTCATTATATTTACTTGTTTACCGACCGCCACAACAAGTGGTGCTGATGCTATATTGACTTTGTTATTCCGTGTGTCACGCGAAGAAAGAATATATATTCTTGGATGAAATCAAAATCTGAGTTGATTTAGTTTTGATTATCTGTCTGTCCGTCTGTCAGACTGTCGTTGTCATGCCCACATCCACAAATTGTGAGAGCTCAATGAAAATTGGTCTGAGTATTTGTCTATAACAAAGTAAGTAGGAAGTTTTCTAGTTAATATTAGCAAAATCGGTTCTGTATATTAAAAGATATAGACTGATATCCGAGGCAGACTCTCAATTTAAGATAAGATCATCCGTAAAATTTTCTATTATAAATGGGCAACTTGAAATTTTGACATAAGATTAAGCTATATTAAAAGTCTAAAAATGATCAAAATCGGATCAGTAGAGAAGAAGTTATAGCCAAAAATATAACAAGTTTTATGACGCATTAAATGTTCTTGTGTTAAACTTAAGAAAAGCTTTAATATAATTATATATAATGTTTTTGTCAGTGCATGGGTGAATACGTATGTACGAAACATAACGTATTTACTTCAGACGTATTTGTGGAGGAGGGTATTGAGCATTCTTAATTGTTTAATTTTTTAACATTTGTCTTTATGTATTGAAAAAGGAATTGAATGTAGAAACTGTTATAGTAACATTCCCCATGGTTGGATACCATTCAGATTGCCTTCAGTAGGGTATTATACAAGATAACTTTATTGTTATGAATTAGCCAGTGAATACTAGACGATTCTTGGATTCAATAATGACGACCAAGGAAGTCATCATGTTACATATAAATATGAACGACGCCATTTAAATCATATACATATTCATTTGAGGTATATTTATACCTTTAAGTATCACAGTGGGGCAGTTTTCTCTTTTAAGATATGTGATGACTTTTTAGTTCTCAATTTGTTTTCTTCATATTAAAGCTGGACGGTCCCTTGATTCGTCTTCTGTGAGTTTCAATGTAAACATTACTATTCTTGTAATGTTTTCAGACTGCCTACTGAGTATGTGTAGATCCTTCGCAATATTCGCATACTTGTATCAGTTGCTAGGATATGTTGCTCTATTACACTCGAAGCTATCGGAGTTTTGATGTCATTGATTTACAAATGCTTACCTTTTTTGGCATATCGGGATTTGGTTACATAATTTCCCCATTTTTCCCAATATCCTATAATACAAATTCAACTGATCTACCAATATTAAACAACGAAAATTAATTAATTAAACGTTCTTTCCAAAAAACAAGCCAAAATTCACGTTTTTAATGCTATTAAATTTTCTTTTATTTGTAAATTCTAAAGATCGTATCCTGGTAACAAATTACTGCGTGAGCTACTGCACGTTGGCAACCCATCATAGAACACAGGTCATCACAGCCCAAAACCATGTTCCTGGTAGTTACACTTAGTTGAATGTTGTAAATACTTGTACTTACAATCATACCTTTCAGAGAATAAACATACATACGAAGTCAAGTAAATTAGATTGAAACTGATCATAGAAAACTTGACCCTTATAAGAGACGCAAACAGAGAAAAGTAATAAAACTAAATTTACAATCCTATTGACTAAGAAAAGGAGAATTTAAAATAAAACAATTACACAACAAACGTATAAAGTAAACTTAGGATCAACCAATTTAATTTTCGTATTCGATTTTCTTTTATTTTTTTCTTCTGTTTCAGACCAAATTTTTTGTTTTTGTCGTTTAGCCTGCCACAAACCATGTTGACTTACGAAATCGTAAGATGAGATCATTTGAAATTTTTACTTGGCATTTTCTAAATTGTCATTTTCTTTTTGCCAGTTTTATTTTAGCAATTGGAAAATGGCAGAAGAAGTTGAAAAAAAGAGAGATATTTTGTTGGTGATACACAAATTAAATGTTATTTGTTGTGCACGATCATCATTAAGGATTCAGTATGTATGAATATATATGCTGCTGACATCTAGTTGTAAGAGTACAACTACAATTTGACTTTAAGAAAAATATACTAGATCTATGTACTTTATTGCAACAAGTCGTAGCATGTAGTCAGTATTGGCAGTCGAAGAATTGGGTTTGAAAAAAAGGAATAAAGGCTTCTTGTCTTTAGAATACGAAAATAACTAAATGGAGAAAACGACAAATCTAGATATTTTGTTAAAATAAAATTTATAAGATTACGCGTATTTCGTTAATGCCAGAAAGAATATTATTAAAAGGGTGTATACGAGAGAATAGAAATGGAGAAATCATTCTTGAAATATGAAGAAAGATTAATTAAAATGTCATATTTCTTCTAGGAGTGAGTAAAGTAGGAGAAATACAATATTGGAAACTACACCGAAGGCTCCATGGGGAAGTTTGAAATGCATTATTTTCCGGGCTGAAATTCTTGCCATTATCAGCTTATGTAATAATTTTTGGGTCAGAAACGTCTATGGACGTTCTTACTTTATTTATGTCACATAAAGCCTCCGCCATTACGTCATTGCTGGTGTTTAAATGTGGAGAGAAACTAATAGAATTGGCTCGATCTTCTAACATTTCGTGAGGTAGTTAGTCAAAGGTCGAATCTGATATATCTACTGCGGAATTAGGGAAATTCAAAAAGGATATATCATTTTATAAGAAGGCGATCGGCCTGCTTATAAAATGAACAGAATAGAACTACTGATAAACCACAGTTGTAAGGACATATCTAAATTTATTTCTGTAATCGCTGGTAATTGGGCGTCATCCCTTTAATGACTACTGTCGTATCTGCTCTGATATAGATAAGAACAAGACTGTAATCCACCTTCTTTGTAAATGTCTAGTTCTAAGAAGCAAAGGAAGACGATTCCTCAGAGGCTGTATATAGGGGTAATTTATTCGGAGATAAGAACGTGGATCAAACGTGGATATGTGGATGTGAATATGATAGAATACGACGATTATCCAAACTGTTATACATGTTTGTAAGTGGAAGCTGTTGACCATGTGATACTTAGATGCTTGCGAACTTGAGACATACACAAAAGTCTATTAACGGGTCCATAACATAAAATGATCTTTATCTTAAATTAAGGAATGAAAAAATAGGACAATGATGGTAGCACAACCACCTCCATTAAAAAAGGGGAAAGAGTTAAAGACCTATTTGTTTACAACCAGTGACAGAAATCACGAGTTGATTTTTTCTTACGATTTAACGAGTTTATCGAAACAGGATCAATGGAATAAAATGAATAAAGTTGACAACGCCAAGTGTTTTCGAAGGTCGTATATCGATTAATTTAACTTCGCCATAACTTTCTGAAGAGCATTTGAGAATTGAAAACAAGAGCCTTTCTCATTATTATATATAGAGTCATTTTGATACTTTGGTCAATCAATCTCTATTTCACCGAAAAGCTTTGAAGTTGTCAGAGATAAGTCTCACCTTAAAGAATAGATGTATCTGATACATCAAAGACCCTCTATAACGGATCCCTTAAACCTTTAGACAGTATGGTGTGGTTATTCATCATAGATTTCAGTCTACCAGACTGCACGAGCACATGTAACTCCCGATATGGCAGGACTTACTCGGTCATATTATATTGGACCTTCAGGCAGTTTCGTATTGGTTGCGGTTTAAACTAAAATCTCAGGAAGAAGCTCCAAAGTCTAACAAGAAGAGATTAAATACGAAGACATGGTATAATCCAAGTTGCTACCTGCATCCATAAATACATAATAAGGTTTGTACTCAACAAACTTTTACTTCTTAGTCAGTTTCATATAATTGACAATCGTTCGCATGGAACGTTTACAACAGTGTATTACAAAATTTTGTAGCATAATGCCATCGTATTTAACATTGTACCAAATCACTTCTAGTTGACGTGTGAGAGTCCATGTAAATCATTGTTTTATTCCCAAGTTTGTCTGAAATGATCGAACAACTTTCCCGTTAGTAAGAATAAGAGTTCTACATTGTGGTCCTACTACAACGCATAGTGCTCTGGTTCCTTACATATTTTATTCCTTATTTTGTTTTAGCGACTTCCCACAATAACGATTCTCAAAATCATATTAAAATATACTAAATTATACTTCTTCCAGCTTCCTTATCAAGTTCCCCCTTAACCCAGTTATTTCGTCTTCAACCTTTTCATTTTGGTATTAATATCATTTTGGGGCGTGTTTATATTTACGTTTGCTATTCACTTTTATTGTTTGGTACCACAACAGCAACGATCACTACTGTCATCGTTTTAGTCCTTTTTGGATGGTCGTTAACATTTTTGTCATCTTGTTTAAACATTTTGTTTTGTAACTATTTTTATTTTTTTATTATTTCATTTTGTTTGAATTTTCTTCTTTTTTTTTGCAAGTATTATACGATTTTGTTTTGTTGTAAATTTTGTTAGTTGTTTGTTTTTTGTAAAAGAAACATGCTGCTGCATGAGATTTATTGCCATCGATAATCATTAAGCGTGAACTAACAAATCAAATGGTGTTTTAATTTTACATTTTTTTCCGATCGCATTTTTTCGTCGTGTACAATTTTACTATAATGTTTTTTAAAGTGCACAAAATTTATGTTGTTTCAGAAATTATTCTTTTTTCTACTTTTTTGGAGAGTTGAGATAAAAAATGGTAAATTAAAGTATTTTATGAGATGCTAAACAAAATCCAGATATTTATATAATTATTTTTATAGTTACAAGGACCTTATAAGATCCTTGAGATAATTTTATGATACATTACCTAATCCTGAAATGCTGCACATCACTAAACGAAATATTAAAATTTACAAATAAAAAACTGACATTAATCGAATGAGTTTAATCGGTTACTTATTTCGATTAACTCAGTCGATACAATATTTAAATGCTTAAATTGTGAAAAAAACAAGTGAAAATGATATATTAAACTCGAGAAAAATAATAAATGTATGTCTTATAATCTTAAAACAGGATTTCGGGCATTATAATGGAAATGCAGTCTTAAATGATTATTTTATTGTTCAAAGTGTTATGAGCTTAAAACCATTTCGGGAAGAAGATTATGCTGGAGCTGCAGCCAAATGATCGGATGACTCTGAATAATAACTTTGAACTTTTTCATATTTAGGAGCTTTATAAGATTTAATGTCATTTCCGGCAAAGTACCTCAAACAGCAAAAAATATGTTCAGGTTGTTATGCATTTGTTTTTAACAGAAAAATATCAAATTACCAGGGAACGTAAAAATATTCTCGGAATGCGCTCAAAAAAACGATATAAAACGATTTTAACAAGTATGACACAGATAGGTGTTCTAATACGATGCGCCAAATTCGAAGTTTCGGTCCATAATTTCGCATAGCTCCCACACATCACCAATTTTCAATTTTTTTCTTGTCCAATGGATTCACCACCGAAAGATATAAATAGAAATTTGAAATTAAATAATTAATTAATTAATGAATTGATCCATATAAGAACGTTTTAAGTCTAAACTCAAATTCCGAGAAAATTAAATACTTATGTTTAAGACAGTTAAAAATAATTTCGATAAAATTTTAATTTTAATATAACTTTAGAACAATAATGCGAGAAGCAAACTTATCAAAATATTAACCGACAAAGTCAATGAAAATTAAACATATGGAAGCTTTAGCAAAACATGGACCAATGCTTATAACATTAATAACATAAATATATATTCAAGAATTTCAATAGAAATGGTTCTTATGAAAGAGTTTATAAGCTTAAAACCATATTCAAAGAAGGGCCCTAGATGAAAACTAGGTCACACAATATAGTTTTTGTGTATTTATTTTTATATAAAATAAATATATGTAGCAAATTTCAGAAAATTCAATAAAAAATGCGACCTATAATGATTTTGTGTTACCCATTATGACAGGGTAATTTTGGGTAGAAAAGTTCTTTTTATGAGTTAGGAGTTGTCTAAGTTATCGGACATTATCTTTATTCCTAATAGACCGATAAAGCTGCTTAAGACAACAAAAAAAAACATGGCTGTATTTCATTGAATTCTGAGAATTTTTGTAATCATTAAAATATTTCTAACCGACCGACGAACAGACAGATAGATATAGCTAAATCTTTAATTCGATTTATGTAATAATATATATTCTTTATGGGATCTTAGATGATTCCTTCTTGGCGGTCCACACAGAATGACAAAGTTAATTTTGTGATGTTTATAATAAAAATAACTCGAATGAGTAATAGAGCTATATTCAGCACTGAAGTCTCAAAATCATTAAGATTAAGACATACACTCTATATACACTCTATGAAAACACACACACAAAACAACCAAATGTTGTACATTAAGATTAGAGGTCATAAAATTTGACATGATTTTGAATATATTTTTTCACCTTTTTCAATTTTATGATTTGGAATAGTAGTGGGATATATTTAGCTATAAATTTTATCTTAACCTGATAGAAGTATTAAACATTCTGGTCATATATATTGTTTCCAACAGACAGAGCGACACGGTTAAATAAACTCAGGTTTTTAAATAATGCTGGAAAATATATATAAAGAGTTTAAAAATCACTGATCGAAACTTTAGCACCTTTAAGAATACAGACTCTGTCTGAAACTGTTTAATAATTTAAACTGATATTCACATGTTTTCCAATTTATTTGAAGGGACACTTGGTCCAAATTGGGCCTTGAGTCAAAAAGGTGGAGCCCCAAATTTAATCATATCGAGTACGACATTTAAAAAAAATCTCCAAAATGTTAGTTATGTTCTGATTGTAAAATATTTTATAGTTTGAAAAACATTTAGTTAGATTTAAGAGATTTTAGATCAAAATAAACCCATTTTTTGGCATGTTTTTAGTTTTTTTTTTAAGTTAGTCCCCAAAAAAGAGTTTAAAAATTATAAAATATTACAGATACATATGCATTCTGCATAAAATTTTAAATAACTTTATGCAGGAATCAGTTTGACTCATCTTTCGATCTAACTAATGCTAACATTGTCAGGAAACCCTGGATTTTTATTACGAAAACACTTCTAATAATTTTGATCAAGCTTTCAGGTAATTAACCATACTATGCGATGATTAAAAATCACATAAAAGATGGTGAACTTCTAAAGCAACACCTAATGTGACGAATCGTATACAGTTTGTGCCTCAAAAATGAGTGATATCATAACACCTAATGAATAATCTATTGAAACAGAGCATATAAAGCAATGGGTAGTTGGTGGGAAAAACCATGCTATGTTTTCGAACAGTACTGTATAATATTGGACAAAATTAATTTTTATGACTTTTTCGGCGCAATATGTAGCTCTTTTTTCCATCAATATGCCGATGATAATAAAAACCCGATTAGTGGCAGGTGTAGGGTATTTTGGGGTATTGCATATTCACTTGAGGTGCTCAACCAATTCAAAATTTTCAAACAGTATCACTACACTACATTTTAAATATATTTATTAAAATTATAACTTTTGTCGCACATTAATCCTTTGAATTCTTCTTCTTGTTTGTTGTTATTTATAAATTGAGTAAATTTTAAACTTTATTAAAAACGTTACTTTTTCATTTTTCAAAATTTAAATACTTTTATGCATTTGGAGATCAATTTTCATTTTGATTCTCAATATCAACAAACAATGTTTAATTTAAAGTCATCAGTTGTGTAGATTGTCTGAGAAAATTTTGCGTAAAAAATCAATTTAATTAAATGATTCCTATCGCTCATAAAGTCTTAAATGAAAAAAAGACAACAGCAATAAAAAAGAAAATCCTTTAAAACAGAATGAGCTGCATAATCTTATAGAAACCATTTAGAATGTCGAATGGAGAGACATTCATTATTTTTGTTTGGAATACGAATGAGAAGTATTGAATTTGTATTGTGAACATTTTGACGCAATTAATTGTTGCATCGACACTTGTTTTATGTTGTTCTTGAGCGCGCGAAACTTAAATGTTGCGTAGACATTTAAAAATGTAATTTTGTTGTTTTGTACTTGAAGGGTAACAATTTCTTAAGCTTGTGACTCTGGTTTAAAGTTGACAATATGTTGGTTGGTTGGTTGGTTGTTTGGTTGTTATTATTACCAATGCGTCTGCTGTTGGTTCATTTAAAGGCTCATTTTTCTTAGGATTTCATTCGTTACGTTCTTTATTCTTCGTTTTTTTCTCTTGTGCTGCTTAAAAGTTTTCATTATTTTTATATTCCCTTTTTTAAGAAAAAGGGATCTGGGGCATTTATCAATGTTTTATATCGTAAAATCACAATACTTTTGTCTTCGTTTGTTTCTTTTGTTCATGTTGATTTTTTGTTTTTATTTTTTATTCGTTACTAAAGCCCAGCAATGGCACCCAACAACTTCACTTTATTCGATTTATTTATATTTTTTAAGTTCTCTTCCATACATTTCGTTGTGTCGTTATCATCATTGTTGAGTTCATAAATCAGAAGCTTTATTTATTGAGATATTTATCAGTGATCATTTGGTTGTGAAATTTAATGTTGCCTTCTAAATGATGGTGAAGTGCATGTGCACTTGCATGTTCTTAGGGAATTATTGTTGAGATTTTACTTTTTTTCTACATTTCATTTGATGCCATATTTGGGGTATAAAAAATTTAAATACAAATTTTATTTTGATTCTACACTGGAGTGCTTGAAGCAGAGAACTCGATAAGATTTTTTAATATATCACTACATTTATTAACCAATTTTTTGTAAATTGTTTCAAAGGAAAGCACTAAAATCTAATCGGAACTCTGAATTTATTCGATATTAGTGAAATCGAAAAAGTCATATTATTCATGCTCAATATTATTCTCCTTATATGGACAGATGCGTCTTATTTTATTTAGAGTTGAAGTCTGTATTCTCGATAAGTCTTGGTAATGGTTTAATGATCCATGTTGTTAAAATTGTCTGGCCTAAACATCAAGTTTGTAAAACATGTCAGTTATTATGTTTAATATCAAACAAATGAAAACGTTGTTAATCTGGTTAAAATGAGTGACCAGGAAAAAAGCTATTACGCACTTCATTATTAAATATATTCCATGAACTCATCCTGGTCCTAAAGAAGGTGGCCGTCAAACTGGTTCCAATGTTATTATACAGTGCCGGAAGAACTTGTCCTTTGATAGAAAACCAAAAGTAGAAATAATTTTCAAAGGTGCTCCCAATACATCGGTTAGTCAATTCTCGGACTGTCTGGTACGAAGAGTTAAAGCTAATGTAGATTTAAAAACATAGAAGGCTGAAAAAGTTCTGACAAGGAAATTAAAGTAATGAATTCTTGTTATGGCAGCAATATACACTTGCAACAAAATAAGCCAACCATTTATTACAACGGGAATGCCAAGTGTAAACAAGTTTTTCAGTGGTACAAGAACAGTAATGTAGTTTTGCTCCGAGAGTGACTTATCCTCCATACTGTCCGAAGCTAAGGCCAATTAAAGAGAATTAAAAAGCACAAAAAAGGTGACCAAAAGTGTGTTAAATTTTAAGGAAGGGTTCTCGGAAAAGGTTCGAATTTTCATCTCTAGTGATTAAAACTAAAAATATATATATTTTTCGTAAATTGTAATAATAATTTCAATCAAATAAAAAATAAAACTAAGTTAACATATATGTATGTTAATAATTTTTCGACCTCATTCCTTACTGCATATATAAGTATTTGAGTAATGGCATGATTAGAATGATCAGTTGATATTTGAAATTTTCTCCATATTGATTGTAGTCATCCGAATGCTATACTCGTCTGATAACAAACTTACTTTCCTCTCCAAACAGAGTTCCAACGCAATGGCGAATAACTGCGGTGAGAGATATTTACGTAAATTATTAGCTGACACTCCCGTTAAAAATAATTGAGAGTTTTGCTCTGATGATTCGTATCATAACTCTTTTCTTCTCAATGTTTTTATATGGCAATTCATCTGATGTTGTTGGCCGTATCAAGGGTTTGAATCAAAGGTGCATGAGATGGTCGTGGGATTGTGAGATGATTTACTGCAGATGTCATACGGTGGCATACGATATAGAGACAGTCACTTCGGCAGATGTTTATCGATAGCGATGATTGACCTAAATTGCTAGTCCGCCGAATGTAATTTGTTGTTGGCCTAATTGGTGAACTTTAGGTTAAGGGTGGACAGAAGTGTTTTTCTGGTGGATATTTCGGCCATAAAAAGGGTGACTAACTATTTAAGGTACGACCAGGTGTCTGATATGGATATCAGAACCATAGATAGGTTTTAGGAGTCTGCACGGCATCTATGCTTTCAACCAAATGACTGGTATCTTTGAACGAGATAGCGAGTCATTCGAGAGTTAGGCTTATGTGGATTCCTGTAACAAGAAAATGTGCTAGGTATAATATCGTAGTTGGATAGATATCCGGTGAACAGAACTTGTTAACGAGTTTGTGAATCCCTAATGGCATTACCTTTGACTTATATCAGTGGTAGAATTGGCACTTTATATACAAAATTGTACAGACAAGATCGATCAATGAGGTTTCTACTTGGACTGCTGATATTAGTATAAAAAGTCCAATAAACTTCTTGATTTCGGCAGGAAACAGGTTAGTATTTTTGTTTCGCTATTGACCAGATATTATGTTTTGGGCAACTGTGCTTACAAAAAGGGACTTGTCTTTATAATAAAGGATTAACGCGTACAAAAACACTTCTGGCTGAACCAAAAATCAATAGGCCCTATTCAATTTGAAAATCATGTGAAAATTTGTAACGGTTTGTTAGACGGATATAACTATCATGATATTTAAGGCAAAAATTTCTATATAAAAAGTTGGCTTTTAGAATAAATAAATTGTTTATTTAAAAACAAAAAATTTTTAACACAATTATAAATGTTGCAAGTATTTAGTATGAGTACAACAATTATGGTTGTTGCTTAATTATTTGTGTCTGTGTTAATATTTTTGTTAATATTATTAAATGTTATTTATGAATTTGTTTAATTTGTATTTAGTGGTCGTTACTCCAGGCAGTTAGACTAAGTTTTCATATAAATGTGTTTGAAACAGAGAAGTTTATATACAAGTATGTAATGTATAAGCTTCTAATGGGCTCAAGAAAATTTCCCTGAAAGAAGTAAATTTATTCCCTAAAGTTAATAAACTCACGATAAAAAATCTCCATATCAATTACAGCTTTTTTAGTTTTAGATGGCGAGATAACTGTCACGTAAGCGTATTACTAAACTTGATAAAGTCAATAGTGATGTACCTTTTTAGACTCTCGAATAATTATTTCAAGAGTTGGCTTAACAACAATCAGCTCATAAGTGTATTGAATATTTTGAGCATAAAATTTAAATTTCTTGGATGCAACGAGATTTAATTGATGACTCACTTTATATGGACAGTCCATTATTGTATGTTCGCTTAGTACATAAAGAAGTCATAAATAGCATTAAAATAATATAAGTTTTAGCACGCTGTCTAACCCTTTCACCTTTGAATTTATCAAAGTTTTAATCGGACAAACCCGCTTATGTACCGCAGATGTTTTGATTTAGAATGAACAACCCTCGTTTTATTTATATGAAAGCTATGCTTTTATCATAATTGAACAAAACGTTATGTACTTCAAAATAAATTGGAAATGGGTTTTGTATAGGAGCTATCTTGATAGAATATTTATATGGGGACTTTATTAAATAGTGGAGCTACCAACAGTTATCGTCTCTGATTTAAGATAATAAAAATCGTTTGAGTGTATCCGTGTACTTGGAAATAGGGGTAGCACTAGTGTTGAATTATATTGTTTTTTTATCGCAGAATTCATGTTTACGACCTCACAAAGCGAGAAGTATCGCAAACTTTAAAGAATATTTCGAAACTAAAATTGTGATTATATAAAGAATCATCTAAATAATATCCAACTCTATGGTGCATGGATTCACACCAAAATTTTTTACGATATTTTCTGGATGTGGATTTGTATTGAACATAATGAGAAGATGTACCAAAATTTAGCAACATATCTCTAAATTTCAGACGGACATCGCTAAATCCGAACAGCACAAAATGATAAGATCTACAAACATTTTAAAAAATTCTCTAAAATTGTAACCTGTTGTGTGAACTGATGAAGGCAGAATTAACTGATTCATTGTGTTTTAATTAAAAATCCATCTCACAATTAATCAAAGAGATTTTAAGTACTGTAATATTTATATCAGAGTATCTAGTAATAGTATTTGAAGAATTTGTCGAACCCTGTAAAACTTCCATTTATTAATTTGAAAAATTAATCATATATTTTGCTTCATTAGTATCAATCCAAGTATAGATATTGAAATATAACAAAAACTGATATTATATATATCATAAGAATTTAATATAAAACACTTTTCATCTGAACATATTTTTATGTATTCAAACTCTTTTATTTACGCAAATCTAAATTTTTCTTCTTCAAATGTATTCTAAGTGTCAATTTCTCCATTTAATAAGGTTAAAATACGAATATTTATCTCGTTAAAGCTCAGGCCCATGATGTTCGACTTCGTCTACTTGACAGAAAGAACAAGCTTGACGGAGAAATGGATGATGACAACAACTAAATTTAGTCGAACAACATCCTTAGATTTATAATTCCAGAATTAATTATAATGTCACCTTCTAAGCAAGATCTAATAGTGTTTCACTTTTCATTCAAACGTGCAGTGTTATGATGTCTATTGCTAAAACATCGAATAACTTTACTTTAAATGCATTTCGGTATCACATGTCTTCTCCTGTACCACATTAAAGCTTCAGCATTTACTTGCATCGTTACATATCTTCTCCTGTATCACTTAATGCATCTAATTAAAAACTTTGCTATTTATTTGCATGATATATTTGGTTCCACGTTTTTAGATCTTGAAAATCTAAGATCTTTCTTTATATTCAGTGGAGTTTAAGTAATTTAACGATCGCGTTCAATTTGTTATACCCTGAACAACCATGGATGGTAAGGGTATTTAGCGTTTGTGCAGATGTTGTAACGGTCAGAAATTATAGTTCTACCACCACTTCCTGAGTCGATTTAAGCATGTCTCTCCGTTCATCCAGCTTGCTGTCCATGTAAAGCTTGTTTGCAGAAGATATTCTAATGAAATGTGACACGTACTATTATTTTATCCAAAGGACGATGCCTATTGAAATTGTATTATGATCGGTCCAGTTTTTTATATAGGACCAATACAAATGTCATCACGGAATGGGGGTTTTATTCCAAAAAATTCCTTCATATAAAAGAATTTTATCCAAATTTTGTGAAAATAAATTTTATATTCTAAAATAATTTGTCAAATTATAGGAGAGTAGGTCCATTTTATCTCAAAGGTCCCATACAATTATCCTTCCAAATATCACTTGGAAACTCTTTAGAAAAAAATCCTTTTAAAACGCACAAGTTTCACATAAATCAAAATTAATTTTTTTCGTTCCTGTAGTTTACAACAAACAATGTGGTGTAGGGTGTTATATAGTCGGACCTGACTGACTGCAACATTATTACTTATTTTTTACTTAATTAATTTATAACATTTCTATTTAATATTGCGAATATAAATTTATTTCTTATATAAGTTCGATTTTTTTCAAATCGTAACAAATTCTTAAATAATTAACAAAATGGTTAATTGTTTTAACATTAATCTAATGAAATTTTTTCATTCTTTAAAAATCTTCTCATAATAACATTGAAATTGTTAGTATAAATTGTTTGCATTTTTGGTCATATATTTTTCAGATATATCCTGATTGTCCGTCTTTAAGGAACAATTATATGGTTTTGCTTAATGAATTTATCTGCTCATCAGTTTATAAAAATCTACAAACAAATACAGACACAAATTTTCTTAAAACTGATGATATGTTGGTATGAGAGTTTATATAGGAAAATATGTGAAATAAAATACGCATTAAAATGCATACCCTGCAGTTCGGAAATCCCTACCCTGCACCTCATGAAATTATGAATAGAAGAAGTAACGACTGTTAATCACCTTTAGTTCGTATGGTACTTAAGGTAAGTTATAGTAATATTGATGGTTAAGATTGGTAGCTCACAAAAATTAATGAATCTCCCACGTATAAAGGTATTTTTTCAATTAAGCTTAACATCCATGTGAAGTTGGTGCGTTTTGAAAGAATTTTTTTCTGTGAACGTTATGTATTGACCCTCTTAAAATTTCCCACATTGATTTTTGCCTATATTTGTCTGGATTTAAATCCATCTTCTTGCAATTCCAACATGTACGTAAGATTGAAGCCTTCAAGGTGATATTTGGAAGGGGCTGTATGGAACCTGTGAACAATAATGAACGGATCCTCATAAAATTTGGCACATCGTTTTGGAAAATCATTAGACTAAATTATGCCAAAGCTCATTAAAACCGCTTTATATTAAAGACTTTTGTGACTTTAAGTCGAAGAGGAACATTTGTATGGGTGATAGGTGATATAATGGATCCATCATCACCAATTTCAATTGGCATCATCCTTAGACCAACACTTTGATACTTTTCATTAATATATCTCTAAAACTGCGGCCTACATTTTGTTCATAAGGTTTACATGGACAGCCAGCCGGAAAGACGGACGGACACTCCGGGACGAAATGATCCTGAGTCGAACGGTATACTTAAACGTGGTGGTAGCACAATTTTTTCTGCGTGATTTAATTATATCACGCAAAAGGACATTTGTATGTGTGCTGGGTGAAATAATGAATCCATCATCATCAATTTCAATGGGCATCGTCCAATTGAAATGGGAGCCAAAGAAATGATACATTTCATTACGATATCTCTAAAACTACGGCCTACATTTTGTTCACAAGGTTTACATGGACAGCCAGCCAATAAGCCGGAAAGACGGACTATCGAACGGTATACTTAATCGTGGTGATAGCATGACTTGTTCTGCCCGTTACAATTTTTGCACGAACGTATCCCAGTAAATTATATGTTTTGCTAAAACTGCAGGCATCCCATACTTTTCTAAATACACTCACACCTTATAAAAATCCATACATTCATATATCTACACGTTTGTATGTTACGTGAATGCATTGCAAGTTAAAGTTTTAGCCATTTGAGGGAGAAGAGACGCAGTAAATTTTATGTAGATTTGCTAATACGAATTATGTTCATTTGTGCCATGGAGTTTTGTTACATCTGCTACTGTTTTGGCTGCCACAAAACATAAACCAACAAACACTAGTAAATATTCATATACAACACATAAAAAGTCATATACATTCATACGTGTTGCAACATAATGAACGAACACAACATACGGGCACATATTTATGTTGTTTTATGTGAAAATATCTAATAGTTGTCTGTCCGTTTTTTAGTGTAATTTTCTTATTGCAACACCAAAGCCTGGATTGACTTTTCTCTTAAGTTAATTTGAAAGTGATCAGCTTAACCTTTTGGTGAATCTCATGATTCATGATGATCCTCATTTTACCCACTCAGTCAGTTATATGATTATTGAAAAAAAATCAATTCTGAAAGTGATATACTTTTAATCAGCTTTTTTGCAGTTTACCATGTCAAGCCAATGAGTTATTCGAGAATTAGAAAAACTAGATACGCTTTTTTATGACAATTTTAAAGCTTCAATGAGAGTAAATACAAAAAGTACTTGGAAAACTTTTTGCATAAAATGTTATGCTTCATGAACTTTACCGATAGTGAAATAGGAACAAAGGATTTGATAGAATAAATGCAATGGGATGTTTTAATTCAAAAGCTATTGGCATTTAGCTACTTGGTCATTTTGATCGCATAAACTTGGCGGTAAATTCATAGATCAATACGAAAACCTTCAATTGATACTTTCTGTAGAGGTTAAAATTTTGATTTTGCAAAGTGTTCAACTAAATTCAGAGCTAAAACATAAGTGTACGGACCAGTGTTTCCCCGATTATATAAAAAGTAATCGAATTTTGTGTTTATCTGATTCATTACATTTCATTACAGCTTAAACTCAGTGGTCTGAAGGAGGTGGAAAGTCAAAATAGGTATGAGTTTGTCTCTCGACGAAATAAATTGTGAATTTAGCAAACTCAAAGAATTGAATTTCACAAATAGTTAATAATGCTTATCACCGAGACCCAAAGAGTTCTTCTCTACCATGATGTTTATGTTAGTAGTAGACGTTATAAGATTCAATATTTACAAGAACTATTTAAGCAACGCCTAACAGAAAATTCGCACTTTAAACAGAGATCAAAGTAAATCCTGTACAACGTTCTCACATCAATTACATTTCCGTTGCAGAACGACCTAACTAATGACATACAAGCGATTTTCAACTTAGCAGGAGTTGTATCAACTGAAAGTTTATTCCCCATGAGAACTGCTCCGATAACAGCAAAAATGTTACAACAAAAATTCTATAAACAATATCAGACCGTTTTTTTCGTACGGTTTTACACTTTAGCATAGAATTCTTCCTCCACATGTCTCATCTGGACATCAACCTCCAAGTTACAAATGTTTGAATGTTCTGCCATCATACTAATTGATTTGCGGCATTTCCGGACAAGAATCGTTATCGTGCTGTAGGTAAAACACATACATGTTGAACTATATGCGAACTATATGATGTACAGATCCCGTTTAGGCTGCAGGATGAATGTATCTTTGTACAGACTTTGTATAGATATTAAGCTTTGTATAGACATTTTGTATAGAGCATAACATTTGAGTTATCTTAAAAGTCGATACTGTCTTTCCCATGAGAAGATTAATCATCTCATATACCCGATTAGATAGGAGTTTGAAAGAAAAGCTTTAACAAATTTCTTAAATTCTCAAGAACATATTTGAGAAGTGTTTCCGATACTATACTTTCGAAATATTCAAGCAAAAACAATCCAGCTGTATTATTTCCAGCAGTTAGTGTTGTCCTTAATATTTTGTACTTAAATATAAAACCTTAAGTCTTATACTTCTCACTATCTTATACTTCTCACTATGTCGTGTTAAGTCTTATACTTCTCACTATGTCGTGTTTTATTATTTTCAGGATCCAAAGTTGGAACTTACAAAAATTTAATCTGAAGTAAGCAATTTATCACAAAATTAAAAACTACAAAGAAAACTATTAAGTGAAAGTGGCCTCAGTTGGTTCTTCTTCAGATCCATTTTAATTCAGTTTCAAAAAATATGTTATCAATAACATATGCAAAACATTATATTTTAAATTCCGCCTTAAGACATGCTAAACTTTTTCAATGTTTTCAAAGTTTCTTTAATTCTTAGCCGTTTTTCAACTTATCAGTGTACAACTATTTTACATACCGAGTTTTTCTAGTCGTAACTTTTTATAGTTTTATTTATTTTCTTTGTTTCCTTTTTCATCTATTTTTGTTGTAGTTGTAATGAATGCCGACTTATAAACTTCCATGAACGTAGGAGTAGTTTGTTTTGGTTTTAAGCAATTTTTTTTGTATTTAAAAATTATATAAACAAACTACTACAGCAGCACAAAAAAAACCGAATCAGAACTATTTTGATTGGGAGTTAAGAAAATAATAAAAAAGAAACAAAACAAAAAAAGACCAACAAACATAAACATTTTTATTAACATTTTCATTTTAATAGTGATTTGTTAGTGTTTTGAATGTTTGCCTATATGTATGTGTATGTGTGTGTGCATTAGTGTGTTTGTTTTTGTAAACAACAATAAATTTTTAGATTAAGTTCTCTCTTTTATTATATTTTGGACC
This sequence comes from Cochliomyia hominivorax, assembly GCA_004302925.2. Lineage (NCBI taxonomy): Eukaryota > Metazoa > Arthropoda > Insecta > Diptera > Calliphoridae > Cochliomyia > Cochliomyia hominivorax. The sequence goes on along the minus strand of PYHX02000158.1, from coordinate 71,602,789 downwards.
AATTAATAAGATTTATTGGATATTTCTCAGAAAAAAAGAGAATTGCCAAGATTTCATCTAAATAAATAGAATTAAATATTAAAGAAAATAAACAAACATTTATCTTCAGGAATATTCTTAAGAAATTGCCGAATATAATTCTAATGGAGCATCCACAAATATTTGACAGTTACGTTCTCTCAAATATGTGTGGTACTTCCATACAAATATCCTCCCGGAATGAGGTTTTAAGCTTATAACACATACAGCTATAAGAATGTTTTAATAAAGATCCACTTTCTAAAATCACTTTAAAGTGCATAAGTCTTAAAAATGTTATTATTTAGATGGTTTAAGATTTTAAGATCGGGCCCTTAATTTCCATGTTTGCATCAAAGTGTAGGATTTTATATAGTAGAGGTTGATCAAAGATTACACTCCTAACTGCTTTTCCAAAAAGTGATATCTTTGAACTTCCTGTTAAAAAATTCTAATTGACTTGATTATATTAAGAGTAAGACCGATTCTTAGCTTTTTGGGAAGGCCTTTTGATTTCTTTAGGGATTCTTGATTTTTTTATACTTTGAAAATATTTCATTTATTTTGATAATTGAAAATTGATTGAAAAAATGGAAAAAAATAAGAAAAAAAATTACGGTTGTGAATGCCTGCTACGAAAAATTTATGAACGACCCTCGTATAATTTCTTTCCTTTTTTATGTTTATTATGATATTAAAATTAATGTTAAATTTATGCGTTTTAAAGGGATTTTTTGTTGTTATATGGGAATTGAAAGAAATTATGGACCGAACCTCGTTTAATTTGATTTTGGCTTATATTTATATTAATTTGACTAAATATTTTTATAATATGTACGTATATGTGTGAATTATGAGTTTGAAAGTGATATTTGGAAGCCACCTATAGTGATGTTGGGTATTAAAAAGTTGACCTGGAAGATCTTGACATTTGATAGATTAGAAGATGAACATATTATTACGAAGACCAAGAATTTTTATAAAAAAATTAAGATCATTCTTCTAGTTCATTATGAACAATTATCATCATTATCAGCAAGCTATTGGATGTCAAATGTACTTATCGCATTTTTTATTTGTACGATATTGGAAGGAGGTTTTCTATATTAAAAGCGCCAGCCAAAATAGTTATTTTCTTAGTGTTGAGCAGGAAGAAATCTTAGACCAACAACATTAGTGTTAGAGAATACGAGATTTGTTAAATGCCAGCGATTTGCTGACAAGACGGCACACTTCGTAGTAACCGATAATTAAACCATTTTTAGCTAATTCGTTCTAAATAATATTTTTTGAACTAAAATGTCCTCTTATTAAGATTAGAAAAAAAAACACTTTAACCTGTAGTTAATCTGGGTTTAAAATTGGTCAGCATACACAGAACAGTTATGACGTGGAACAAAAACCTTAAAGAACATCATTTCTTTTCCAATAGTAGAGTTTTCATCTCTACGATCTATGAAAAAATGTATGTTATTACATTCTATATAAATTCAGCGCTAAGTAAAATAGTCCTATTATTCAGAAAAACATATATAGTGATCAATAGCAATATAATTAGCATTAATAACAACTGCTGAATTGGAAAGATCAATAACACATGAAAATGTAATGGGGGGGAATCCTCTGGGTGTTCTTATTTGGCCACTATTTTGGCAATTTGTAGTGGGTGATATTTGAAGCTCTTTGGAAGCCAAAGGCAATAATGTAGTGGTGAACAAAAAGGAAAATACCACTTTTTAGTTTCCCTATAATATAGTAAACTGAATTGGAGGGATTATCTTAACGGACGAATAAAGGCAGTACACGGCTTATCGTGTATAGTGTCCCGATTGTTAATAAACAAGATTATATCAAAGCTTTAAATAAACATGAGGGTTGCGATACGTAGTTTAATGGAAAAGAATCCGATAGAAACGATGAATTATATAAATCATGGTAATCATGCTCCCTTGAATATTCTTTTTAAACAGTTGACAATGACCACACTTATCAGACTGGGTCAGACGATTTTGCTTGAGGCAAGAATTGTATGTCATCTGTAAATAATTAAAATATGTTTACTGAAAAATATGTTTTTTTTTTTGAATTGCGAAAATCTTGCGGTAATTGAGAGATGATGTAATGAAAAGATTTCAAGTACGGTCATTCACTATTCTTCTAAGGATGGTTGTCAATCTAATGACGTGTCATAATACCTTTGTAAAATTATGGTAAAATTGCGCATCTTAGAAAATGGTACTTGTAGATGTTTCGGGAAAGCAGTTGATTACGGTTTTCACTTTTTATTTGAATGTTCTAATGAAATAAATAAATAAATAAATAAATAAATAAATAAATAAATAATAAATAATTAAATAAAAAAAATATTTTAATACAAAAATTAAAAAAAAACAATTCAATTTGATTATTTTCTGTAAGAAGAAAAATATCACTTAACAATCTTCGCCATTTTCAACTTCCTCGTCAACTAAAGAATTGATGATGGAAAGAAATCACACCAAGTTTGCAATTGTTAGCCAAAAGTAAATGACAATCAACAACAGTCTTAAAGCAACATTTTACAAAAAAAAAAAAAAAAACAACAACAACGACATCATCAACATCACAAGCAGCACAACAGCAACATATTAAAAAAAGTAGTAGCAACATGATATGAAGAATAAGTAAAAACCATCTGTTTTTCAATGCTCTTGGACATGCCCCTAACGATGGTGGAGCCAACATGGGAACAACTCTTTAACTTTATGACTGAAAAGAAAAATATTTTTAAGGAATTTCTCAAACACAACAACAATAATAACAAGGAAAAATAAAAATCAAGTAAATACGAAAATTGTATATGGTCTGGTAGATAAAATGTGATTGTGTCACATGAGGAAAAGAGAATATAAGGAATGGTAACAGTGATGAACCAACATATTTTAATGGTGCAGTGGATATTAAAAATTGGAAAAAAACTAATAATTCCGACTTTTGCCCATTGGAAGAAACCCATTGAAACTGGTTATAATCTGTCCAGTATTTCGTATACTCTTTATTCAAATAGTGCATTTTTAAAGGAATCAGTCCATACTAGGTCAAACTCCTTCCATACTTCTAGTAGCATTTGGAAATGTTCTCTCAAAAAAGATTTGTTCCAACTTTACAAGAAACTATTCTTTATTTTTCCTGCAAGCAAGTACTTGAAAAGAATGTTGCCAAGAGCATAGGTTTCAAATACGATATTCCTAAGATACCTAATTACTGGACAATTGCACAGTAAGTGAAAAATTATAGTTCGTCATGACGACAGCAACTGAAATTATTATGCTTCCAGAACCCAGTATCTAGTTATGATCGACATCAGAAGTCTAACCTGCTTTCTATCAAGAGCGGATAGCAGTCTCACTTTCAAAATGTAATAGCGAAAATCGGACACGTTAACACAGTTAAACATCTCATCTTTGTTAGTCCATACAGATTAATCTCAAAGATCCTCTAAAAGTATGCCAGAGGCAATTTATTCAGCTGGTCGATGTAGTCATCACCAAGCATCGCAACATGTCTTGCTCGACAATATATCTTTCTCTGAACAGTTACTGTGCCAAGGAATCCAAATCAGCCTTAACACCAAAAGGTATATGATGTACGTTGGTATTCGAAGTTGGAAACTTTCCGAGGTCTGATTTCACAACACGGAGAATCACATTTGCCACATGCATATAACATTTTGCACTGTATCAATTTCATCACTTGTAACAAGCATCATTTCGTCAAAATCGGTTTTAAACATCCGGTTTTAAAGATCCTAATTATCTTGCTTCTAAAGACACAGGAAAACGCCTTGTTATAAGATTCCTAATTTGTCCAGAAATGGGAAAAAATGGTTTAATATTTTATTTTGTATTATTTAAATATCGCTGAAATTATAATATAGAGGGATGAAGAAGTTTAATTTTTACGTTAAGTTCAAATATATTGTCTGAACATTTAAAATCAATAAAACGGATTTGGAGTCCCACAGGATTGTTTCTGATAACTCTATGATATCTGATAAATAGATATTCGAACATTACAATTCCCATTTTAAGTCAAATGTTATTGGACCAACCTGATAATTTACTACCACAATATCAGTAGTACCAACAGCTCTCACAAAGTTGGCCAAGTTACAACAGCTTTCAACTAACAATAGCAACATAAAAGAAAATCACATATAAATTAAGCTCCAAAGAAAAAAGATGCTAAAAGAAGACGTAAAAAAATGCTACAACCAACGAGAATGCAATACATTCTCAGTTGATGCGTTGTGATGTGCTTCAACATTCCATTACAGTTTTCATACTCTTGTTAGGATCTGTTTTTCTCTTGCTTTTGTTCTTGTCATTGTCAATGTTGTTGTTATTGCTGTTGTTGTTGATGTTATTTTTCATTCCTTCCAATGGTCAAACAGAAATACTACAAACCCTTAGGTTATATTACTCGTATTTTATTAGTATGAACAGACTTTTTCATATATATTTTAAATGTTTATAAATGTAGGTGTATGAGTATTTATGTATGTGTAGAGAATTGAGAAAATGTATTCGTCAGAATTGTAGATGTCAAGCATTTTCATGATGCGCATCAACAACAGATTGTGATATATATAAAAGTGTATATAAAGTAAGATGTTGCACAAAGATACATATACTTTTATATAAAAATTGTGTAATGGTAGTAGTTTGAGTTAAGCCCCACAATTTTTTTGGGTTTAAATTTCCTACACTCCAAAACGAATGAACGAATGGGAAAACTGAAAAGTTGATGACTTTGTATGACTTGAGTTGATAGGAATAATCACAGAATTGTTGTGAAAATTCTATATCATGGACAGCAGCAACAACTATAAAAAATGAATGTGCAACAAAAAATATATTCTCATTTTTCAGCATGAAAATAATCTATGCTGCTGTAGTGTTTTTGGTTATAATAGAAAAAGAATGGTGTTCATCATTGAATATAGGAGGGTTTGCAGGAAAAGAACATATATACTGCAAAAAAGCATGAAGTAAAATCAACGTTTAACATAATTGATTTCAAATTGAATAATTATTTCATTTAGTTGAAATTAAACGTTTTTACGTTTGTGGTGAAATATTGGAATCTTTCGATATTGATATATAAAATTATACAACGATACGTTTTTCAAATTAATTTTAAGAAGTCAAGTTAAGTCAGTCAAATTTCAAGAATATTCTGAAGAAACAGAGTTTATTGCGAAACAATGTTAAATTAACATTTTAGCCAAATCATAACAGAAAGAAATTAAAATTATGTCTATTGTAATTGATTTTTTTCTGTGTGTATGATGTTACAAAAATATGCATGTTACTCTTGATATACAGAAAATCTTTTTAGAAATATTTCTGATTAAGTTTAATCATATTTCTTTTACATATTCAGAGACCTCGTATCTTAACTCTTACAGACCAATAGACTACATGCATGTATGTATTTTATAGTCTTCTATATTTTCCTTTTATTTTACCCACTTTGATATGAGAGTATGAAATCTTAGTCATGTATGTATTTTATCTTATTGCCAGGTTTTTTCTCCTATACTTTACAATTTGTTGGTTTTGTAACCCTATTCTAATGCAAGCAGAAAATGTAGATATCTAAGTTTTATTATTCCGTATGTAACAGTAAGAAGTATAACTTAAGTAATGTATGTGATGTATAGACTGCTATGTTTACAATAAAACTATACGACCAAGTCTATCAAACGTTTTCTACAATCTTATAAATGGGAAATAAGCCAACCTGGATCTCGTATTCCACTCTTTCCATTTAAACATTTTAAGGAAGCCTTCATTACAATGAGTCGAACTAGCGAACTGGAAAGTACTAAGATTAAAAGGAGTACTACGAAAGACAAAACAAATTTCAGTTAATATTATACAATGAGAAATGTACTCACATTCTGCAGGATATTATAATGAGCGAAGTCTTTTCAAAGAGAGGAAAAACATGGAGATTTTTTCTATTATACTCATGATCTTCGACTACTCTCGTATACAATAAACAACATGCTAGCAAAGCAAGAGGAATTAGAAGACTTAGGCTCCAGAGAATGGTAGGCAAGTTATCAGAAAAGATCTTGAAAAAATATAAGAATAACATTCCGTTTAAATCCTTATGGCTGAAGGATCTGTATACCATCAAATAAGACTAATACTCCATGTAAAGGAGGCATTTTCAAGACTCAAAATGATAATTTATTATAACAAATAAAAATAAATAGCGATAAAGAAGAAATGTACATGAATTAGCAACATGGATTTCTGAAATATCACTTACGAGAAACTCATAACATCGCAAACTAAAAGCAGAAAATGGAGAAAAACCTGCTAAATTATTATGAAAGATCCTGAAAATAAAATAATTATAGCACTTCGTAGGAATCCTTTAGGTTCCAGAATTCATTTATGACCAAGGAAGACTTTCCGAGGTCTAAAGTATCGGCTAGTGCTTTCGGTGAAATTTTTAAGGCTCAAGATGGCGTATTCGACCACAGCAGTCGTTCAATATTCCAATTCTATATTTCTGAATAAATTGTAAAATGTTTATGTGAGACATGCTAGCAAAGCAAGAAATCTTAGGAAGACTTGCGCTCTGAGAACTTAAAGAAATAATGAAAATACATAATACCTAACTTGCTATACTACTCAGGTGAAGTATTTCCACAGTTCTCATAATTGAAGTTAAAAAATCTTTCATTTCCTGAAAGTCATCCTCCCATTTCTCTATCTGCTTTCCTTCGGCAAATTAAAGGTCAACATTTTATATCATTAAGCTAAATCGCCATTTTAGACCCTTTCGTGAGTTTCTAATTCCACATGCAATATATTTTTACTCATATTTTTTATATCCTTCACCTGACAAAGTCAGAAGTTTATATATAAGTTGGCGTTCCGTTTGAATTTTCATCTAAGACAAAAAATATTCAAATTTTAGATTGACTTGGCAAGAGAAATTGCTTTAGCCCTGTCTTTCTGTCTGTGTGTCCGTTAAAATCATTTTTTAGATTTGAGAAATTGGAGAGATTTCATTCTTTTTACAGTTGGATTTCAAATACCTTTAGCAAATTTATGAGTTGAAGACATGATATAGAATCGGACCATTATTTCCTCAGTTATATGCAAGAGCACATTTTCAGAAATTCTGCAACCCCTTTTCAATTATGATGCATTTACGTTCTCTATATTTGAATTCTGATGATCCTAAGCTCCATTTCTTTGTCTAGCCTTTTGTGGTATGATTAACTGAGTCCAGCATTATTAAATTCAAAATTTACCTTCTTATGTTTAGCACGCAACCATATTACGCTTAATTCACTGGTATTAGTTACAAATGGATAACACAAAGGAACTTTGATAGGTAAATCAGCAAATACAAGATATTAGTCATTTGTAATGGACGCTCTACTATAAAAACTCACATTCGCTTAGTCACTCTGTTTTTCGATCCGTGAGCTATGTTTTCTTCTGTATGGAATCGTGTCCAATATTGAGTAATAAAGGCGATGGTGATTTAAACAGATTTTTCATTTATTTCTTCCAAAATTCCTTAATAGTTGACGGTTTTCAAATACATCACTCTGTGACCACCGCGACGTGGAGGTTTGTGGGGTGACATAAGATGTAGTGAGAAATTATAAACCTTAAGTTATTTTAATAAAATGTCCTGTGACTATTCGATTTGTTAGATATTAGTATTCCCTTCTAACAAAGGATCAAGTCATGGGTTAACATTTCATTACCGTTGTAATCAAATTAAAGGATAAGGCTGTCGACGTAAAACCCCATATTAATTCTAAAACAGGAACCCTCCCAACAATACACCTAATGGCTATAAAGTATTTGGTGATTGTACCAAACTAATTTCAATATAACAGTGTGAAAAATTCGAGCTTCGCGATACTTAATAAGGACACTTGTGAGTAGTTACAGTCTTCCTACGATACACTGTGTGATAAACTATAAACATATTTTGTGGTCATTCGGGAACGATTGCGTACACAAAGTCTTCACTCTCTTGTTGCGATAGACTTGATGGTGATAAAGCGTATCATGTAGGCACAAGCTTTTACTGTCTCTCAAGAATGCATCTGGTCCATATGAAGTATATGATCATATTAGAGTGTGATAACTAACAGAATTCAGATGGTCTACGATTACCTATCAAACTATAGGGAATATTTTTAAAATTTTATACATGTTGAAGGGTGTTTAGCATTCAACGTAGTATGTTGTACTTCCACTTATTTCATATGACATTTTTTAAAAAGGATTTTCTCTTGTCTTTTGTTTCATATCAAAAAAAATCCTTTTAGATGAGTTGATTTTGAGTTTTCTTGTCAATTTCAATCTGTTGAATATGCGTATGTGTGTGTAAATAAGTTGATTTTTTTTTTTTGATTTTTCCATTTTCCTGACCATGTCTGTATTTTATATTGCCAATTGCAATTTACTATTATTGGATTTGTTCCGTAGATTTGTTTGCATTTTTTATGTTCTCAAATAAAATGATATCGAAAAAATTCAAATTATTTGCAGCATTTACAAAATATATTTTCAGTTTTTGTCTTTTTCCATAAAATAAGATTTTTATGAAGAATATAATTTAATCAAGTGTTGAGACAAAAGTTTTATGTAGATATTTGAAAAAGAAAATTGTTGTTAAACTTAACAAATTAGTTTTTATATTAACAGTGTTTAAAGGTTTAAACAATTTCGAACATTGCCGTTCTTAAATGTAGTCCAAAAATTAGGGTTTAGCTCTGTTATTATATTCGAGAATTCCTTTTAACGTCACTCGAAAAACCGACGACATCCTAGTAGGAACTGCCCCGTTGTGTCCTTAACCGGAATGATCTTTGCGTCTTCATGTAGATAGATCTGACAATACGGATCAGCCAATTACGGTTCTTAAAGCTTAAAACCGCTGGTAATTAATGGTAGCTTTGAATAAGGAAGAGGGTCTATACAAGAGCAGCATGTTCACCACTGACCAGCCAATCGTTTTTAGTTTAGTTAAAAAGGTTTCTTAATCCATACCTAGAAGATTGCCAGTTAGCGGTTTTAGGACTTTATTTTTATATCTGCGTAATTGCAGTGAAATTTCCAAGAGAAGTTTGGACTCCATTGATAATTCAGGTGGTGAATAGTTTTATTGTTCACTTCATAGGTCACAGTTTCAAGAAATGTTAGATTTGGCTGAGAAAAACATTTATCAGACAAAATATCATCACAATATGGCCGTAGTCTTAATTTTACATTCATCCGCTTAAATCTGCATCAAGATGTTCTGAGAGGTGGAAGTTAAGAGCAGTGACGAAGTTTAGATATAATTCATATAATTCTTCTTTTAGTATATCAATGTACACTGTAGGATGTAGTGGAAGAGAACTTTGTGGCTGACAGTATCAACGGCTGTTAATGATGCGACATGTCGCGGATCCCATACTGGCGAGGAACTGCTGTAAAATGAACATTCATTACGAAAATCTTTTGTACTGGAGATAAGAGATTTACCCCATTAGAGCCTTTTCCAGACTTTTGTACTGGGATCACTCTACCAATTTCCAGGCTATAAATTAAGCCAAGTTTCTTTGACATCGACATACTTATTCCGACTGGCTAATCAACTTTGAAGGTTTGTCAGTGTTGATGGCCTCTGCAACTTTATGTGTAATACATCTTTTGGCCTTATCTCTCCAAGGTTACTCTATGAATAATCGACCAAATCGCAAGCAATCATTTAAGTCATTTATGGTAATATTTTAGCGAATGTTTCCTCAATCAATCTCAGGATGCAGTTGTTAAGATGATTTAATCATTTTTCCGCTAGTACTGATTTCACTATTTTGGAGATTGAGTCTAGGTTCACAAGGCTTAATATAGCAGATATGATCACTCTCATCTGTGAGACTCGCTGTTTTGGTGGGGAGACATTCTACCTCATGGCACGAAGCGAGGTACTGCTGCAGGTTTTGTGGAACTTCCTCTCGGAGATGTGTACATTTTGTTGAATATCAAAACGTTGAAAAAATTTCTGAAGCCGCGCTTAACTGCTTTTTTCTGGTACATATGTATCGTTGGGTCGCTCAATGAAACGATTATGTGCTGATCCGAAATAAGTTATTGCCAGCTAAGTCAGCGCTTCTTATGAGTAGAGCTGTCAAACAAGCATATGTACACAAAATCCATGTGGGGATATCGTCAATCAATATGTATGAAATGGATCTATATCTTATACTAACAGTATACTTATTTGCTCGTTTCTGGGTTCCGAATCGCAAATTAGATGTTTCCTATATTCCCATTGTATTGCTGATATTTGGACGAAAACCGCCTGGGTATAGTTAGAAATGTTAGTTACGACCACATTTTTCATATGAGATAACATTGATTGCGGTAATTTTCATTCTGTCTGATAAAGATTTCCAAATACTTAACAAATAAAACTTATCAAAATATTTTTAATTATAATGAAATAACGGCTAGAATTATTTAAAGCGTCATAAATAAAATAACTTTAATTCAAATACTTATCATTCTTAAATATGTGAAAACAAAAATTAATGAATAAATAACATTTTTTAATTGTTCTATTTAAAATAAATTTAAATATACAAATATTTATTAATTTACTAAATAATATTTAAATAAACTACTTAGGAAGAAAAACAAATTAAACCTTTTGAGACACGCGTGTTGTTCAAAAGATTCCAAGACGTTTACCCAACAACTAAAAATTTGATGATACCGCCCCCGAGTAAACAAAGTCGATTACTGAGATCTGGTACATGAAAACACAACAACTACAACTCCAAGAAGCTTAAGAAAATTAAACAACAAAACAAACAAAATCAAATTACAACATGAATGAAATAACAACAAATTTAAACCTTAAATACGCCGACAAAAATCAACAGGTTTCGTAATGAAAAAGAATAAAAAGTTCCGCGAAAGACAAAAGCGACAAAAGCTAAAAAGAAGTCAACAGAATTGTTCCTTTTTTAATTTTTAAATGAAATTAACAAATGAAGAAAATTGTTTGCACACCAAAAATGGAGCAACATCAGACAGCAGTTAGCATACGTGATACAGAGTTTCAGCTTTTTTCCTCATTCCTTGTCGTAAAAATAACCAATCACATGAATGAGAATGAGTGCGGTAAAGCAACAGATGTATTCTAGTTTATGGAACTGTAATGATTTTCGAACGCTTAAACCTCCCAATAGTTACAAGTTAGGAAAGATGTAACATGGACTTTAGCAAACAACTTCTAGAATTGATACCGAAAACATTTTTAGAACTGAAAATGGCAGGATTTCCAACAGAGTTAAATATTATATTCTTTGAAATAGATAATATTTTACCTCCATTCCATCCATGTATGGATTTCACGGAGTATTTCATCTTATACGTTTTTTTTGTATCGACCCATGTAAGATTGAAATGTTTTACATCTTGGATTTTTGGTCGTCACCAGATGTTTCTCAATCGGTCACGATTTGCTGAAAGGATATACTATGTGTTCTATAGGCAATATGGCCAATACATCTGTACTTTCTGTGTTTAATTTAGGTTCCTTGTTGGTTATGTTCCAAAAATACTTGTAATTGATGTTATTAGAATAGAATATTCTACATAAGATACTAAGGAATTTACTGATGAATACTTGTGTTTCGATGTGCAATTATAACCATATTTTAGTTCATATCAGCTGTAGTCGTTGGGAAGCTAATTTGGACAACTACATACACATCTTATCAGTAAAATCTTACTAGTAAAATATTTATTGAGGTAATTTCCAGAAACCTATGTGGCAAATATACGGTTTTGAAAAGAAATTCACTTCATCGATTGCAAGACATATGGGAGACTTCATTTTAAAAAGGATATAAATTATTCTTACGAATTAAATACATTATTGTGACACATTTATGTGAAATTTTTGTGTTTTAAAATGAATCTTTCTAGGATGATTTATATGGCAGCTAGAAGAAATTATGAGCGACCCTCGTATAAAATCGAACATCGATTTTTGCTTATAATTATCTTAATTTTAGAATACTTATTTTTGCCAAAATTTCATTAAAATATCTTGATATTTAAAAGCTTAAAACCTCATCCTTCGTTCTTGGGTCAAAATAATAATATGCACCAAACTTTCAAAAAATGAAATGCTGTTACATTATATTTCACATCAGCTATTCCCGACCTGCATCCCGTCTTGTTTGTTTCCTGACCCACCATTTAATATCTTCTAGAATCTTTTAGGGATTCTCTGTCCAGCGGCGGTTTCGAAAAGATAAGCGTTATTGAACTCACATCAACGTCGTTTTCGCTGAAGACGCATGGTGTCGCAGCGGCTGATGTCATAACATTCGCAGCGACTGGTATCAAAACATATGATATATAAAGATCCTGTTAACTGGTTGATACTGTAACACGATCTTTCACTTACGCCACTTTCAGGAGTTCCGCAGTGTTTTCCCCCTAAATATGGTCCCATCCATCCCATTATTCATTAAGTTCCAATCTTTTGAAACCTTAACCTTATAATCTTAAGAACATCTCCGACTTCTGGTTCTATTAGTTGCCTTTAGGCAAAATATACCTTTTATTTTAACATATTTTTGCAAGATGAATTTAACTTTAATGAGTGGAGCACAATTTTAAAAAATTCGTTGTTGTAGTTATCTCTAAATCGGTGCCCTCGAATTATAGCATTAAAGTCACTCATAAATATTTAGTTATCTCTTCTTCAAACCTGTTGTAACTTGTAAATTCGATTCAACTTCCTCATAATTTCAATTAAAAGCATTAAAATTTTAATGGCAAAATTAAGCATTAAACATTTTCTCCTTATTTTCCCCTTAAACCAACATATGGCAACTCTTTTTTTAAACCAACAAAATATTTGCATCTGAATCTTAATTAATTAACTCAACGCATTTTCATGTTAAAAATGCAAAAGCAAAAAAATAAGAATCTTTCAGATATTTGCAGCAATTCAGAAAACCAACACACATTTCCATATAGAGTTCTCTTGTAGTTGGATGAATTTGATGCCTAAGTATGTATGTTTGGAGGTTTTTAAATATGTATAAATGTTTGTATGAATATCAACATTTCGTTTTTTTATTATGTTTGATGTGCAGCGATTTTGTAGTGCATTCCTGTGCGCACTTATTGGATGACAAGGTAATACATACAACAAGAAGCTCAATATAAAATTGCGCGAAATTTAAAGAAAACACACACACTTGCATTTTTATATAATGTTAAAGAATATAGTTGCAATGCACTTAAAGATATTTCGAATTGTAATAAAATTATATAATACATCTAAATATAGTTTAATTAATATCAGGTAAAAATCTGAGAACACTATCACAATGAATGAAACATACACTTAAAGCACTGGAAGTGAATTAACTGTTAATCCATCGAAAACGGAGCTGGTATTATCCACTTGCAGGTAAAAATATTCGAATTTAGATTTCCGACATTGAACGGAGTGACAATATCTAGCAGCAAATAATTCCTTGGATTAATTTTCGAAATCAGGAGGATACTTGATCGCGATATATATCTGTAATAGGGCTATAGGTGGCAGATAGAGACTTTGTCACGAGAATGTGAGCTAGATCTTTGAATCTATGATGAGGCCAAATCTATTCAATGATGAGGCCAAATCTATTCAATGGTACAGGCTTCTGGTGAAAATCACTGGAAGCTTCCTCGAACATTTACTGAGCCTATTTTTCTTAATGTTTGAAAGAGATGGGTAGAGTTCGAACTCTACGCTTTAGCGCAATATAGATGGAATAATGAACCGTCGTGTTTGATTACCAGAATGATATGGGCCAGATAATGAGGTCAGGGCATTATTCCTACTCAATATCACGAAAAATCCTTTGAAAGATAAAGTCAAGTAAGGGCCTTCCCTCGGATGACTTTTGCATAGAATAACGGAATCTTACTTAACTGATCGTTAATTTCAAGTTAAACATTTTGTTATGGGCGGGGTTCCAGGACCATTCTTTACATAATATATACGTCTGATTTGCCGACAGGGAGCAATATGATTATTTTAATGTTTACAGATGACATGACTATACACTTCTCCTATATTACACAAGACATATTTATTTTCTGACTCCGTAGTTGTATGTAGTTTCTGGACAGCAGTATTCATGGAAATATGTCATGACATTTAAACAGCACTCAATCACTTAGCGATTTGAAACAGGTCTATTAATGTAGGAAAATCTTCCAAGATTGTCGCATAAGGAACTCTTTGGGTTGAAGCAGTATTTTCTAAATAGACCTCAACGAATATAGTAGAACATCATCACTTGGAGAGTCCCCAAGGAGATATTACCACCTTTTAATCTGAACAGAAGAAATCATCATATGATTCACAGCCCTAAGGATATAAGTATACTGATTTTGGGATACTGGTCATCACGTATTCTTGTATGTTTGTAATCCAAAAATTTAAATAAATTTCTTCCAGTGTAGATCGAAAAAAAACATAAGAAGTATAAATTCTGATACAAATATTCATTACATGATTTTCAACACACACATACATTTTTACATTTAATAATATATACACTAAAATCAAATACAAATAAGGTAATTTTGTTCAAAAGAAATCAAACCGAATGAACACTGCAAACATCCGAAAAAAAACTATCTTTTTCTTTATAAAGAAGGAGAATTAGTGAAATTTGTTTGGTGCAATGCAACATATTTGATGTTGCCACTTTATATGGTACGACAATGTTTGATGTTGACAGCGTTTGTCAACGTAAGATAACAAACAACAATGTAAACGTATTGTTTGTTTATTTGCATTAGTGTGTATGTGTGTAGGTATTTTATTCATTATATAGCACTTGGGTGTAAAATGCATTTTGCGCTTATTGGGTTCTATCAAAACGACGGTTTGTATGTTTTTGTTTGTGTTTTCTGCTGTAACGCGTTAAAAGTGTTTGCTCATGTATAATTTCAGTTCAGGTGTTGGTTAATTGTAACAGCATCTTTCGCCCACACATTAAATAAAAAAGCAACAACAAGAACAAAATAAACAGACGTAAACAACAAAGGACAGACATACAAACAAACAGATATATAAATATGTTGATCTACAGAGTTACAAAATCAACTTAACAAACACCGAAAGATGAAACAAACAAAACTAAAAAAATAAAACAGAAAAATAAAAACAAGAGAAAAAGAACAAGTAAAATTAAATTTACTTGGGCGGCAGGTGTCTTTTACTGTATTGTGTCAACAAAATGTTGAAATTACCAGTAATTAGTAGCTGCCGTTTACCGCCCTTCACTCGTACACCGCCAAATGTAAAAAAAGCATGTACATGTAAATATTTATAATTGAAAATGTCGGCTTCATTGTGGAATCAGATTCTTTTATATTTATCAATCTTTCGCTCGTTAAATAAAAGAGTTTCATAAGAATTTCTGTTCATTTTGGATTTGTCAACAATATTTGGTTAAATTTAATTGGAATTTAAACATTTTCAAAGGAATTGATTTTTACAGGATGTTAAAGGAGATTTTTCTCATGTACTCCTCTCATATAAATCAAAGTTCATGGAATTCAATAAATTCTGGGAATTTGTTTAATCTAGTCACTTTAAAAAAAAAACGATTTTAATTAAGTCACTAAAAATATTTTCATATTTTCATTTTCATCGGTTTGTAAAGCAAATTAAAAGAAAGATACAATTATGATAACTGAAAGTAGAACATCTTTAAGAGACTAGAATAACGAGCATTCTTAGTCTATTACTTTACAATTTGAATTTTTTAAGTTTACTTGATTTAAAACATTCCAATATCTGAATAGAAATACATATTATTTAAAAATTATGTAGGGGAACTTTGTAGCATAATAAAAAGAACACATACAAAATATGTAGACAGGTTTCCGATCAAGCAAGAGCTGAGCATCCTAAGCCATCACTATATGGATTATAATCAGAATTACCGTTGAAATTTTTCAAAAAGTCGCACAAAGAGGGGGTTTTAAAAATAAAGTCGAAATTAAAAGGTGATTTGCGGAGCAAAAGTCGCCATAGGTTTAATTCACCAAAAATTAATATTTTTTTAATAGTTTCAAATAATGTTGAAAAAATGTTAAATGTTGAAAAGATCTAAAATACTAACAAACAAATAAGTTTTTCATAAATTTATAACTAATTAGATTTCCACTATAATTTCGTAGAAGTATCGTTTATTAATTTTTATGATTCCATTGTTCTTAATTTTATTTTTTTTAATCTATAATTTATATAAAATTTATTGATATGTTTTATACCGAAAATCAAAATTGTCAAAAAGGGGACAAAAGAGGAAATTTGAAAAAGTACACAAAAAGTCAATGAAACAAAATGAAATATTCACTTCTTATACATTCGAGAAAGCGTTCGATACTGTTAACCGAATCGAACTACCGTATAGAAAGCATTTAGAAGAAAAATATTTCCAAGAAAATAATACGAATCTTGTCTGTCAAATATTTCACATAAATGTTGGAATAAAACAATTATGACACAGTTTTATGAAAAATAGGGAATCATCCTTCGTAGATGTTGATTCTATGATTTGTACTAGTATATACCCTAATCACCTTTGATATTTTAGAATAAAAGAAAGATGTAAGATATCACTTATTTATGATCGCCAGGATTCTACAAATGTTTCCTTCCAGCTTTTACTATTTCGGTGTATTTTAACAGCAAAATACGACGCAAGATCGAATGTATGTCATAGGGTCAGTAAAGCCAAAGCAAAACTTGGACAATTTTACTGTATATGAAGAGATGCTTCAGAATCATTTGGATCTCTGAAAATTATTCAAAGAGAACCTATAATAACCCATATAAAATGTAGACTGTGGTGATTGAATAATACATTATTCAAATTGACAAAAATAAATTTTTATATTGATGAATATTATTCAATTTAAATACAATATTTAAGTTAAATTTATAAAATTTTGGTTGAATTGAGGAAAGAATTTTGTTATAAATTCCTAAAGAACCAGGGGAAGGTTCCTATACAAAACAATAAAGATCTATCACAGTTAGAATTTTGTCCCAATTCCTTTTTCAATACACGTTGATTTTTGAAATTTTGAGATCTTTCTTAGATCACCAATGAACTCTTGCAGATTATTATTTTTTTTGTGGCAATTTGAAGTAACAAATTGTAAAAAAAACTGAAGCAGTCCCAGGATCCAACTAGAAAGAAGTACACACGGAAATCTAGACATAACTTTATTCATAATGTTGAAATTTGCTAAGATTTGTGATTTATTAATTAACAGATTATGAACTTTTTAAAAGTTGGGGAAATACACCGTAAGGCGCTATTTTTGGACCATTTAATAATCGGTTTATATACTACTATGAGCTTTCTTCTGTACTTCCAAAATAGTATCATGTTTATCATAGAGAGGTTTTAACATAAACACACTTTAATAGCCATAAGGGATACATCTCTACAAATGATATATTTAAATTTTAAGAGATACTTAACCATTTATGTCAAGAATGAATTGAGCGAACAGAGAGTGACTTTGCAAAGTAAAATTTTTCTTCTGATATTTATTTTCAGTAGAACAATAAAAACGTTTTAGTTATAACATTTGCAGCTGTACATCATTTCTGGTGATCGTAAAAAGGCATTTTTTATGCCCTACACCATCCAAGGGGTATTATGCTTTAGTGCTGATATTTGTTACATGAGGTAGATGTTACACCCACCTTTAAGAATACCGTTCGACTCAGAATCACTTTCTGAGACGATTAGCCCTAAGTAAAAATGTGAAATTTAGTACACATTATTACTTTCGTCTAAGGACGAAGTCTTTTGAAATATGTACTTCTAATACAAATATTCTTCCCGGAATGGGATTTGAGGTCAAAAAAGTCCTAAATAAAAAGCAATTTAAATGAAATTTGGTATAAGTAAGTCTTATAATATTCTTAAAAGATGTGACATAATATGAGAGGGTCGGTTCATTATTTCTCATAAGTCTTATGCAAACCCCTTTCGAAATAACACATATACTTTAGTTTTGGTAAAATTAAGATAAATTTAAGCAAATATCAATGTCCATAATATCTTGTACTTTCCATATAAATTCCAAAACAAATTCATTATAAAAAACATAAATTTCACAAAAATCCTAGTGTCACAATAATTGTCTGTACACTTTAGAATAAATCAGAAATTTAATTTTTTAACTTCCATTTTTAACCAACAATGTGATGTAGGGTATTAGATAGTCGGAGCAGACATTCTTACTTGTTTTGTTTGATAAAATCAGATAACACACCCAATAAGAAAGGCTTCATCCCCACCAGGTGAGAGATAGTAAAACAAGGAGTGTATGTATCATGTGTGTATTGTAAGAAGAATATAATGTAAAAAAATTCGTCTTCTTTTACTACAAAATGCGTAATTTATCGACAGTTTTCAAAAACTGTTAAGAAGAAGCGTTTTCATCATACAATATTTATAGGTGTTACAATTTCTGCTTTAAGGAAATCTTTTTTATATTTTTATATTAAATGTTTGTATGTGATTTATTTAAACAATAAATTATTATACAATTTTTATAATTTTCTTTCAAGTTTTAATGACTTTGCCTTCCATTTAACTGTTTCAAATTAATCCGCTTTTAATTATAATTAAAAAATCTTTAAAATGGAAGAAAGAGAAACATCTAAAACTATTGTGTACATACCAAACTATAAGTCTTAAGTCTAAATACAATGCAAGTTTTTCTTCATTCTTACAAAAGTCCTTTCAAACCAGCCAAACTACAAACTTAAGATCTTCTGCTCCTGGTGATGCTACTCCTGCCATTTTCATTACTTTTACTACAGCTTATGAATGGTTTATGGCTAAACATGTATATATGAGTTTAGCAAAAATATAATGTACCAAAAACAAAAAAATATCAAAAAATACGAAAAACTCACACACACAAAATGAAGATTGTAGCTGCAAACGAAAACCGTAAACTCCCATTTATCCTCGACAGTGGTGTCCTTGTGTCATCTTAAATCTTTGTCTATGTCTACTGTCGAAAAATCTGCTTTTGTGTTACTTACGACTTATGAGCGTATGAATTGCAACAAAAAAGCCAAAAACCCCAAAAGAAACAACAAAAAATCCGAGCTGAAAGAAAAAAAATTATTATAGAACAGATACTATGAAGAGAATACATAAAACGTAAAATTTTAACCACATTTTTGCCATCATACTCGGCAATAAAGTACAAAAGTTTGTTAAATAAATCAAACCCTTTTTGGACATTTATGATCGTAAAGTTGAAATAAAATAATAAAATAAAATATATATAAATATATTTATGTGTGAGTAAATATCTATGGCAATACAAAATTATGTATATGTGTGTGTTTATATATACAAAATTCACTCGAAAGGAATAATATAGGGAGATATATAATAAATACTTATATTACAATTACAATTACACTTACACACTCTTATAAAAGCTTAAACAGATTAATGATGAAACATAATGTTGTTTTTGTCTCTTTACTACTATAAAAAAGAGTAAATACAATAATTCGGCAATGCTTTATCCGAATATTGCGATTCATAAGTACTCTTCAAAATTTTGAATTCACTGTCATTCTATCCAAGTTTTGCTAACTTTCCAATCAATATGAATTCTCCATTTAAACACTGAGCATCTTCTTTATCTATTTCCAATCGGCATTAAGTTTTTTATGTTGGTCTTTACTTGTTGATATTTCGCCGCTAGTTTCACCTCTATCTGATTTCGTCCATCAACCTTCTATTACCATAGCGAGCACAACTTTTTACGATCCTGCTTATCTGATTTTATGTCTATAAGCATTGCTTACCACTACAGTCTCGATGAATTTCTTTGTTCTTTAGAAGATCACAGCGCCACAGTAAGATTATAGTCACTTCTATTTTCAGACACCTTCGTAATCGTACGTGGAATAGGGATCATCGGATTTTTAACTTGAAAAACCGAACATTATATTGTTTTTCACACACATATCCAAAAAGATATCGCCAATCTCTGATTCGCGACCAAATCGTGAGCATTTTTAAAAGGCCAAAAGTCGGATATATCAGAAACCATCAATGTAATAAAAATTTCCACAAAAAAATTCAAAAAACTTTCTTATTGATCTATGAAGGGTTCCTTTTTCATAGGTGAAAGAATTCTGCCAGAAAATAACATTGGCGATAATACACAACAGAGAATCATCCACATTTTATTAATAATGCTATAGAGATAAATTCAGTTTTCGAAATTTTCTCCGCTTTAATTGTACTAAATCAAGAGTTATAGTTATAAAACAATTTCTCAAAAAGAAATAATCACATGTAAATGTTTTAATGTACTTTCAAATTCAATAAAATACATTTGTATTATAAAATAATTTCTCTTTTATGATCACATAACATAAAATATATATTAAAAATCATATAAAATTATTTTATAGTCAAAGTTTGAACTGACAAACGTTACATTTTACGCTTACGCAAGAAGTTGTAAATCATACGATTAATTACTCTCGCACTCTCTCTTTCTATTTTTTGTTATGGTACTATTGCTTGAAGCCTTTTTCGAATTGTATGAATGTATGTTGTATATTTACCATCATATTCATAATTTTATCCGTAACCCCATGAGATGTAACATTGAAAATTATTTATCTATATATATTAAAAATGAATATGTGTTTGTATGTTTATTTGTTTGTTTGGGAATTTTAGACGGCTAAACTACCGGACCCATTTTGCTGAAATTTTGAGAACGATCCCCTTATACCCGAAAGTAATGGGACAGGGAGAATAAGTACCCCTCATGTAAAGCAAATATTGATTTTCGAATATCTAAAAAATAAAACAGCGAGGATTTTCAAATTTTGTTTGAATCACTTCTTCAAGGAACCGTTTTACTGGACCAAATGAAGGAAGGATAGGATCATGGGAGGAGGTAAGCCCAATACAAAGAAAATATTGATTATTGAATATCTAAAGAACCACTTTATCGAGATTTTTCATACAAAGCCTCCATACAAAGAAAATTTAAATGATCGAATAACTAAAAAACTGCTACACCAATAAATTTTTCAAATAACTGTTTAACTGTACATAATGAAGGCTGGATAGAGCATGGGGAGAGGTATCCCCCATACAAAGAAAATGTTGAATATTGAATATCTATAGAACTATAACAGCAGAAGTTCTCAAATTTGACCACAAACACTTTCTCAAGAATTGGTTTTACTGGTCAAAATATAGGAAGCAAATATTAATCGAATATCTAAAAACTGTAAAAGCGGGAGTATTCAAATTACTTTCCCAAGGATCATTTTTACTGGTCAAAATGTAGGACAGAGAGGACCATAGGGATAGATCCCCCATACAAAGCAAATGGTGATTATTAAATATCTTCAGAACTATAACAACGAGTGTTCCCAAATTGGTACATTTTCTCATGAAACTACTTTATTTGAATAAAATGTAGAATCGATGGTACCAGAGGGGAGATACCCCCATACAAAGGAAATAATGATTATTGAATAACCAAATAACCACAACAACGAAAGTTCTAAAATTTGGTTTCAAACAGTCTTACTGGACGAAGTGTAGGATCAAGGAAAGAGGTAACTCCCATGCAATGCAAATTTTAAATAAAAGTTTAGAACTGTCCGGGTCAAGGGCATTTTGCAAAATATTAATTTTTCCAAATTCTGGACTGAGGAGAATGTTTGTGCAGCAAAGCGCAATGGGTAAAAGATAGTTCTTTTATATTTGTTGAAAATGAGAAGAGGAGGAAAAGAAAAAAACAGTTTTATTAAATAAGAAAAAATACAGGGTGTCTGCATTAGGATATAAACATCGTTAGTCCGATGATATAAAAAGTGGAGAAGTAAAACGATATTATGGACTATTCGTCTCATTGTGTGAAATCTTAAATAATATTAATGAACATAATTTATACCACAAGGATCAAAATAGCTTTGAAAACTTCTTCAGACTCTGAGATCAAATTGGAATTCTGAAATATGTTAAAGATTTTTAAAACAAATATGGAGTGCAAGCTGAGAGTTCAAAAGTTTTTAAATTGAACCACCCTGTTTATTAAAACCTAATTTATGTCATTATACCAACAAACTTATACATACATACAAAAGCTAAAAATTCTTTTACATTTACATATACACATGTATGTGTATATTTATATGTGAATAAAATAATTTTAATGAATAAATGAATGAAAATTGTGTAAGCAATTTTACATGTTTGCTGTGTAAAACATTTCTATATATGTGTGTATACGCTACATTTACCATTACAAGTGAATTATTAACTTTACGTATGTGTTTGTAATTAGTTTAATTTATAGCGACACATTTAAATCTATCTATCCCGTACTGAACATAAACATTTGTTACATTTATGACAATAAAATGGGCGGAAGAGTAGAAGATACATTAAATACATTAAAAAGGATAAAATAAAATAAGATCTATAGACTGATGTGAGTGATAATTCTTGTCTATATGTATATTACAAAGCTCGAAAAGCGAAGGACATAAACTAAATATAGAAAAAATAAAAATACGTTTATAAAATTTACAAATTAGTACTGAGCAAATCTAACAAATTCTCATTAATGGAAATATTGACTAAATGAAGCATTCAAGGAATTTGAGGCCCATAATTCATATCCCAGTTTATTATAGTAGATTTTTGGAAATAACTCTGTAATTATTGAATGGCTGTTTGGTTATTTTGCGGGAATTCTGAAAATGAAACGATTAAAATTTTTAATAAAGTGTTGAAAAATTAAGGAAGTAATTTCTTGCAATTTCTAAATATATTATTCTTTGACTGATTAAAGATCAAAATCTTGTTTACGCTTGGTAAACAATTAAGGTTTTCAGAAGTATATTTATTAGAAAAACTGACTTGGAATCTTTCGTTATTCAGAATGTACAAACTTAAAATTTTAAAGGGATACGAAACTTTTAAAACCCTTTCTGATAGCTAGTACGATTCGAGTAACTTTATAATAAAGTTATACAAAGAGTATAAGTAGAGTCGCCAAGGAGATGTAACGTACTTTTAACCTGAATCATAGTCACAGCGATATACATAGAATTCTCTTAGGAATGCAAACAGATTACCCTTGAATAAATTTGGTAGCTGTGATAATTTGGATATGAAGGAATAGATTCCTGGGCAACAACATACTTTATTCTCTTTAAGAAGTATTACGGATCAAATTGAATTACCTACATAGATACCTTACAGAGACAGACGTACACTTGACACCTTTTCTTATGTGTTTTATGGTTATGACAAGATGTAGCCATTCCGACCATTCTTGACAGTTCATGAGCTTCTTTAACTACCATAGTAACCTAAACCAACCTATCACAAGGAAGATACAATTTTATTGAAGATCACCAGCTACAATATTGGTAGATAGTAGTTTAATACAAACAAATATAGATTTCACGCCTGTTTTAATCCATTTAATGATTTTTATTGTATTATCGTTATCACCAAGCGACATCAACAAT
>PYHX02000158.1:71324086-71574086 GCA_004302925.2 Cochliomyia hominivorax | reverse complement strand
ATATTATATTATATTATATTATATTATATTATATTATATTATATATTATATTATATTATATTATATTTATATTATATTATATTATATTATATTATATTATATTTATATTATTATTATATTATATTATATTATATAATATTATATCTATATTATATTATATATATTATGTTCCTGATTTTTAGTCTACCATTTCACTCCCTCACAAATTTTTGAGTGATGAATAAGTTCCAATCCCACCGTACATTAAAAACGAATGGTCATTCATTAGCCAATTGTGCTACTTAAGTGCTTACTTAGGAGCTAAAGTGATACACAGTAAAGGAATATTAAGATTAGCAAGCTGTTTTCAGACATTATTACTACACCAACTTCTAAAAGAATCGTAGATATTACCGATTAAAAACTCAACATATTATTTATCCAGTAGTTCCTCCTTATCAGTGGAATCAATATAATTTCAACAGCACATAGTTGAAAGCTCCTCAGATACATTTACGGAAAGGTTTTCAATCACACATACTCAGATGTATAAAATTTTAATGATTAAAACTTTAATTATACAACAAATTTGAACAAAATCCACCGTGAAGTCGCGGAGCATCAAAAACAATGATAAGAATACTGTTTGAATGTCTTAAATGAAGGTCGCAATGAGCAGAATTTTCCTCACTATACAAGAATAGTGTTAACCATGCCGTCCCTAGCCAGCGTCCTGCGTGCGGCCAAAGCATATAAAACACAACATTTGTTTAACTGTCACTCCAATTCTACCTGATAGTGTGAAACCAGACCAACTCTTACAAAAACAACACCTGTCATTAAGCATTTTTATTCATCATGTTGTTTCTGCTATAAGTGTTTATAATATTGATGTTCGAATATTAGCACAAGTCCTTCTTCTCCCATACTCCAAATAAAGCAAACTGATTTGCACAATTCAAGATTTAAAATCTTTGTTCAATTCTAACAAAAATCATTCCATTCACATCAAAAGGGTTATAAAGAAACATAAAGGATTTTCATTAACAGAACGCCTTTTACTAACACATTTAAAAACATTTATTCTATTTTAAACTCAACTATAAAAATAAAATGATTTCTTTCCCGATTCCATTTTCATATCTTTTAGAATTTTTCTGCTGTTGTTTATTTTTAAAATTTATATGATATTTTATAGTTGTGTTGTTCTTTTAGTTAAGGTATGATGGGATATTGTCCTTTTGCGCAAATGTCCTTTGGATGAAAAAAAGAATAAGAAAAAACATAAACACACTTATATAAATTTTATTATTTAAAAAAAGTATAAAATATTTCAGTTAATATACGAATACTGGCAACAAAAGAACTGAGTCTGGGGCTGTGTGTGCAACAAGGAAAAGGGACGAAATGTTGGGTTTCAACTACTGTCCTGTTTGGACATAATCGCGCCTGCATTATTGGTTGATGTTTGTTGGCAAAACTTGATGTTAAACTGTAACCATACAAACACTCATGCACACCTTTGCCATACTGATGGTTTTTTTCCTCTTGGTGTTTTGTAAGAGACTTTTTTTTTGCTTTTTGGAACATGGTAAATGATGGTCCTGTTTGTTGTAGTCACCGCAATATTTTTGTTGTTGTTTTTTTTTGCTGCTGCTGTATGTTGTGTTATATAACAACAATGTAGATGGAAATTTATTTTGTTTGTTATTTTTGAAGATTATGTGTATTTTGTATCCTGACAGGGATCAGCATAAAATGTTGCAAGCTGAGCTGATTTTTTTTTTGTATTCATCTTTATAAATATTTTTTTGTTGTTTGCATCTCTAGTGTTATATTCCTCTTTTATTCATCTTTTCATGCTCATATTTTGTTGTTGTTATTGTTGATACTTTTCAAAAATTCTGAGGTTTTTCCTTAATATTTTTTGTTGTTATTCTTGTTGTTGGTTTTACTAAATGTTATATGCATCTTTTATATTTTAGTCTGTTTGATGTTGCTGCTAAAATTGTTGTAACTTTTGGCTATTTTTTGTTGTTCTTGTTGTTGCTGATTTAAATACTATAGTTTTAAGTAAATGTTGCTGCCATCATGAAGTTTTTTTTCTTAGAGTCCTTTACCTACATAAACAAAACGTATTTATATATATGAATAAGTGTGTATGTATTTGAAAACCTTAACTTGTTATTTAAAATAGCTTTTGCCATTTGCTACATTTAGTTGTTGTTGTTGCACAGATACGTTTAGTTTAGTTTGTTTTACTTAAGGTGTGGAGATTGTTGTTGCGTTTGTGTTAGCAAACATGACTAAAAGTTGTGGTGAATTTGTAATTAGACATGTTGCACAAACTACTGGTGATATAAAATTATATAAATTTAGTTAATCTGGAGGGTAACAGAAATGATTAAGAATTAGTTTTTTTGTTTTGTTCTCCGTAGATTATTAAGATTTCCTTCTACAATGATGAAAATGTTCCCTGTTGGTCAATGCAAGATTATAATTTCATTTGTGAGAAATTATTAGATTTTGAACCAAATAACAAAATTTCTTGAACATGATGGAAAGTTCAACAACCTTACACATAGAAAAATACATGAAACAATATCAACGTTGAACAAAGTTGATTATAAATCGTAACTGAAAAAATTTAAATTATTTCTATTTTAATTGATTTTTTCTGTGTGTACGGTATTCCTTAATAAGGAATGGTTCACATGATATTTATAAAGCCAAACAATAGACAGCATTTTCAAAAGCGCTACTTAAACATCCGATAGGAAATCATCCAGGTTAGAGCAGTGTTTACAGAATAGACTGATTTTATTCATAAGAACTCATAATATGTCCACTTATTTGTGGCCGAAGCTAAGGCGTGGCGTGGTATTGGGAAAAAAGATGTCCAATAGTGTGGTTTTATATGGAGACGGTCTACCTGTTTGATCAAAGAGACAAAAAATATTATAATAACGTTAGTAGATAAGAATGGTGATTTCTGAAAACTCCCAGTTTCTCGCTAGATCTAGACAGTTGCTTGCCGAAAGCCATTCCACAGTATTATTTAATTGTTATTATTCTCCAGTACAATGGAATAAAGTTGCAGCAGGACAACACTATCTGCCTCTCATCCCAACTCTTTCCATTCCGTTCTACAAAGACAATAATATTGATTTCAAATGCAGCATTGAATGCATTAATGCCTCAAGTTTGTATATCGTTGCTGAATTCGTTTAACCATTACCATCTTTACATTTCATTTCTAGCTCTTTGTAGCATATTTGCAGTTATAATTTAATACAGAATTACAATGCCTGTAATTTTCTGCATTCCAGTTTTTGAAGGTTTCTTAAGGAATCCATTATACAGGTTTTATAAGGAATATGCAGAGGATCTGAGAAAACGAGTAGCGTGTCTAATAGCATTTATATTCCCCCTTTCATTAACTCACACTTTGTAAAAGCCCAAAGCGAAGCATAATGCTTCGGAATAAGCAGCGCTAACTTCCTTATACCTTCTTTGTTTGTGGGTGTATTAAGAGGACATTAAAACCTTAATAAGAAACAAAATTATCCCATGCATATCAAAAATCATGTTAAAATTCGTAAGTTTGGTTCTAATTATTTATTATATGAAATAATTCTGAGATGATGGAATGTAATATATCAATACCACACAATCGTGGACGTCAGCGGTTTCCGTCAAAATATTTGGGCTTTCGATGACTTGTAAAAACATTAACAAATTATAGGTTTGAAACAACTTCGCCTTATAATATTTTTTGACGAATGACTGTAGAAATTAGTCAATGGAAGTTTCTACAAGATAAACAATGTTCCATATAAACGGGACTACCTGCCATCTCTGTCTAACCATACGATGGTCTGAACGACAGGAGTGTCTCATACTTAGTTATGCATAAATGCAGCAATTCGTCTAGATATAAAATCACATCTTACTTATGGGATTGAAGCTATCAGTTCTTCTCTCTCACTATTGGTGACTTGTGTTTCAGTGAATAAACACGTCAAAATCGTAAATTTCTCCCAGAGACTTTGGTTTTAACCAAACTTCACGAAGGACCTTACCAACAAACAGTCCAAGATGACAAGGCCGAGTAAGTCTTGCCATATCAGGGCTACTGGAAATTCTTATAATATTTCGATAATTAATATTTTCCAGTTTCAACATCAGGATGTCTTAAAATTTGTTTACCTTATATATACCTCTCTTATTTCAGTAATTGGACCATAATAGAAGGATCCATTGCAAAGGCTACTTACTCTTCAACAAATAGCTATTGTCCAAGGAGATACTATTCTCCAAAACAGTTGATCAAACAGTCGCCAAAAGATACAATATTAAAACACTCAACCGAAGCTGTTGCAACTGGTAAACCATATTTAATACCATGAAATCAAAACAATATATAGAAGTTGCAGCCTAAAAAAAATCAGCCGAAATAATACGAAACAGTCAGCCGTAGTGTATATAGAAGATATATTTCGAATCTCAACGAAACGGTAACTTATCTACAATATCAGACGTATTCTAATATAAGCAATTGCTTAGAAGACATAAGACTTAAAATTGTTAGCTTATTTAATCTACGCTTACAACTCCGAAACAATTGAACAGTTGGACCCTTAACGGAATACTATAAATAGATGTACCTGTTATATAATCTAAAGCTCATATTTTAAATAAAAATATTTCACCATTTTTCATCTAAGTTTAAATGCATCTCCAAATCCTTGTCCAAGGTAAGACCAACTGAAAAAATGACAACAACAACAAGAAACAAATTAAACCAACTCGTTGCAAATGAAGTAAATCATACTAAATACTTGTACACACACATACATACACGTTTGTTAATAAATTACAAAAAATGAAACAGTTAAAAAAAAAGCTGAAAGAAAAATCATAAAAATATAGAGAAATATTTTATGTAGAAAAATCCTTGAAATTTTGTATAAAATATTAACCAAAAGCACCATAAACCGAAAACTTACAAAAGATATATGATTGTTTGTTTGTATAACACACATATACTCATACAATTTTATACACATACATGGACAAAAACTAAAACAAACAAAAATATACACAAATACTAAGACATAAAGCGGTAAATCATCATGGTTGGTACCAGTTAGAGTAGTACCTACTCCATTTTCAGTAAGGAAGAGAGAAAAAAGAACATTTTTTGAATGAGTTTTGTTTTGTTTTATTTTTTGTATTATTGTTGTTGTCATTTTTTCGTTTTGGACTTTAGGTTTTAAGTAAACATTAAAATAAATAAATGACTTGACAGCGACAGTGCTAAAAATTCTTTGCGTTTTATATAGAATTTAAAACTAAAGAAGTATAGAGGCAACGATATGAAAAAGAGTCCAAAATAACAGAAAAAAATGAATACTACAGCTCAAAATAACAAACAATGCAACTTAAATAATCGAGAGTTAATTGAACAGGATCTGACGTCTTTGTTAAAGACCAAAGACAGAAAAGAGATTTTCCTTTAAGAGTTATGTGATCAGCAATTTTGTTCAAAAATTATCTTCAGTTTTCTCAAAAACGCATAGATTTGCTAAAGTGATTTGGGTTTGTTATCAATCAAAATTTGTAATCTTAAATTTCAGTGATCTTTGTTTTGAATGCAAAAAAGATCTCACTTAGACATTTTAAGACTTAATTTTCAGGTACTTAAGGTATTAAAATTTTTTCTATGGACATATAGATAAAGATATTTGTAGATTTTGAAATCAAAGCATCAGTCAGACAATCAGAAGATTAACGCACTTCGTGCTTTTTGAGAGATATATTTCTTCAAAGTTTACTACGAATCCGCATACTCTTCATTTTAGTTTTGGATTCCACAATTCAAACTCTTAAAGTTTGAAGGACTGCATTCATTTTGCTCTTTAACCGAGAGAGAAAAATTATTGGCGAATCAATGGAAGATATTGCTTCAAACATGTTAAGTCATCCTTTTTATTTTTCTCTTCCTTAAAAAAATACATTCTTCCAGTGGATTTTTAACCCGTGATATTCTTAGCAATGATTTAAGGGATCAGTCTCTATTGCAATTGTTTTATAGTATAAATCGTTCTTTGAAACCATTCATGCCACTTTTCATCAACTAGGATCTGCTGCTTGGACCTTGGCTTTTCTTGAAATATCCCCTCCATCTAAAATATGCTGGAACTCCTCATTATTCTTCTTCAGAAGTACTTATAGCTTAGCGCTTTTAGAGCGTTGAGTGACCAATGTTTCTAAAATCTTACAGCTTTTTAAAAATTCTATAAGATTGTTTGATCTCTTGAATAATTATAAAAAGATCAGCGATCATGCTCTTAAATTCTCGAAAAATTTATATATTTATATTCTAGAATATTTGAATGGATCATGCATATTTAGCTCAGATCTATGATAACCCTTTAAAATATACTGCCATTCCGTGTTCTGAAATACGAGTTCCTCCTGAGAACAGCCTACATATTTCGTTCTTTAGAATTTATTTAATGATCCTATTGAATCCTCTAAAATACACTGCAATTTTCTGGAGATAAGCGTTGATCTATTAAACGTTTAACTGATCTATAATTTTGCACAAATTTTGTACAATATATGACTGATCAGCAATAATTTAGATCTTTAATTTTCCTCTGAAGTATTTTAAGATTTCGATGTTGCTGGAAGAACAACTTCTTTTCGCTGTAATGGACCTAGAGCACTTGCAAACTCTCTCCAAAATAATTCGGAATTTTATGATTTTTCTTTGGAATATGTTGAGATCCCCTCTTCAGCTCATATTTTCATCGACCTTCTTGAAAGCAAGACACAAAAAGAATCAGCCAACTTATACTTAAAGTTCTATCGATCGAAATGGTCTAATAGTCATCTCAACAATTTTTTAATCTCAATAATTTTTATTATCATTGAATCAACTTCCCCAAACGCATCAATTAAGAAGAAAATTACACTTATCAATTTACCCACTTATGTAAATACCCAGTACACAGCTTGGACATGTATTTGTTGTAATTTTTCCTTCTTTCTCTTCTTCTTTGCAGTTTAGTTCAGTTACATTTCTGTTTTGAGATGTGCTCTCAGAATATTGTTATAAATTTTTCTAAAGATGTGCGACTTGATACGATTTGGACCCAACAATAACAACACTTGACATCATGCTACAAACAAACTAAGAATTGTAGAAAATTTTCAAAACAAAAAAAACACGTTATAATAAAGAAAAACGTAAAGAATACAATAAACAGAAGAGAAACAACAAAAAAAACAACTGAGGAGAAATATCATCAGTAGTAAAAAAGGTTCAACAATAAGGATTTCATAAAAATTGCGCAATTTAAAATGTCACAACATAAATTCTGTTTGCGCTTTCGCATCGTTTATGCACAAATCTCATTCTCATTCCTTTCGTTCTTATCAAACAAACAACCAAACAAAAACTCTACTTCAAAATATACAAGAAATTATATCTCTTAGAATATGTAGAATGAAGGACACTTCATTTACGTATACAAGTGTATTTGTGTTTATGTTTTTGTGTTTATTTTATTATAAAATGTGTCCAGTATGAAAGGATCCTTATTACTAACATAACTACAAATACAACTACAAGTTTTTGCACCAAGAGTGTGAGCTAAAACGTTGTGATTGTACTGCAGCAAACAAATAGTGTCATTTCGTTTGTAAAGTCCAAGTTGTGTCAAAATAATTCCAAAATAATAAATAAACAAAAGAAAAGCACCCAAAAATAATACAAAAGTAATGATAAAAGTGGAAATATAATCGTTGTTTAAGAGATTCAGGTTTATTTCTATTTTTATAAGGAAGAGATTTTCATATTTTGGAAAGGAGACAAATAATATAATTTAATTACTTGAGTGCGAACAAGTTCTTAAATGTATTAAATTTTATATTCGGCTGTGACGAATCTTAAATACTCATCACCACTGAAATTATGAAAAAATTAGCATGAGTAACTTATACGTTCATCAGCTTAAACGCTGATTACAAAAAATTGTACTTACATACGTTTATTGGTATCAAGCTGTAGATTTCGATGGGCGATTTTATAAAAAAACTTAACGTTATTTTTATTTTTTTAATAAAATCACCCATCCAAATCTATAGCTTGTATGTATGAAAAGAAATTAGATACGTATGTGGGAGCTATAGTAAAATATAAACCGTTATTGGTCAGATTAATAACATATATTGAAGACTGTTAGAAAAATAACTGAGACAAATTTCAATAGAATTGGTTAATATTTACTCGTTTTCAAAGCATAGAACTAATTTCAGAAAAGATATGGATTTGGGGAGTATAAAAATTTTGCATATTTTGGTCTGTAACTTTTTTTATATTGATCTGATTTTGATGATTTTTTGTACGATGATAAAAAATATATAACTGTTTATTATAGTTCAATTTTTGTTTAAATTCAGTTACATTTTTTGTAAAAACTAAAAAAGTTTTTTTGGATTAGAGTATGAAAACTGCTGGTATAGAACAGAGATATCCAAAATGAGACGGATAAAAAAGAAATAATGTCAATGTATTAGTGTTTTACGCTGAACTTATTGTTTGTCATTAATTTTATTTATAATACAAACATGAAACATTGAATGAGTCACCGGCACCTTTAATAGAAATATAAACAAGAAAGAACCATTTTATTTTCAGAAACATTTTGTTCCCCCATGTTACACTTTGTTAAGTGAGAAATAACACTTCGTAGCAAGTCTGTATTTCGATGGTATTAGTTCAAATTTAAGAACCTTTTAAGGCTAATTTTTGAAACACTACGCCGTGAAATGGTATTATAAAGGAGTAATAACCAAATATGGCTCCTTAATTGTCAAATTGGATTCATATAGTAACCACAGTCATAACTACAAATGTTCCGATTTTCAATGTAATTGGTCCATATTTAAGAATTTATTAAGCTTAACAAAAAATATTCCAGGAAAAGATGTTAAATGGGACCAATAACTCAATGTGAACCGATAATGGTTAAATTCTTTAGACCTTTAGTCTAAAAGAATTTGAGAAAACATTTCAGAGAAAAAACTGTATACCTAAATGATAAAAATATCACTCCAGTTTATCAGCATGATTTTTGGAAAAACACAGAACCATTGAAAAAGTAAAGCGATTAACTGGAAAGATTAGAAAATCTTTTAAAATAGTAAAGTATGGTTCAGTATTCGATAAGGTTTGACATAAAGGTGTTGTATGCAAAATTAGAACTTTAATATCAACATGAACTTACCGATTGTTAGAATCATATTTGGATGGTCGGCATTTCAGTTTAAAACGAATTTATTACTGCAGAATTCTGTATAAGAGCAGTAGTTCCTCAGAGTAGTGTTATAGTACCGACTCTTTACGTAATATCCCATATGACTTGCCCTTATGCCATGATCTGAGAATTTCAATATTCGCTGATGATAAGGCATTTCTCGGTTTACAT
Organism: Cochliomyia hominivorax; assembly: GCA_004302925.2. Classification (NCBI taxonomy): domain Eukaryota; kingdom Metazoa; phylum Arthropoda; class Insecta; order Diptera; family Calliphoridae; genus Cochliomyia; species Cochliomyia hominivorax. The sequence continues at coordinate 71,564,607 of PYHX02000158.1, read as the reverse complement.
GAGATTCCTAACTTAGCACCTCGTACTCTAATCATTTATTTGTGAAGCTTGGAAACATAGTTATAGAATTGGATTACAAAAACAAACGAACTGAAGGGTAAGTACGTCATCTTCGATTTTAGAAGAGAAAACTGTCCATCAGTTTCACTAAACAGTGATAATATTCCTCAGGATGATTATATTGTATACCTCGGTATTAATTTGAATAGGCGTCTTAAATGGAACCGCCATATAGAAACAAAAAGTCTTTATATGATGTTAAATGCCTCATTGCTTAATTAACCATCAGTCAAAATTAAGCCTTAACAATAAAGTCGTCCTGTATTAAACCGTTTTGAAACTTTTATGGACATATGATATTGAATTATGTGGTCCGGATAGCCAAACGAATATTAATATTATATAGAGAGTACAATCTTAATTATACCGCGCACGACATATAAGAAACGAAAACTTCCATACAGACTTGGATATTCTAGTAGAAAAGGAAGAGTTTGGAAAAGTTTGGAAAAGTGAAAGATATACAACAGGGTTAAGGACACAGCTTATCAGCTTGTCAAATGTCTTACATAAGTGCAGATGGATTCAAGGCTCAGTCTGTGTTAATAAAAGAAACATGGGCAATGGAATAGTGATATCAGATCTTCCTATATAAAAAAAATTATTTAAATTTTTATTTTGAGGAACCCTTTCGGGAATTTGTCTTATGTAGGAGCTATATCGAAATATGTACCGAGATTGGTTAAATTAATAACATTTATTCCAGACATTAAGAAAAAACGAATTTCAATTAAATTGGTCCATATTGAGTTTAAAACTTGAAATAGGCCATATTTGGGGCTACATCAGATAATTGTTAGGTTTAATAACATTTTGAATACTAAAGCCTAAAACTTCTTCTCTTTTGATCCGATTTCAACGATGTAGAAAGACATTAAGCTTTATGCTGAATTCTCTTTAAATCCAGTTAATTTATATATTACAACATCAGTAAATCTGCTCATAAGTGAAGTGAATAAGATCTGTCAAAATGATGGAATTAAAGTCAAATAAAAGAACTTTATATTTTTTGTCCCTCCTCTACTGATGATATATATAAATTAATGGAATCAATCAAAAAATAGAAATTTTCCTCATAATTTTAAATTAATTTTATTATTACTCACCTTGAGAACTAACACAAATACATTCTTCATAATGTTGCAACATAAAAAGTTCACCGTTTTTAAACTACAAAAACAAACATTCAAATAAATTTTATAATAATTTTATGATGGCAGCGAATATTAGTGATGTTCAGACTCATATCCCTATAAGTATAAATATTGGTGCATCACAGAAATGCAACATTACACCTTTTAAATAATTTCTTTCTGGGAAAAGAACTTTCATTTGGTATATTTACCTGTGTCTTTTAATACTCATTTTGCTTTTGAGTTCAATGAAGTACTGTGGGTTATGGTATGATATGATGTGTATGATAATGGTCGTATCCACTGTGTTTAGTGTTGCCATGAATATTTTTGATCTATGGACTAATGGAATGAACATTTTGTTATGTTTTTCTGCTTCTTCTCTTTTAAAATTCCATAATGTATTTTTTTATTCTGTTTGCTCATTTTTTAGAATTTATGGCAGTTTCTTTCAGTTTCTTCTTTATACGATATTTCTTATGCTTGTTCTTTTTCTACTCAGACTTGTCGTTTCCATCGCTTCATTTCGTTGGTGTTTAACTTGTGTATGTGTGAGTATTTATACTTGTGTTGGTATTTTTGTTGTCGTTGTTTTGTTGCAATATTTATGGATTTTCATTGGAACACAAGCAGAGAATATGGTGGCTTCAAATGGTAACACCAGAGAGTGTTCACAATCACTTTCTTTCCTTTCTTTGTATGGGTATCTTAGGGTGAATGTATGTTTATGTTTTAGAGATAGAGAGGAGAGAGTGTTTGTGAAGAAAGACATAAAATAAGGAGGTGGCAGCAGCATTGAAGCGTTGTTCATGTCAAAACGCAAATGATTTATTGAACTGACAGCAGTGAATTTTTGTCGAGTCGACTCGAACTTCGATACACGAGTCATAAGACAACTTGAGTTTTTTTTGGTTGCTGTTGTTGATGTTGTTTATGGTCTTCTGCATGTAGGGAGTTTGAAGGAAAAAGGAGCCTTAATAATATTATGAAATTTGTATTGTGAAAGAAAGATTAGCTAATCCAATGCCTTTTAAGGCTCTGAAATAGAAGATACTATGAAATCCTGAAACAGATGGTAAAGAAATGAAAAAGAGAGATACTCTTGGTCAATCCAAGTAATGAAAATAACAAAAGTATTCTAACAATGAATGAAAATAGGCAGAAAGAAATGATGTACGTATTTAGTGATCAACCCTCTCTAAAATCTCACTTTATTCGTATCGGAGAAGTGATTGGAACGTCGGTAGATAAACGATGAAATATTTCGTATGTCTCTGTCTACGTTTTATGATTCCAAGATCGTATGTCATGAAGTATCGTACATTTCTAGATTTTCTAAGATATATACGACTTCTTTTGGCATGAAGATTGCACGCAAGTATTAGGATATTTTCAGATAGTTTTACTGATCTTTCTTCATTTTCTATTTCCACGCTGATAATGTACCAAAGATCCATTTTGATGTTAATAAGCGAATATATCGAAGAAAAGTTAAGAAGACTCTCTATTAATTTTATTATTATTTTTTTTTTTTCATTGAGAATATTTAAAGCGCGATATCTCTTTATATTTGAGTGCTTGTCTGATGTATCATTTTGTAGCGTCTGCTCAGCTTTTATCAAACAGTGTCATCTAATTTAATTTCCATAACGAAGACCTTGAATGAGATAAGGAAGACATCATTCTCACAATTCAAATCTAATAGTTGGCTTAACAGGTGCCATGCCTCATGTCTTAGTTACAACCGAATAATTGAAGAGTCGTTACGACGAAAATATTCTAATTTGACAAAATCTCCATTGCATGTTTTAATTTGATGATAATTTCAACTTCCAGGAGTATTTTTCTGCCTCCAAATATTTTTTTAACTATCCACCATCACACATGTTGAAAAGGGTATATCAACTTTGTTATTCTCTGTGTAACTCTAAGAATTAATCATTTCAGACCCCATAATGTATATATATTATTGCATCAAATAAAAATCTAAGTTTTAGCGATTTAGCTATGTACGCCTGTCTGTCTGTTTTTTACGTTCAAATCGAAAATAACTAGCAGAGATAAATGAAATTTGGTCTTAGCATTTATTTAAGTCCTCAGTAGTTTCTTGCTTAAAATCAGCAAAAGCGGTTCAGTATATCAAAAGATACAGACCGATGTCTGTTAATGTGAAATCGAAAAATTAGTCTTTTTTCATTTACTTCATTATTGTTGCGAAAATTGTCAAATTCGGCTCAGTACAAAAAAAGGTTATAGCCAAAATAAAGCTAATTTTATGACTAATTAAGTGTTTCTGTATTATATTTAAGAAAAACTGTTATATACTATATACTTTTGTGAGTGTATGTGTGAGTGTGTACGAAACATTACGTATTTACTTACGTTATGTGGTGAAGGATATTAATGATTCGAGCTAACCGAATATAGCATTCTTATTTGTTTAATTGAACAACCAATTATAACCAACAATGTAGTGGAGCGTATTATATAATCGGGCTTTACCAATTACAACTTCTTATTTGTTTACATTAATGAACTCACTTTATTTGATCCGTAATGCTTTTCATCGCAGTTTGCTAAACCAAAGCGATCACATTCTGTGAGTCCGTCATGTTCACTTTATAAATTGCTTACGAGTTTCACAAACTTTATTTTCGCTTATTTAAGGACTTTGACTTTTAAGATTCGAATATATTGATTTGCTCCAATGGGCCCTTTTAAAAAAATACCCCTCTACCATTAACTCATCAAACCAATATCCGTTTCTTGCATTTTTTCTTTTAAATACATGAGTTAGTATGTGTGTGTGCAAATGTTTATTTGTATTGTTTCGTGTTTATGTATCCTTATTTTTTATTATTTCGTAAATTCTTTTTATTCAACATTTGTTGCAACTGTCTCTCTAGGTTATTTTATATCATATATAGTAAATTCATATAGAAGCGATTGTTGTTGTATTTATGTATATAGTAAAATATAGTTGGCGCAAGAAATGGCACCGATGTGAAATGAAGTTTTGATTTAGTTCAAAAATTTTTATCAAAGAAATGTTGCATTTTTTATTTTATTATTTTGTTGCTGTTGTCGTTGACGTTGTTGTTGTTGTTTTTGTTGCCACTAACACTTGCAACAGCAGCATCTTCTGTTCTTATACACTTTTGGTGCTCTACAACAACAGCAACTATTTTACTCTTCTTCAATAAATCACGGCATGGGATGTCTTTGATACGATGAGAAAAATACCAACACATAGATACTTACACACATACACACATATATACATGTTTAAAAATGGAAGCACATCATTTTCTGTTCCTTCTTCACATTTTTTTCTGCTATTTGCAGTTTGTGTATTTTTTTCGTCTTGCAACGTTTATAACTTTTATTTGTGATGATAGTTTGAGCTGTTGGAAATATCTTAGATTTGAGCTATTTTTTGGGTGGGTATGAAACCCTTTATTGGTCTAGTTTTGTCTCCAACTCTTGCTTCTAAATATTTTGTTATGGTTCATCTTTCTTATTCGCTTGTAATGGAAATTTTGATTTATGTTTCGTATCGTTTCTTACAGTTCTGTTGTTGTTTTTTTTCTTTCCTCATTTTTATTCTTTCGTTCATTTTACTCAATGTTATAATGCAAAAGTTCACACCATACAAAATATATTAAATATATCATAAGAAATGGAATTTATTTGAAGTTTTAATAACGTTAGTATTGAAGGGTATATATACAACAGTATTTGTATATGTGAATGTGTGTTTTATATGCAAGTGTATGTGTTTATATATATCTTTATGAATATATGGTGACATTTGTTATTGAACCGGAAGTGATATTATAGAAAATGGTTGAGTTAAATAAAATATTTTCTCAGAGTAAAAAAGGTAAATTTGTTTTTTCTCTGAACAAACTGACATGCATATATATTGCAATATGATATATGACTATAGTTGTTCTAAATGCAAATCGATTTGGTCAGAAATTTAATTTAATTTCAGTAGAAATTTAAATTTTTTAAATTAATACCAATATTGCTTTAAAGGAGCTTAAGCAGGTCTCTACCTATGTAGTATGGTGGACATTAATGGAACTGAAAGCAACATTATTTTTGCGAAAGTTAACAAAGAAATAAGTCATGCAATCAGAACGACACCTATGGAGCATTGTTAATAATACACTTTCTCCAGATTATAAGGAGATCAGGATATTATAATATGGACCAAAGCGAACTTGGTAAATTTGGATTTAATCGCCTTTAATCAGTATAATATGTGTTCTCATTGGATATTTCACTCGACAGTAATATATTAATCAAATTTACTCCATGAATTGCATGTAGGGCTGGTAACTGTTACCACACAGCTTTCGCAACTAAAATCCCAAACTTTCATACCCAAAAATTTTCCAAAGATGGAAAATTTCAAAGATATAATACGTAGTTCTTATATTCACTACACAATTTTTTATCTGTCAAGACGATGACATACAGACATGAGAACTACTGTGACATCGACAGCAAAAAAGTAAGTGGACTACTTCTGATCGGTTCCAATATATCCAGCTAATTAAACATTAAATTAAAAATTTGTCGAATGCAATACTTTCGCAAGAGCTAAAGGACTAAGGTGTCTAAAATGCTGGATTTGCAAAAATAAGTGTTTACCGTACCCGACCATTTTATCACCACAGAGGAGAAATTTCCTTAGTCATATAGAAAAACAAACAACTACAAAAATATAAAAATTGCACGATTCAAATTATTCCATATATTCTTAATAAAAAATGTAAATGTCTTTAGCAAGTAAAACAATATATTTAGCATTCAGAGCCACCTTATTGCATTTCTCACTCAGTCTTAAGCAAAGTTCCAAGATTGGCGAATTCGCCACATCTTGGAAATACGTCTAATGACTCTACTTTCTAAATATTAATCATCCAACTAGAACTGCTCCGATTGATGTATAAGTTACTGGTGTCCAATATATTATCTGCTGTCAGGTGGAGGCGCAATACTCAGAAGTCCTCTACTCAAAATGGATGTGTTGTATACAATTCCATTTCCAATTAGTCCGATCTATAGAAAAGTTACATTTGACCGCATTTCTAAGATTCAAAAATCTAAATACGTTATATTTTTTACAATAGAAATAACCAGGTCATTTAAGTGAATTAGAGAGACTATAACTGTAATTATGTGATTTCAACATTTCTCTCCGAAAAACTGTACGGATTAATTCAGTTTTGTAACTTTACTTAATCATGATGTTTCTGTGATATTATATATCAAATTGAATGGAAATTTCTTGGAGTGCTCATTTCGCAAATGCATTCTTTAATAGTCTGTGACAGTATTCTTCTTCTTCTCATTCGTTAATTCAACTCTATCAAAATTATTGTTTAACCATAAATCAGTTTTACATAAGATAATAATTCTCATTAAGTTTGTTATCATTTTTAGAATAAGTCCTCTGATATTTGTTTAATGCATTTGAGATTCAAACTCTGAGAGATTTTGATAGTATTATTTGCTCGTATTACTATAAACATGATATTATAACATCAGCCTGTGAATCTTTGAGACTCAACTTGTTGTCGCTAATCTGCAATTGGTTGACCCTTTCAGACACATCGGCTTCGGCTGTCTGTTTTCACACAAGAATTCCGGTTTCCCATTTTATTAATGGAACATCGATTGACTGTTTGAACAAATCGAGATTGCTAGCCAGTATTGGAGGGTGGAGTATACGATTGAATGTCTACAATACTGCCAGTCGTTATTTATTAAAACAAGATGACTTGTTATTATTTAATCGAATCAAATAAAGAAAACGTTAAATATATTAACGATTTTATTTAAGGATCATTGATACCGTAAGTCAATCCCAGACGGTACAGAACTACCATATCCGACGACAAAAAACACGTTACATTCTTCTTGTAACAAATTCTGCTACAATGATGTTTCTGATGTTACAGTTTATGTAATACTTCCATTTAATATCAACAAAATCGGCCACAGTCCTTTAATGTTAACAATTGTCCTTTGACAATTGACAATGAAAGAGAGCTTGGTTTGAATTAACAAGATCTTAAGATCATGACGGCCTAAAGTTACACCAAATCATTTTAACTTATGAATTTTGAGGTATAGACAGAGTAAGTTTTCTAAGATAATTAAAATTGAAAGTCACAAAAGCGATCTGCATCATGCCTCAAGGCGATCGATCTATAAATGAGGTTTATTGAGACTTTGGAAGACTTGTAGTCTTTTTGTTATATCTTAATATTTTTAAATAAAGGCGTCTAAAAATTTGTATGTCTTCATTCCCTCGTATTTTTTACCGCAAAAACCCCAACGGACAAACGGTATCCAAAATAAAAAACCCCCAACCAAAGTGATTATTATCAATAAATGTATATATTTCCTCATCAGAAAACACGGCTAATAATGTTATTTTAATATTTTAACAATAATTTATAAATTAGTTATTGTAATACCATTAAATACATACACATACATATAAACATATAAATATAATATATGTGTTTTAGTGTTGTTATTGGTGCTGTTATTATGGCTAAATAAACATGTCCCATGTAATGTACTCGATAATAATGATACATAAACACCGCAATGATCATAAAATATATAAATACACATAATTATATACACATACAAATACATACGAGGTAAGATTTAAAATTATTTTATTATAAAATTAATAAAACTATGATAATGAAACTATTCAGTTTATACTCGCATTTCATTATTTAATATACATATAAAATAAAACACATAAATATAGATATTATTACCTTACAAATATCTCATATACATATATACATAAATGTATATATATGTATATACCTCCAATGTTTTGGTTGATTTGCAGTAACATGCCCATCATCTTGTAAACTAATATTTGCCTAATAAACGAGTTAATTAAAGCTGAATTATGGCCATGTTTTTAGTGTGTTACGTATTTGTAAATGTATGTGTCACAGTATATGTATATACCTATATATATATATGTATGTATGCGTGTATGAATAGCTATGCTATGCTATAAATACTATGAGTTACGCTGATTTATGAGCAACAAAGGATTAAGATTCAAAATGTACGACACGTAAAACATAAGCACGCAAAACATCCAGCAACAACAACAACAACAAGAACAACTACAACAATACTAAACAGGTTGTATTAATGAACACACACATACATCTATGCATGCATACATAGATATACGAATTGATTTATTTCACCTACATGAAAATACCTTAAAATGATTACTGAAAAATTATGTGAATCGAAAAAAAGGTTAAAAACAAAAAAAAAGAACTGAAATTAAGGATTCATTCATAATCACATTTTTTACAGCTTTCACAATTATTTTACTACAAAGAAAATTATAAAATAATTTAAAGAAAGGATACTTCGTGATTAAAATCGACTGGAAGTTTGGCAGTATATTTAAAGAAATCAGATCTAATTATTGCCATCTAATCCTTATATAGTCCTCTTTTGATATTGTTATACTATTTTTATAGGGAAATAGCTTAAATGATCTGGCAAAGAATCATTTTCTGGTCACACTGTTTAAATTTCCATTTACGGATGAAGTTAAAGACCATGAACAACAACTGCATTTTCAGTATCCTCATATCGCCTCAGATTTTTCCTTCAAAACGACTTAAAGAACTTCAAAATATGTGAGTTTTTTTTTTTAAATTATAGAATACCTTTAAATATTATGAGTCAAAGCCAAAAAAATTATATTGTTTTCTAATCTTCCAGGATAAAAATTATGAAGAATTCTAATACGTTTTAGAGTCCTTCATAATTTTAAACTTTAACATTTATATTTATTTTATTAAGTTTAAATCTACATAAATTGCATAAGATTAATTTTTAATGTAAAGTAGATGCCTTTAACAAATGCTAAAATAGAAAAAAACTGTTAAATTCATGTATAACTCAATTAGATATAACTTTTTTGTATTTTTCTTGTTTTCAATAATGTTCTGTGTAAGTCAATAATTTGTGCCAAATTTCATCGAGCATGGTCCATTAATAGGAAAGTGCATTCAGTTAAGGCAGCTGTTAATGAGTTAAAGCTCTCGCTGATGTAAATCAATATTTTCAGCACGAATCAATAATTTTTCACATTAGGTATATTCGATCATGCCGGGTCTTCAATACCTTTCTCCACAATCGCATTATGTGGACACATTTCTATTCCAGTTCATCCATACTCATTTACACACATACTAATAAATACAATTAGTTTCTCAAAGCGAACCCTTTTTCACCTGATCATTTAATCCATTTGCTTTTAATCGAAATAAAGTAATAATTAAAAATTATTTGTTGGAATTTTTGGATTATGCCAGACATCAGTCTAAAATTCTTTGACAGGAGGACTCAGATAAATCGTCTCTGATTTTGATGTGATTCCATAGCATATACTTGGATTATAATAATATTTGGAAGTAAAACCAAGTAAAAGTCATAGTCGGTTGTTGGTAGCTTTCAAAAATTAAAGATACACCCTCGTATAAATATATTTTCCAATTTGTGCTTAAGAGTGTAGTAAATTATAGTACTAATATATATATATGATTTCTGCGCTTTAAAAGGACTTCTTCTAGGTGGGTAGATGAAATACTTTTTAGATTTTCTAAAGGAGCTTTTCGGGTTTTATGGTAGAAAGCATGTATACCTCCAAATGGATAACTTAATTTGAGGGTATTATGTGACAGTTTTTGGTTGTTTTGAAGGTACTATTTGATTCTGCACATCTTTATTAGAAATTAGCTTTCTCTCTGTGCCAAATGTAGTTTTGAGGATATTTTGCATTGTAATTATTATTATTCATTTCATCCCAATGTGATACAATTAACTGTAAACTTATTGCACTTTTGCCGGTTCTTCTAGCCCACTGTGCAGAGGTGTATTCAGTCATTTATTGAAAATTTCTTAAACTTTTAAAGCGTTACACTTACACACATACAAATGGGGAATATGTATTTAAAAGTAAATTTCTTTTACTGATAATTTCAAAAATAAACTTTCTTTTGACATTTTTGACTGTTCATATATGTGTATGTGTGTTTATAGCAAAATATTAGTAACGGCAGGATTTTTCTCACCCAAAAAAATCATGAACTGTTTCATTAGTGTGTTGGTGTCAGTTATACATATTATGTATATGTATGCGTTAATTTAACTCTAGTAGTTTGTTTATAAAAACATAACTTTTTATTTTCCCTACTTTTTTACTCCAGATGTCATTTAGCTTTTATTGGAGGATATGTTTAAGTTAGTTTGTATGTGTGTGTTTGTGTTGTGAATGTTCTTGTTATTGCTACTTCAGCTTCTTCTCTTAATGAGATACAAAACACATAAATTCTCAAATGTGTCATGTATCGCACATTATGTTTTTTGTTGTTTTCTGACTTTTTTTGGTCTTTTTTGATAAGCCAAAGAACTCTTCTTTAACTTTTGGTAGAAACAAAAAATAAAAACAAAAACATGAAGATACTTATACATCCAGAATATGGGGTTATTTTATACATGTGTTATTATACGTGTGTGTGTATTAAATTTTGCTTAAGGCGATGACGGCGTAATCAAATTTATTAACAAAAATGTCACAATAAAATTAACAGTGGATACTAAAATAATTTACATCACTGACAGATTGTTTTGATTAATGATTGAGTGTCATAAAATGTTTAATCTTGATTTGGGAACAGCGCTCTTTTGTTTTAAGTAACGCTTCTCGATTTGGGGCTACGAACTATATTTAATATTAAATTATTTTTAAATTAATAATTGTATCATGTCCTCTTCAATTTTCTCCTTTACTGTAATTTAAATGAATAAACATTCAAACACATATTTAACTAAATGAAATGGGTTAAACATTTTCAAATTTCCAAAAAGAAAAAATTATTTTACCACCGAAAAACACAGAAATAAAACAAAAAATACTCGTAATTCATTTGCTTAGAAGAAAATGACAAACAGATAAGGTAACAAACGACATTGAATGTTTTATGTTTCAAAGAGTGAGGGTAATTTAAAATACATACATAAATATGACTACAAAGACAAAAAATTAAGGTACCTAAAGAAGTATTGTTATGTTAATTTATGTCCTTGAAAAAGTAAACGGTGCTCAAATCACATATTCATGATTTATTACATAAAGAAAACATTTAGGAAACAATAATAAAGTGATTTTGTTGATATGTTTTTATACACTTCACCACCACAGATGGTAAAGAGTGTATTAACTTTGTCCGAGTGTAACGCTAAGAAAGGAAAAGGATCTTGGATGAAATCCTAAAATTTATATAATCTTGCATCAAATCGACATTTGAGACAAATTAGCTAAGTCCGTATGTCTGTATATTGTTGACACGCCTGAGTATTTGTTTTTGTCCTTAAAAGTTTCCAATTTAAAATCAGCCCAAATAGGTTCAGTATATTAATAAACGAATGGACCGATGTTTTAACAAATATCTAAAATCATACTTAAATCATTTTGCTTCACATGCCTTTGTAATAGAATCGTTATATACAAATACAGCAGTCTTACTTGTTATTTTTACTTTAGATATTCAACATCCTAATTTTCGAGTTAATTATTAAATACTGATACTTTTTGAATCTTCTGATTTTTCATAATTATCTTCTATACACGCAGAAAAAAATATGTTTGCAGTAACCAAAAACGAAAAGCAACATACTATTGTTATTACATATTTTTATGTTAATAAAATTTTTGTTCAGTTACATTATAAAAATAGTTATTATTACCACTAAAAATATTGTTATTCCCATAAAAAATTTGTTAATTCGCCTTATGATTTTGTATTAATAAAAATAGATATTCACCAATAAAAAAAATTGTTTATTAGCATTGTTATTTTCCATTATCGCCACTAAAATATTTTTATTAGTAAACAAGCACCAAACTCAATATTTTCATAAATAAACTAAATGAGAAATATATTGCAACATAAGTCAGCATTAAACAATAACAAAAATATATAATTATTCAAAACATAGTTCACCGATTGCCGCTACTCCTTTATACCTTTTTGGTAGCATATGGATTCGGCGAGAAATTAACTACTCTGGATGTAAGGTAAAGCATGGATCAATTCAACTTCCGATATCACTTTCATAAGAAATGTGTATTATAGTAAGCATCGATTGAATTAATTTATCCAACCACGGTTGAGCCACGAGAAAAGGGTGTTATATAGTACCTTTAATCAAAAATGAACCGATAATCGCAAAATTAGTTATATATGTTAAAGAAAACTATTTCAATAATCGTGACGAAATTCATTAAAATGGACCAAATTTAAAAGCTTTTTATGCTTAACCTATTCGGAGAAGGGTCCTTGCATAATCTCTCTCTTTGGTTTTATTTTTATATCAAGATGAAAGTTTGCAACAAATTTCAGAAAAATGCGATCCACAAAAAACACTGATTATTTCTTGTTGTTGTGTTCGTGCTAATGTTTGTAACATACAGAAAAAAATGGTGTTTCACCACCTTACAGGTATTCCGTTCGACTCAGAATTATTTTTGAGTCGATGACTCCATTTGTCTATCTGTCTGGCTGGCTGTACAAGTAAACGTTGTGAATACACTACAAGTCGAAATTTTTTAGATATCTCGATAAATTTGGAACAATATTTAATTTTAATTAATATTTTGGCCCAAGAACGAAGCCTCGATCAAATATTTTTTTTACATTTTAGATCACAAATTATTTCCTACTGTTTCGATTTTGATGGTTTTTGGCGCAATGATGGAATATATATAGTTGCAGATTTTGCCAAAGTTTTTGTCTGAATTCTAAGATTCTTTAATCGGTTTATATAATTTTGTAAACTGTTCTCCCCAGTTTCATTTTTCGTTCATTTCATTCCATTTCATAATATCGTTCAAATAGTCTACATTTTTTCTGACCGATCAGAGCATGAATATTTAAAGACATATTCATGCTCTGATTAATAATTGTATAATTTGTTCCATAACCTAAGCACTGATTATGTTAGGAATAGAGATACTTCCCAACAAAACAAATAATTAATTACTGAATATCTTAAATCTATAGAGCACATTTAATCTGTCTAGTGTTCTTTAAAGTTGGCTTTAGATTTTCTTAACCCTTCCAATACCATAAATATTTTTTTCTTACGTAATTTTTTTATTTTCCTACGTTTTTTTATTAATTTTCAATAAAATTTAAATAATATAAAAAATCATTATTTTTCATTATTCAGTACTTCGTTCATTCTAAGTAGATTTTCATTAGTAAAATCTGATAAAATTTACCATTATAAATCAACTAAACACCTAATGTGTGAGAAAAAGTAGAAAACATTTCACATACTGAGTGCCATCCTTGACATGTTTTCCTAAAAAGTTTTACTTACATTCTTCCATAATTTTTTTTTAGTTTATTTCTCTTACAATTGCAAAACACTAAACAGATCCCTAAGCAACCCATTATTATTAGAAGTATATATTACAGAAACTATCAAGTAAAAGAAAATAAATAGACACATACATGCATACATACCTCTGTATGAAACACTTCTTCATATTGTATTTTATTTGTGTCTTGTCTCCTTTACTGCTTGAGTTTTAGAAATTATCAACTTCTTGTACAAGAGCACAATGGGAGGGAATCAAGAAAGTTGTTTAAATAAGTTCGAAACTTATGATCGTTGGAAACAAGATCAAGAAAATATTTGTTAAGGGTAATGACTATGGGACATGGTTAACATGAACAAATATTGGATTTTAAATTTTATAATTCTCCTCCATAATTGGACAGGTTCCAAGATTTGGTCAGGTCATCAGGCTTCCTCTGACTTAGGTCCCGAACGTTCGTTTGAATTATCTAATAAGAGAAGAATTGGGAGCAAGGTAGTGAAAAGGTAAAGTTATTCGTTGAGAAACTTAATCTAAAAGAAGAACATATTGAATTGAAATAATGATAAATCATACAACCTGGGCCATATAATTTTTGGAATTAAACACATCGGTTAATTGTTCCATCGGTGGAGCGCTTTAGCAGAAAGTTTGTCCACTATACTGCTCTTATGAGAATTGAGTGGTCAACCACACGATCTGTGTCTTCATCTGGAGATTTTCCCATCACGAATCCTATTTAGGTTAAATTTCATGTAGACATCCGTATTGGATCGGATGCGGGCTAACTGTCGGTAAAAATCATAATACCTCGACCGTATAACATATAATACCTTATTCAATTGTCGCTCTATGAATTGCTTTAAAATCAGTCTTCAGCATGAAGACATCTCTATCTACTTTAACTCTGTTTTTCGAACAATCAGTGCAGATGCCCAGTGCACCTACACTGCTGAGATGCTTTATACAAAAACGAGACTTGATGTAATAGTCAATGAGATTATCCAAGTCGTTTCCAAGATACTTGCATTTTCATACCACCTGTGTTTTCAGTTTCCCGTGGTTTTCAACTTGGTGTGAAGAGCGAATTTCTTTGTCATTAAATCAACCAGTAACCGGTTGAGCATCACAAAAGACTGAGTCATATTTCTAGCGAAGACGCTACATTTGATTTCCACTATAAGGCTGCACCGAATAATAGAACTGGTTTCACTACATTTATAGGACTAAGTCCCCATCTGCCACCTTTGGTTTGGTTAAAATAACACTAAGTCCACTTCCAATTTTCAAACTGCTTAGAGTTTTAAGTATTAGTTTGCCATGTTATGTTATGTTTCCAATTAAGTCCACATCGTCTGCATGCACTATGGTCCTTAGAACCAAAAAGTCTATTTCCAAAGGTAATCCGTTCAATGCCAAATCCCAAAGAAGAACTGAAAGAACGCCTCCATAAGAAGTTTCCCTTAGATTTCCCTGTGATTTAATATGAATATAATAAAAGGAATGACTCCTTAGAAATCACAACTATGAACTTGTTTTCCCAAAATATAACTGTGGGTTAGCAGCGCACCTGAAAAAACCTTCAAATGTCTTTCCTATAATTTCAAATCTATTACATTGTGTTGTGTTAGCTCCACTAAAGTTTTAAATATGGGTGTAATGTCTATGTGTGTGTTAGTGTAATGGGAGTTTGTTGTTATCCTTGAAATGTAAAAAAAACAACAACAACAAAACTGAAAGAAAGCATGAAATAAATTTCATGGCATGTGTGGGCGGGCAAGGAACCAAAGAAAAAGTATGCAATGAGTGGCAAGACATATAACAGCAACAACAACAACAACAACGGTAGTTACAATAACAACCAAGATGGATGTGATATGTAAACGTACCTACTAAACAATGATGATGCATGGCGCGCGCATAAACTTGGGCGGTAAGAACAATACATATAACATAAATACTCATACATAAACACTCATAAGCAAACACACACATACATACACTCACCAACAAATATTCCGACATAAAATGATGAATCCTTAAATTTTTTTATAATTTTTGCAATCCTGCAACTGTTGTGTTGATGCAGCAACATACTTATATGATTGTAGGTTCTTGTACAGACAAATTCTAACTGCAACAACAACACTAACGACATCAAAAAAGTAGTAAACTACATTCTCTCATAAAGCAGCATACAACCTGACAAATGTATAAAAATTGTTGTTTTATTATTTCTTTGTGTTTGCACTAAATTTTATTTAGTTAGTGAGAAAGTTTATGCCGATTTCTGTGAACCCATTCCAGTAAGCGCAATAATAAATACAATAATTACAATATACAGTGGTATACAAAATTGTAGCCATCTTTGTAAAGTAATTATTACGATTCAATGGCCTGACATTTTCTCAATGTTGCATTTTTTAAATATAAATAAATCCATTAAATTCCTTTAAAATTGCTACACTGGATACATAATATAATTGTTACGTATTAATCATACGCAACCATGTCACGCAGTATGTGAAAAATCTGTTTTTTTGGAAATAATTCTTTAACTTCTGAACCGTTTAATATATCTAAATGAAATTTCACATACCTAGAGCTGAGGTGTCTTTGGAGGAGAATAGAGCATTATCTAGTCAGGAGGGTAGTCGGTGACCATACAGAGTAGGCTACCACGGTTATGTTTTTAAAAACTGGAGGAAACCTAGTTTAAGTTGGACTTTCAGCCGAGATATTGTATGTATGTATGATATATGTATGTAAGTAAGTATGTATGTATGTATGTATGTATGTATGTATGTATGTATGTGTATGTATGAATGTATGTACGTTTGTATGTGTGTATGTTTGTAACGTATAGACTATAAAGGAAAAATATCATATATGAGTTCATTCGTGAATCAGGAAATTAAAAATATTTCCCCTTTCCGATGGAGAAATATTCAAAATTTGTTCCTTTAATAATCATATTTAAAAATATCACATTTTTCAATGAAATGATCACAATGTTTGCATAATGGCCGTGCTCCAGAAAATACGTCTTGAGTGTTTATTTTACATATGTAACCATATATTAAGGTTAAATTAATAATAATGTTTTGAGAACTTAACAAAAAAATTATTTTTTAAACATAAATTATATTTGATAGGGCTTGTGTGCAGATCTTTACCCCAAGTTTATCCAAAATTAAATTAAAAGCATTCAGTTAAAATTTAATTATAAAACAATTATGTTATATTTTTAAATTTAATATTTACTCCGCGTATACTAAATATATTTGATTACGTATTAATCATACGCATCAATGTTATTATATCATACACATCAAAATGGTTAGGGTTTTATGCATTTATGCAAGATTTTTGACGGGCAAAAAAATCGATCTGGACACGTTTAAATATCTTTAAAATTAGTTTAATACTTCGTGAGCGTATACTTAATATAACAGAATACGTATTAATCATACGCATCCATATTATTATACCCCTCATACCCAGGCGTTTAGGGTATAATGCATTTATGCAACGTTTTAACGGGCGGAAAAAACTGCGCTAACACGACTTTTAGTTATACCGCTCGACTTAGAAACGCGTTCTGAGTCGATTTAATTGATGATAAGTACAATATTTCACCTAGTCCATACACAAATGTTCTCCTGGAATGGGCATTATTATAAAACGATTTTAACGATTAAATTTTGTCAGAAAAGAGTGCTATGATGTTAACTGATGTAAATTACGGATTCAAATGAAATCCGGA
Organism: Cochliomyia hominivorax; assembly: GCA_004302925.2. NCBI lineage: Eukaryota > Metazoa > Arthropoda > Insecta > Diptera > Calliphoridae > Cochliomyia > Cochliomyia hominivorax. Next base: position 71,547,179 of record PYHX02000158.1, on the reverse strand, counting down.
ATATTCATAAAAGGTAGACACAATTTCTTTTTCTTAAACAGAGGATTCAATACCAATTTAATTGCCTTAATTTTTGAACAACATTGGATTACTGGTCGTAACCTCTTTCAGGAGAAAACCAAGATAACCTAATCTTAAGGATTTTTGGACAAACATTTGCAAAAATTGTTCATGCATGTTCATGTTCATGCAATTGAAATAGTGAAGCAAATAAAAGTAGAAATTAAGTTGCAATCAATAATTAACATCATTTCCATTGTTTAATGAAATTGAAGTCGTATTCATAAAAATAAACAAAAGTTGTTCAGATCAAAATTTAGAATTCACAAAAATCAAAAATTTTTAATATTAAAATATTTTTTTTAGCTCAAGATAAAAATGAGTTCAAAATTTTGTAAGGATCAGCTACAATTTTCCCTATAACGACAGCTATAATTTTTAATTATATGTAATAGTGTGTTCAAAACCCGAAACCGAAAACCGGTTAAAGGATTTTTTGTATTTTAGAAAACCGTCGGTTCCGAATAATTTGTATTTGTGAATATTCGACATGCTGATTTCAGTCGGTTAACCAATTTTTAATGGGAGAATTCTCTCTAATATATTCAGCTTTATTTTTGTATATTCTGCCATAACAGAGAATATAATTTTTTTTCATTCCGTGTGCTACACGAGAAAAGTGTTGTATGCATTCTTTGTCGTCATTCCTATTGAACGAAAGTGAATCCTTTAAACAGTGACATAAATCACAAAAAAAATTAACATGTCCAGCAATTTATTGTTGGTTGTTTATTAAAATTATTCTCTTTTCAAATCCACTGTGCATCAGCATCATCATCACTATTATGATCACACATTACTCATACGCCCAGTCGGTCGTCATTGCCATATGAAATATGTTGTTTTCTGTTGGGGATCTATGTATGTACGTGTGTATGTATTTATGTATTTATATATGTATGTATGTATTATATATGTATGTATGTATGTATGTATGTATGTATGTATGTATGTATGTATGAGTGCATTTGTGTGAATGAGTGAAATTTGCCCTCCTTAACCCCCTACACAAACACCTACAACATATCAACAAAAACTACAACAATAATACCAACAAATAAACATTTATTCATTTGTTGTAAACTTGCAAGAACAGAGGAGAATAAATAAGTAAGAGGGAAAAGAGAGAGAGAGAGCACAAAAAAATGAAAGATGAAACTTCCACTAGTACATCCTGCTCGAATCTTGTCTACAATAAATCAAATTTTATTACACTTTTCTTTATTCATGCCATTGGATACGATGTGTATTTATGAGTCTGTATATAAATGTATATGTGTGCATTTGTTGTTGTACGTTTTTTTTTTTTGCTCTCCCATAATATATGTATCTTTATGTATATGAGTAGAGGGATGTGTAATTAGTGCTCTATGTGGAAATGGTGGAAAAAAGACTGAAACTAAAATAAAAAAATTACAACAACGAAAAACTATAAAAGGATAATAATAAAAAACAACAAATATATATTTTAAATAAATTTCTTATGATTATGATAGTAAAGTTTTGTGTAGGTGGACATATGGATGGATTTGTAGAGAGAAAATAAGAGCAATGGAATGAAATTATATATGAGTTTTGTTGTTTTTTTTTTTTTTTATTTAACATTTTTTGTTAGTTAAGGATTTATGGCATAATTTTTGGGATTTAAAATGAATAAAGGATTGTATTTATATGTATATGTTTTTATATATTTTTATTGTATATTCTCGGAATAAAAATAGTGGAAATAATTTATGTTCGCTAGTTTTATATTCGTTAGTACAAAACGTGTAATTTTTCTTAGAAAGGAATTTTAAGGGCATTTTGGACTAAAATTCGATTACTTTACAAATTCCAAAGAAGCAACGTTTTATAGAAATGATCATCGAACTGACTTTACTTAGTTTGGAGTTGAATTCTACCATTTCTTATGACAAACATATTTCCAAGATGTGCTGACTAGAATAAAGGCGATATGAAGTTGCCCTTATAGATTATTTGAAGAACCTGAATACACAACCGAACGACAATAATGCTTTCAGGTTAAAAATGTTTAAGATTTACCGACATGATATTCTAATCCCATGGTAGTCCCAACACTGGTTGGGTACAATGCCCAAATCAGTGCCTCCATATTCTTATTTATGGATATAGAAAGCAATTCTGATTTTACATTGTATGAAAAATCACAGCCAGTTTAAAACATACCGAAGGGTATCACCAATAACAAGTAATTTATGACAAATAAGAAGTTATTTAAGAAGCTATTGGTTCCCGTGCTACCAAACGCAAGTGTTGTTATCTCCCAGTTTCCATCTTATCTATACCTTTCTTACCATTTAAAACGTTTACTAAGATACTGTGGGACGATCTAAATTTTACAATTTATGAATTTTAAATCTCGATGTTTAGAAATTCAATACTCTAAAACTTCAGGAAGGGTAAAAAGTGTAGAATGGAGGAAACTAAGGATTCCAACGTTATTGTTATATACAGAAATATTTGATACATAACCTGAGTAAAGTGATGTGGTTTATACGTAAACTTTTTGATACATGTAAAAAAAAGGTGACATATTGAAAGTTATTAAAAATGAAGGATGAAAGATTCCTAAAAACGAGTGGTAAATAATTTTGCATCTTTAAAATCGCCGGAGGCAATTCATGTTATTGATAATGATCCTATTGAGTTTTCAAAGACTTTTCTTAAAGAATTAATGTACTTTAACTAGAGTGGAGTGTGAAAGTAGTTCTCAAACCAAATACTAGCATATTTAATTCCAAGGACTATTGAGAGAATTTAAAATGAAACCATGAGGAACAGAAGCGATCACATGAAAAATTTTAATAGCCAACATTCTATATTCTGTGGTTAATTATATGGATTATTCAAAGATTATTCCTGTTAAAATTCATCCATTAAATGTGCATTGATTTGGTCGCAAGTTGTAATAGATTACAGTTGTTAGAAGGATCGGTAATTAGTACAAATATAACACGGGCAACAGCAAAGGTAGTGTTATTTAACCATAGATTATCTATTGTTATTAATGAATTCTAAGCTTCTCTGTTGATGCACAGTGGTCTTAAAAAGTTTTTTTTCATAATTATGTTACTTTGGAACTATTGAATATTTTTTAACGAAATTTCATATGGGGTATTTCTTCAATTGACCTAGAGTAGGACATGTTAGTAGTGTGTTCTGGGTCGGGAAGTGGATCTTTGGTTTTTCGAACTTGGTGGGCTCTATTCAGGTCCAGAATAAATTAAATGCATATAGGGTAAATCGGAGGACATTGCGGACGTTATGAATTCCTTTAGGGATTGCGTGGAAACTGTTTCCACTAATGTCTTCGAAATTGCTTTATATGTATTTAGTTAGTTAGAAAACAAACTGTTTAGTGCAGAAGAAAATAGTATAAAGTGAAAAAATTTATCCCCTTTTTGACAAAATGAGAAAAAATTAAATTTTTCTCGAAATTAAAAAATATATAGTTTTACTGAATCCTCATGGGTATATGGTTCTTGCACAAAAATTATTTAGAATTTTGTACAGAACTCAAGCAATATTTAAGAAATTTTTGTAGCCGAATAGAGCTCATATACGCATATAAGACATTAATTTGATGTTGTTTGTGCACGGAGAAAAACGTCCTTTCGTAATATGTTCATCACAAACACTTATATATTTGTTGAATTTATTTTATTTTGATAACAATTTCGTTACTGTAACAAAATTATTTTTATTATATAAAAACATTGTGGTCGCAATATATATATATAGTGATGACCATGACTGTTGTTATGCAAGTTATGCAAGAACACAAAAGTGAAGAATCAAATATTTTAGTTACGCTAACAATAGTTTCTTCATTGAAAGTCAACTTTTGTTAAGTTAGCGAATTTGGTAGGCGCTTCGTTCATTTTATGATAACGGCATTATACTTAATTCTTCTTCTTGTAACAAAAAATAGATCATATGAACCATTCCTTCTACCTGAATCAGGTTTTCTATCAACGTACAAGTTCTGCCGGTACTGCTTAATAACATTTAAAAGAGTTTGAATAATTGGCTAACTTTTTATAGGACCAAAATGGGTTTTATTGGAAATGTTTTAATTTAATTTTAGTACGGACTTTTTGTTTATTTAACATTAATTTGATCAAAAATTTTTAAAATAGTACTTGGGCTGCCAGCTATAATGGAAAATGTGTGTTAGGAATTTTTCCATCTCAGTTCTTATTATTAATAAAAAATATAACTTATAAATTTTTTAAATATAATATTGTCCACAGCTCAGTCTCTTACCTCTATGTCTCACACTCTGGTCGTATAAGTGACAGTTATTTGTTTAATAAAACAATTTATTTATAATTTTTAAAACATACAACTTTATTTTCTTTTATTTTAATTATTTTTTGAGCCTTGTTGTTTTTTATTTATTATTTGGAATTTGTTGTTTATTATTTTTTGTTATAATTTAATTAATAATAGATTAAACAAAATACTTTAGTTAATATTGCAACTACATGACTAAAATTTAATTTTTATATTTATTAAAAAATATTAGTTTCATTTAAAACATAATAAATAGTAACTTACACATAGTTTAAATTGTACATATTTATACATACAGATTTTTAATATATTTTTATTTTAATTAATTAAAAATTAATAATAAAACTAAAATAAGAATATTTTGTTTATTAAAAATAATATCACAAATAAATAAAGGAAAATTTTTATTGAAAATTAAAAATAAGGAAAGTTTACTTATAGGAGTTATTTTTATATATAAATTAAAGCATACTTTAGGGAGTTGAAAGGATTCTTGGAAAAAAAGTTATAAGATTTAAGAAAGGTTTTTTGTGAAATGGAAAAAGGGAATTGTTTTAATGGGATACTTTAAGAATGACAGAAAGTAGCCCTAAAAGCATGCTTTTTTATATTAAAAACCTAAAAGTTATACATTTTTCTTTCTTTTTTATTAAAGAATGATTTATTTCGTATTTATTGTTATATTTTAGTTCATGTTAAACATTTTTTTATATTGCTACAGATTTACTCATTTGTTTTCATTTTTTTAATTTAAACCAAAATATTGATAAAAGTAGTTACTACTAAAATTAATTGGTAAACGTGTTTTTTCAGCTTATTTCTAGTATATATAATTTCAAATATTTTATTTTATAAAGTGTTTTTTTTTATTTTTTCAAATTGCGTATACATGAGTTTCATAATTTGTATTAATTTATTTTAAATTTTCTTAAATTTGTAATCGACATAATAATTTTGATTTCAAAATGTTTACAAAAAGGAAAAGGAAATTAAAATTTTATAGCATACTTTTAGGCTGTTTTAAAGATCTTACAATTTCCTCTTAAATATTTCCTTTTCCTTTTCATAGGGCAATTTTAATACTAATTTTAATTTTTTAAAATATTTTTAATATTTTAAATTTGTTTAAAAATTTCATTTTAAATATTTTCATTTTTTATAATTTTTTATATATATTTCAAGGTATTTTAGTTACTTGGGGAAATAGTATACTTATTTTTTGCAATAGCATTTTTTATTTTATTTCTAATTTTTATTAAATCTATAGAAGACTTTTTATATATTGTTGTTTCTTTTTTTAATTTTTTGAAAATTTTTTAATTTTATGTCTATTTGAAAAATATTTTGAATTATTTATAATTTTGCTTAAAAATGAGGTTTTATATAAATTTATTTTAATTACGTATACTTTAATTTCGTACTTTTTGTTTAAAGATTTTATTATTTTAAAGATTATTTGAATATTTTTTTTATAATTTAAATTAAATTTTGGTATACTTGGTAAATTTTAGATTCTTTTTCGAAAAAATGTTTTGGCACAATTTTTTGATAAATAAAAATTATAATTAAGAAAAGTCTAAAGTAAAATTAAAAATAATTTGCTTAAACTGCTTGAGTTTATATAAAAGATTTGGAGAATATATATTCATTTAAATATTTTAGACACAATTTTTTTTCATCTATTCAGAGAATCGGAATCATTTGAGAATTCAGGTATAAATACTAATTAAACAACAATGTGACCAAATTTCGAAATCAATTAATGCTTTCGATTACTATTACGACCAGGACCTACAGTACTGCACTTGATTATTTTTGGGCGAATGCTATTTTAATAAAATAAAAATAAAAAATAAGTATTTTTTGCTGAACTTTATTCGAGAGCTATCAAAACTGAAGTCAAATTCATAATATAAATATTATTCAGAACACGGTTCCAGTATGGAAGAACATCTAAAAAGTTGTATGTTATTCATGTTCACTTATTTTCAAATATCCTTTCATTAATAACGAGTTACAAAAACTATTGTCACCATAACCGTGGGACATTTTGCAAATTCCAGCGATATTCGAGATCGTGCGATATGGCGTGTGTAGGGAAAATATTTTGTTGCTCCTATAGATCAATGTAATTGTAATTATGTACAACTATCACAAATATGCATAAGTAATCACAGAACACAACTGAAACTATTTTCACATAATTTCTTAGAGTTCAATCTACAGCAGTACCAGAATTCAGTTATCCAACAGTCTAAAGAAGGATTCAATTTACTTAGCTTGATATGAGTGCTTACGAGCCTTAAGACTTCATTAACCCGTTAGAATACATCTAGTGGCGATAAAGTGTTTGAATGTATTAGGATGTATTGCCTATCAGAGTCTATTGTCACCAAAAACGATGTATGGTATTGTCTTATTTAAAACAGCTGAGATCTGGCTAAGAGAAAAGTCTCTCTATTCCCCAACAGATCTTTAAAAAAGCATCGAAATACACAAATAATTATTTCCTATTGTGACCGAATTTAGCACTATTCTTTTTTTATAACACTTAAGTCCTAGAAAAATAATAAACAAATTCTAAAAATGGTCAAATAATAGCTCAATTATTATCGTGATAATTTTGCGACAACTTTTTATTTGTAGTTAGCTTACCGAAATATATCATTAACTAGCGATAAAATTAGGAAATAACAGAATAACAGTAACAAGAAAATTCGTTAACTAATGAATTTTTATTACTTAAAGTCAATTTTTTGTCGTTAACAATTACGGAATTGCGTTAAAGGAAACGGAAAAGGTACTTTAAACGAAAATATCATATTTATTGGAATTAAGTACTTTTATCACAAAGTTTAAACTGTTTTATAGAGATCCAAAATATAGCAAGAAACTGAAATCCCTTATTCTATGGATTAATAATAAAACGTTTTAAAATTCTTAAAAATTATTTTTGATGACAAAATTAAATAAAAAACCTTTTCAAAATACTTTTGCACAATTTACTACGTAATTCATTTTCATTTATTACTTTTAAATTATTATTTTTTTTTATTTTTACCTTGGATAATTAATATATCACTCAATGATGTTACACATGCCGCTCATAAATTATCACACACAACAAAAAAATAGAAAACAGAGAAAAAACTAAAAAAAAAACACTCATGCACAATAACAACTTTATTCCTTAACAGATAAACTAAATAAACTCACACACACAAACTCTTTAAAACTCATACTAACAACAACAAGAAAAATTTCAAAACAAAATAAAAAATATACTGGTTTTTATATAGAATTTTCCTCTTTTTTGCTTTAACCCACACCCCTTTTTTTGTTTTGCTTATTGTTGTTATAATACTTGATTTGTTGTTGTTGTCGTTTTGTGCCAACTTGTTTTGCACAATTTTCTTTATGTGTCTGTTTTTATTTTTATTTTAAACATGTTGTCGTTTGCCTTTGTAGTTGTTTATTATAACGGGTTGAAACTTTTCAAACAACTACAGAGGAAAAAAAAGCAGAACACTAAACGTCAGTGTATTGGTAGCATCGAACAACATGATTTGGCATTTCATCAACTCACAACAGTTAGTTAGTGAGTGAATGCAGCACAAAAAATAACTATATCTCTTTCAATTTTCTTTATGCTCTCTCTCTCTCTCTCTTTCTCTCTCTATCATTCAACATAAGATTGTGGAAAATTGATGGACAGCAGTTCATCAAAAACTAAAAGCAGCCGAAGAAAAAAAAATAACAAATACAAAACAAGTCAACCATTTAACTTACCCTCCTATAAAATGTTCAGTACAACAAGAGCAAGAGACTCATACTCTAGTGCTCTCATTACAACAACAACAAAAGGAAAAATGAGCAAAATTTGAGCGCACATTTACTGTTATAAATGCATTTTCTTATAAGGGAGAACGATAATGCACTCTTTCGTTTCCTCCAGTAATTAAATATGTTAGAGAGGGACAATCCTATTTCGAGAAAAGGAAAAGAGTTTTCTTAACCAAATAAAAGCTTTCAAAGAAACGAACTGGCAAAGAACTAAGAAATTATTTTTATTTTAAAAGTTTCTCTTTGAAATCACTTTAATGAAATGAAACATAAATTTTAAGGAGTAAAAGCTTTTTTCATATTTTCCCTTAAGGGGAATCTATTACCCCTTTTAAGAGAAATAATTTCCTTTTCCAACTGTAAAAGAGCAATATCTAATTCATCCCAGATAATTCTCTTTCAAAAGTTTCTTTAGCACTTTTAAGAGATTTCACTCTAAAAGCATTTTTACTACAAAAAAATGTTTATTGTTTACGTTAAAAATACTGTTGTTGCAAGTTTGTTTATCTGCTGCCATATGAGAACATGTTAAATGTATGATTCGGTGTGTGTGCACACAACCACACTGGGCTAAAGTGTGGTTGTGTGTTTCAAAGTCATTATAATTGATTAATTGTCTATGAGTGGGTGTTTTGTAGTAAAGGCTTCTTCTTCGACAAATAGAAGCTTCTTTATTTAATTTTTCATTGTGATCTCAAAAATTATTTCGAATTCTTGCGAAGTTAATATGATCGATTTAAACTAAATATCCAGAACGTTCAAAAAAATGCTCCATATGTGTCGCATTTTAATCATGTCTGTAAAATTTCTTCGACGATACTTTCTCAATTTTCCTCAGGATTTGGATCTGTTAAAATTCAATTCTAAGGGAGCCTAAATCACCGACGAAATGACTTAAACTAAAAGAGGGTAATAAATCAATTTTATGTGATCCAAATAATGCAAGGCAAATCAGACCAAAGGGCATAAACGAGGACAGCTTTGAAGTATCGATCACCAAATAGATATCTATAATCATATTTCAGGGCTAATTGATGCAAGATCTTCTTTTTATGCCTTAACTTAAGATAACAACAAATTCTCCTTTTCAACGTAACTTCCTTGATGTAATTAACACTTGCAGGTCGAGTAATGCACGGACTTTGATCAAGAGTGATCACACAGATGTCAGATGTACTTATATGCTGCAACATATACCCTTGATTTGTTGAAATCTTAAGCCTCTGTCAGACATTCCATATCCTTTGAACATTTAAACGACTTATATGTTTTTTCAGAAGGACTCAATGTCCCTAGGTTAGGTTATCAGCCTGCCTCGAAAGATAGAAGGAGTAAATATGGCTAATTTGGGTTCAGGAACCTATTCCCTCTTTGAGATACTCTTTGATTTGAAACTATTCAACAATTTCCAGACGTTTTTAATCTTAAAGCAGAGAGATTATTAGTACGGTTGTGATTTGCCCAAACGCACGGACAAGTTATTAAAAACATGAGCAGTGGAAATATGTCAGTAAAATCCGATTACTTTCCCTTGGCCCGATATTCAGGGATTTGGACTTGGATTTAGACACAAATCGGATTCAAAGCTTTAGAGAACACTTAAACGATATTATATTTTCATCTGTACAGGGAAATAATATTTTTTTCGATGTTGATATAAATCAAAATTATCAAAAATTATCGTCCAAAAAATACACATTACAAAAGGTATTCAATAAGTAGAAATATTGATCAATATTCTATGAGTTGGATACAGAGCGATTCGCTCTGTATTATTTTTAAAATTAAGAAGCGATCTGTTTCAGTTAAGCGCCTTTAAAGTTTTCCTATGAAAGCAACAGTTTCTTAAGCTTTCTTCTAGACCCGACGGTACTTTAGAACAGAGTATCATATTCATATTAATAATATGATTTTGGGTACTTCAAAGTCCACGGGATTTTAAAATATTTAAACGAATTAAAAAATCTTGTAAATGTTCTATTAAGTTTTAAGCACTTTAGAACTGACAAATTAATTGCTTTTGATGAAATTCTACATCTCTACCATTTTCAACAAAATCACATCATCTGGTCACTCTAATCATTATGCCTCTTACCTGCAAGATAATTTGCAAAGCATGTTTGCTACTTTACTTGATACTCCACGACGCTTTGTGCAACAAAAACAACAACAACAACAAAAGATTGTGCTGAAAATTGAAAATGAATTTCAATTAATTTGTGTTCGTCTCTGATACGTTTGTGTGGTGTTTGTTCACAAGAGTAAATCGAATGAATGTTTAACTCTACACAATTGTTGTTCTGGCTGGCTGGTGCCTGGTTGTATGATTGTATTTTTTGTTGTTGTCGTTGTTGTTTTTATATTTTGGTGGCAGTCAGACCCCAAACCAGACCAAGACAACAAACAAACAGACCGTCAATATAAAGTGGCCATATACATTGAATAAGCAGACATATATAAATAAAATTTTTTTATGTTGTTTAGTTTTTGTTATTGTTGTTACTTTTAGCCATTAAAATATTGTTAAGTATAAGTGACTATGAGAGTGTGTGTCTGTGCAAAAATTTAGTGAGGAGGAGCTTGCTGGAATGGGTACCTGTTTGGTGTACATTTTTTTCATTCGTTTGTTTACATATATTTTTGAATAATAAATACTTATACATAGATATGGATTTATTAAAAAAATATAATATGTAAGTGTAGAATAGTGGACCAGGTCGAATTGAAAATGCCCTTCATAAAGCTCTCACTTCTCAATCTCCTTTAAGGGAAAACATTGAAGCCATTAAAGTAAATATCTGCATATCATCTCCTTAATAGATCTACATATAAACGCGTATATCTCGATTCTAGGGTCTATACTACTCTAGTACCCTTATCCGAACTACTTTAACATAACCCTTTCCGCTAAATGTTATATATAAAAGAATTTAATAAAGATCAATTGAGTCCTGCAAACAATATATTTAGAATTTTCAAGTCTAGTAGGTTGTTTCAGATATCGGTTTCTAATAAACCGATATGGAAGATATTAATATTAGATATTAGATGAGAATTCGTAAAAATCTAACAAAACTTCAATCTGAGGTATATGTATGACTAAATTTGTTGATGATTGGGCTATTCAAGCAAGATATTTTGAAAATTTTTAAGTCCCGAAAGCTGTTTTAGATATTGGTCTATATCATCTTAAGCAATTTTGAACATTTTAAGTCCCGAAAGCTGCTTTAGATATTGGTCTATATATCATTCCCTAGTGCACAGTTAATGAAATCTTTCAAAATCAGACATCAGCCTAAAATTATTATTAGTCTGAGCTTCATGTTTGCAAATTTGTTTAATGATCAGGTTCTGTTTCAGATATCAGTCTACATTAAGATTCTGAATTTTTTTTCCGATATCGTTCTAGATATGTTTTTCAACTGAACCTATTTTGTAATTTTTAATTCCATTTAATTCGAGTGATATATTTGGATCTAACAATACCAAATGGTGACGGTCAGGATATTTAGAATTTTCAAGTCTTTGAGGTATGTTTCAGATAACGCTCAAACTACTAAAGCGATTTTGTTGTATATATTAGAAGACAATTCAAAACAATCTGGCCAAATTTCATTCAATTTGAGTAATTAGTTTTACCTAAGAATTCCAAATATTAATAAAATTATTATAGAGATTGTTCTCTATATCTCTTATCCTACTAAACCGATTTTGTAAGTATTACAAAATACATATTTTGGCCAAATTGCATTAACTTCTAGTAATTAATTTGGTCGTAACGATGCCAGATACAGAAGACGTTTGGAACTTTTATTTCTTGGAAATTGTTTCCTATTTCTGTTTCGATCTATATATTTCATCCTGCCGCATCGATTAGAAGAGAATTCTAAACAGTATGGCTAAATTTTATAAAATTCGAATTATTAGCTTGGACTTGACAATGCCAAATATCGAAAGTCAGGAAGTTAAAAGGGCAATACTAAAACGCTTACGTTTTTTGATAATCCAAGAACACATATAGTTAATGCAAACTGGAATAAATATTTTTAAGTGTTACATATGAAATTAAAAACTAAATACACCCTCATTTACGAGGTAAATATAGTGAAGGGTATTCAAACTAATATTCCCCGATTCATCTTCTTAAAGGTGAGCATGTAGTTTAAGTGTGGCAATTAATTGTGGAACGTTTATAATCATATTTTGTTATTGTTGTTATTATTTCTACTATTTAGTATTTTTATACTTCTTCGATTTCGTTTTTTTTTTTGTGTAAACATTAGTTCTACGCGTTTTTTATTTTTCGATCAAAGTTTTTCATTCATGTGGGAGTGTTAAAATGTGTTGTTTTTTGTATTTGCCGAAAATTTATAGCTTTTAGATTAGATGAAATGAATTATTGGCGCGCAAAGATCGTCTTAGTTAAAAAAGAACCAATCAATACCAGCTATACATTTAATTTTTGTTGGTAAGTTAGATGGAACTTTGCAATTTATCAAGATTAATATAAATCATTAGATCTTTGTCTGATTGAGGTCACTGATGGCACTACATTAAGGTTTAACTTATGAAAATCACACACATTAAAATGACTTTAAAAGTTCAAGGAATTTAGAAATGTAGATCATTAATAGATTTATGATTTTAGAAATGAATTCTAAAGATAATCAGTAATGGAAAACGTATATTTCCTCCTTAAAAATCGAGCAGCTTAAGGCAAATATTTATCAGTTTTTTTACAACTCTTTCTTTCAGATAATTTACCTTAATTTTCTTAGTTATGAATTGCTCTTATTCTTCTACCTTTTCTCCTTCAACTTTCACCAATCTCCTTCCATCCTTCAAGCATTTTTACTTGACAACTGTTTGGCCAGTTCGGTGTATTTCAAAAATTTCGATTGTGGACTTTCATCATAAGGATTAATGGTGGGTGTTGTAACCACACTGGACGGTGGTGTAGCTTCTAATCTCTGTTGAGCTGCTGGGCTTTTTGCTGATGCCACACTTTTAGGAGAAGTCATTGATTTGGGTGAAAAAGCCACTAAACCAGCTGGTGATTTCATATTATTCATTTCATGTTGAGGTTCTTCTTTGACAAAGTGTACCTTGGAAAGATGATGACGATAGGCACCCTTAGAGCTGAATGGTGTATCACAGAAGGAACATTTAATAATGGAATCTGCTGTTACAATAGCATCATTGCAAGCCCAACTAAAGGCCAACATACTAGCATTGTTATTTCCACTACCAGCACCAACCCCCACAGTATTTGAAGTAGAACTTGTAGCAGTTGAATGAGTTGGTACATTGTTGTTGCTGCTGCTAGATGAACTACGTGTATTGGCTGCAGGCGTATCAGTAGTTTCGCAAAGTTTTTGTAAAGCTGCCAAAGGATTGGCATTTGTTTTCTTAACCACCAAATTGTTAGCATTAGTGTTGTTATTGCTTTCCAAAGCCGTGCTACTAATCGTGCTTGTGTTCATGTTATTAAGATTGTTAAACATGGAAGATAAAGCATTTAAACTGCTACTTTCTGTTAAACCTAAATTAGGTTTTTTCTCACTGCTGGAACAGGTGGACTTTGGTGTTACGGAACGTTCACTCATGCTAGGGCTAATAGCTCTAGAGCTGGGTGTTAGTGAGTTATGCCGCATATCATGTTCCTTAATTTTATGTTGTCCCTCCAAATCCTCATGGTCTTCTGGTATATTGAATTCTTTTTTAACTGAAATTTTCTTTGGTATTTCATTAATGGGTATATTATCGGTATCCTGTAGATTATCGTTATTATCAATTGGCTCGGATTTGATTTTTGTTGCATACATATTATCTCGAGTTTCCTTGCTAGTAAAGAAACTTTTATCGGGTGTCAGACGAGGTGTTGGTTGTCGGGATAAATCATGGCAACGTTCTGGTGTAAATGACTCCAAACGGCTGCTACAACGTTCTGAAACTGAGCTTGATTCGCTGGCACTACGGTCACGATTTGAGGGATAATTTGAATAGGAACGTAAAAATTGCATAGTTTGGGGATCCATTAAAGGTTTGGTATAGTCTACATTATCATCAATGCCTAATCTCTTTAAAATGCTAGAACCCAAAGGAGTACCTCCAGAAGAACTATCTCCATAGGAAGAGGAATGACGAGGTCTCGAATCAAAACTTTTCTCTATCAATTGTTCTAAAGCATTTAATACAGAAGTGCCGCCGGTTGTCTTTTCTGATTCTGTAGGAGGCAAAGGGCATAAAATATCTGCTCTAGTATTAGTTGTTGACAAAGGAGAGCAATTTCCATCAGAAGTTTTGCGTCCATCACTGCGACTATGTGGTGTTTGGGGACTATTAATACGTTCTTGTGGTGTAGTCGTCCCAAAAGGAGATTTAAGAGTGTTGTTATTATTTTGAGATCCTGGTGACAACACCAAACTTCTACCAATACATTGCCTTATATGATCTACGAAATTGGCTGTTTCCACCTTGTCTCCACAGGTTTCACATGCTAATTTGGTAGATACTGCAAAGTCCCTTAAAGGCTTTAGGGCTTGATCTAAACCAGCAGCCTTGAAATCATGTTGAGCTCTTTCCATCTCCAATAGTTTACGTACTGGCAAAGATTTTTTGCGTTTCTCACGCGCTTGTCTACCTCGTCCCCTAATCATAGTTGGCACATTCTCTGCAGCTGCAGCTGTTCTAATCATATGTTCCTTGTAGTGATTATTCTTCACCATGTGATTGCTTAACTCTTTTAAAGTAGAAAACGCTTGATCACATACTTTGCATGTGAGCACTGCACTCACTGTGGAATTTGCATTTGTGGCATTAGCATTGGGTGATGTAGCACTGTTATTAACTGTAATTGCGGCAGCGTTATTATTTGCATTAGTATTTGCAGATGCTCTATTACTGCTACTGCTGCTATTATCTCTTGAAGTTTTCTCATCGGTAGACTTCCAAGAAATGATTTGTTCTTGCGATATTATATTGGTATAATGTTGAGTCTCTTGCATGTGACTTGTCATTTCGGCCAACGAACGGAAGCTTTGTCCACACCACATACATTTTAATATTTGGCGCGTTTGTTCGGCTCCCTTACCCAACCACACATCTTGTCCACGCACTAGTTTGCGTGGCAGTGGCATCGTTTCTTTGATTAGCATGTTTAGATCAGATTTGCTGCCGCTAGATGTTACTGAATTATTGGCAGTTAATGCTGCTGCTTGAGCTGATGTTGTGCCACTACTTTGCGTGGTTGAATGACGAGAATGATGGGAAGATTGTGTCGTTTGATTGCCGCCACTATTTGTTGCCGTGCTATTTGAGCTAACACTAGGAGGAACATTAACACCACAATGTTGAGTTTCCTTCATGTGCGTGGTTAGCGAAGCTAAAGTGGCAAAACTTTGTTTACACCAAACACATTTAAAAACATCTTTGACAGCATCTGCACCCTTATTCAGCCAATGCGATTGCCAGGCACTATGACGACCATTAGACGTAGTTGTAGTCGTCACTGAAGAATTGGTGGATGAACTGGTAGAGTGCCTTGTTGTAGTTTCATTATGATCACTTTTAGCTGATCCTCCAAGTCTTGTCATTTCAGTCATTTTCTCTAAAGCTTTGGTGGCTTCGTTTGGTGCTATTTTTGTTTTTGCATTCCAATCCAAGGAGACTGGAGTCTTTGGTGACATATTTGCTGCAGCTACAGCAGCCAAATATGGATTTATTGGAGGTACCCATGTACTTGATGCCGGCAATGATTTATAATCATTTGATCTTGCCAATTTGCGATTAGCTACTAGAACAGGTTCCTCTTCGTCTGATTGACGTTTACGACCATTATTAACCGATAAATCTAATGGACTATTCAAATCTTCCGTTTCATTATCATTTGCATTATCGGCCTCATTATCATTTCTGTCAACATCTGCGACATCCTCATCATCTTCACTGACATTAGCTTCATCATCAGAATTCCGTCGGCTACGTTTTGTGCTAAAATCTAAAGCTGATGTATCCACTATATCATTAGCATTTGGTGGTGTTGGTGTTAGAGTTTGTTGTGAATTGGGGGAATGTGCGACTTGTTGTTGTGTTGCCTGTTGGACGAGTGAAGCAGCAGCTGCTAATGGATTTGTTAAAAGCAAATGATTTTGTTGTGCTGCAGCGGCAGCAGCTGCATTAAAATATGCAGCCATTGCAGCAGATTGTGGTGGAAGAAGTGCTGCAGCTGCTGCAGGGGCCAATGTAGCAGGTAATGGCAAACCCACTGGTGGTGTTGTAGGTGTGGGTGTTTGTCCCGGTGTATGACCTTCATGTCCGGAGTAATGTGATTCATTCGAGGGACAACGTACATCATTGTTGCCTGATGCTGAGGCGGTTGACTCGCGTGACTGACAACGTGGGCTGGCAAGTTCACTGAAAGTAGAAAAGAAAATAAATAGAAGATAATGAAAACAAAATGCAAATTTTACATTTATTTTATTGGTTATAACTTGTATTTCTTTTTTCAGTTTTTATAATAACGTTAAGTGAATTGACGTGTCAATATGAAAAGGTTTGTTTTTTCGTTTTGCCAATATTTTTCAAGAATAGTAAATCTCTAGAACTGTATTCTATGGCTTCCAAATAAGCGTTATTTGTATTACGAATTTTGTTTGAAATATACAAACTCTTTCCATCAATTAAACATTTCATCACGAGTGACTCTAAGGGATTTTTAGTTCCAACAATATAATTTTGGTTATACGATTTCCCTGCTGAAAAAATTCTATCCAATTTCAGATGCTAAACCGTGTGGAAAAATTATCGATTTCGAAATTATTTGGACCTTGTTATATGTCTACTAAGATCCAAAGAAATATGAGTACGACCTAATGACAATACTCCGTTAGATTGGAAATCCCGTGCCGCTTAAACTTGCTTATCTAATTGTAGTTTGCTAAATTAATGATCAAAAACTCAAGTTAAAGAGATTTAATGTGTAAAAGTTAAATATTTTTATTAAGGAATGGTGAAAAATAAAAAGCGATTTAAGATCATTCGAAGGTGTAAAACAGGTTTTCATATTATATATTTACAATCAATGTGCTTGTAAGCAAAACAAGTATTTAAATAACCCTGATTCGAATCCGCAGACACAATTTATCAAATTTCTTTGGATATAAAAAATTAAAAAAGAAAGATCAAATAACCGCCTCAGCAACCTGACTCACAATGAATATTAAGAACGTCAATAACGAAGCGTCAGATCTTGGTTATTGTACAGAGAGGGCGTTACTCTAGACAATTATAGATTCGATACTCCTTTTTCTTAGAACTTAGCTACAGCAGACCAATCATCCGATTAGCTGCAATTAAAACACAAAAATATTTAATAAAACTGAAGCAACGATGAACTTTGGACACCATCAGTTATCTTAGAGACCCTATGCTTCTTGTGGGAACAACCGAAAACTATATTTATGTAAAAATTTATACTTTTGTCAAAATCGAAGAGATCCAATTAAGACCGTCTGATAGTTCTGAATAAAATAGTCAACTGAAAATGTTAACTCTTTAGCTGTACATTTTACTCATTCGAAATATTTTTGAACGTTTAATGACTGTCAGTACGTCGAATTATGAGTATTATGGTAAAGTTATGATGTTGTTATAAATCAGATACTGCGATTGAAGAACCCATATTCGATTACAAATATTCGATTATTTAAAAAGATAATTTAATAATGAATACCGCCACGGTTATATATATAGACTGCAGTTGTTAGTGTAAATCCTTCTAGAACCAATTAAATATATTTCACGCATAGACTTTATCCGTAATTGTCCAGGAGATAAAATAAAAATAGAGAATCGAGTGGTTTAATAGATTGTATGAATCAAGTGTTTATTTACAGACAAAGATTATATGAAAGAAAAAATTTTATTCTGTTCTTGGAGTGATGAGGAATCAACTAGAGTCAGCCATAAACTTTAAAATACTTGGATCTTATTCCTTTCAGACCTTCACAGAAATCAGAGACATTAATTATTCATTATTATTGGTCTTCATCAAAGCGGCTTAATAAAGAGCGTAGAGAGGAGAAAAAGAGAGGAAACATAAAGGAAAAAAATAAACCATAATGGACTACAGGACCTCTATAGCTACCGGTTATTTCAATCGGTGTCATTCTTGTATTCTAAACTAGAAAATAATTCCTTCAGAAATGCTAAAGCGACTTGGTATTGTATATGGGTATTGAAAAGGATGCAATGCTTCCAAATTCACAGCAGATCTATAACGCTAGTAGTCTGATGCACAACATCGCACACACATTATTATGTTATCACCTGAGGAAGTAGCTTTTACCCAACTGAAATACGAGTTACTTAGTAATAACAAGTTCAAGAAAGTATTGCAACAATATTAATATATATGCAGAGTATACTTCATGTTGTTGTTTTTCTACATGTTTTGGGGAATTGGTTCCCTTTTAACCTTCAAAAAGTCAGATGAGAATGATTAAAGATATGGAACAATGATATGTGCATCCCATATTTCTAACCGAATTTTTTTTCGAATTTAATGAAATCGATTTTTTTTAATTTTCTGCAGATATTTGCTTATATTTTATTTTATAATCCATTTTAAAAAATACTTTGCTTCGATATTTGAAGGAAATTTTAAATTTCCTTCAAATATTTTCTACTAAAAAAATATTTTGCAGATCTGTGTTCAAAATTCTTTATGAAGACAAATACAAGTGTTTAGAATTATGGCATAAAAATTATACATTTTGATTAGATAAAATCAAATATAAAATTGATATAACTGAAAAGTTTTCTAAATCCTCCAAAATTTATCTGAACCCACAAAATTTATAGACATATTTGTACCAATTAAAAATCCGTGTGGGTTTAACTATGGCCGTCCATATGTCTTTCTATAGTTGTTACATTCATGTCAAATGAAATGAAATCAATCATATTATTCGCGAATTTCTGGCCGGAATATACGATTCATTTCAAACGGCTCAAATTCAAAATTAAGAAAAACTTATAAAGAAGATTTTCACACTTCTAAAAAAATCTTCGAAATATTCAAAAAATTAAGAAGAACCAAAAAAAAAAATACACTTAAATTTTGTTCTATAAAAATATTTCATATTCACCTTGCATTTAAAGCCTGTCGATAGATTTCCAACATAACAGCCTCGTGCAGCATCATAATGTGATTTTGTTTATTTAATTAAATTTTTTCCACAAATTCTTTTAACACACGAAATATAAATTTATTTGTTGGCCACAAAAAAAATTAAAACCGCAACTTAACAAGGGTCTACAAAGACCCCACACACTCGCACAATAAGCACATGGAAGGAAACGCACACGCGGAATTAAAACAACACTCCACAGCTGCTGCTATTGTTTTTGTTGTAGCTAAATACGCACAACTTACAACAGAAATCAACAAGCATTTAGTAACGCACTTTTTCACCAACAAAAAACAGAAAAGAAACACTTGTTAATTCACTGGGAGGTGAGTTAAAGTGGGTTTGCAATTGTTTTGGAGAAAATTACAACGAACGGATGTTTTGGAAGGAGGTTAGAGAGAAATTTAAATAAATTATTTTAATATGTTTTTTTAAATATTTTGTTTATTTTTTTTCTGTAGAAATTTTTTAAGACGTTTTAGTGACACTTTCTAATTTTTCTTTGTTCTTAAATTTGTTTGGTTTGTTTTGATTTTTATTGTTGTTAATGTCTCAATGTCATATTTATTTGTTTTATTGTCGAAGAACATTTTAAGCTTTCAATCATAAAATTTCAAACATTTTCAGACACTCATTTATTTAGTTGTGGGGGGAAAAACTAGCGTTAGCACTCTCCCTTGGATTTGTTTTCTGTTTTTTTTTTTCAAAATCACTCATTTACACAAACACACACTTGTCAAATAAATCAACTGTCACTGTGGTCAATGTTTGAAATGAAATAACGGGTTGACATTTTTTTATTATGGTTGTTGTTATTGTTTTTTTTAGATTATTTTGGCTTAAAGAATCTCTGGGTGGGTGTTTCAATTTTTTCAGAACCAAAATTTTTATTTAATGATTTATTAAAAACTTTTTATAAAAACACATAATTTTAATAATTTTTGATATGTTTTTTTGTGACACAAAAGATTTTGTTTTTCAGTTAAAGAATTTTTTGTTAATATTAATTAATGTTTATTTAAGAGATTGAGCTTGAAATGTTTGCACAAAAATTAAAATAACAAATAAATCACAGCAGCAGCAATTGTTTTCAAAAATATTTTTTTTTCTTAATTTTCACAAATTTTTTTAATGACTAGTTTTTTTTTCATTTTTTTAAATTTACGTTAAATTCCAAATCAAAATTTTCTGTTTTTAATTTGTGTTTTGTCAGAATAACAGCTGACGTTTTAGATGTCGCCTGAGTCAAGTCGTTTAAGCGACTAACTTCGAATTCCGGAATCCTGTTATGAAAGTCATAAAAAACATAATGAAAATCCTTTAAGGGAAAATTGCCATAAAGCTTTATTATTTGAAATTCTATAACTCAAACACTGCGCAGTAAATCAGACAGTTTTTGTAAGCTCATTTCCTAAGAGTCTTAACTGAGAGTCTCGTTTTACAACAAACCACACACACACTCACGCCAACAAACGCAAATATTTATTACAACTTGAACACTCAAACAACAAATGCAGTTTTATGTAAATGTCAATCATTTAAAATGACACTTGACAAGTTATCAGAAAAATATATTTCAAAACCCTTTTTTTTAATTCACAATTATTTATTTTCATTAACTTTTTTATTAGAAAAATTTAACGTTTTTTATTAAATTTGTTTTTTTATAAATTTTATTTAATTATAACTTTTATTAAAACTAATAAACAATAAAAATAATGTTCTCGACATGATCTCGTTGAAGCGTTATGTTGTCGACTAAAACATCTTTTTGACACTGACAACGTTGAGAGCCTGACAGCAGCCCACAAAAAAATAAAAACCAACAACACAAAACAGTTTAACAATAATAAAAACAACACACATGAAAACGTTGATTTTTTGTTTTTGTTGGGTTTGTTTGCCATCAGTGTTATAGAAAATCAAACAACAACAACTACTATTACAACCACTAATAACAATAACAACAACTATAACAGTAGAATATTTATAAAAATAACTATAAAAGCAATAACAATTGTAACAACACAAACACCACACTCTTAAGAGCCAGAAATTATTCCCCCAAATTCATATTAATACAAGGGATTTCTTAAACACACACACGAACACTCTTTTTGCCTTATAGAGGTAATATAATATAATAAAACATTAACTCTCTTTGTAAATAAAAGAGAAGAAAAATTTGAAAACTGACAGTTTTATATTGCTATAAATGAGTTTTGATTCAAACATCGTTATCATGATAAATGACTTTTTTTTGTTACAACTCATTGAAACTAGCGCATAAAGCAAATAATTCTCTCATTTATTGACTCGCCCTCTCTCTCTCTCTTTCTTTTAAAATCAAAAAATGTTTGCAAAATATTGAAATTGTAAACTCTTAGCTTCTTGACCAAAATCTCTTTTAGAATAAAAAATAAGCAATAAATTTAAATTCTTCAAAAAATTTAAATTTATTTCCTTTTTTGCTCTCACAAATCTCACTTTTTTTATTACTCTCTTGTTTAACTAACACATGCGCAAATTTTTCTCTCAGAGCTCTTTTTTCTTAATAGAACTCAGTAAAGTCTCAATAAGAAAATTCTCTGTTTTGATTTATTGTTTTGGTTTTTATTCGCCACAAAAACAACAACAATACTACATAATAAGAAATTACTCTTGCTCTCTGTAATAATATAACGAAAAATACACTCTTTTAACTGCTAACACTAACAAAAGCTTGTATTTAACTCATAAATCTTAATCTGCACAAATAAATTAACTCTTCAGCTAAACTTCTCTTACAGAAAATTCTTAACCTGAAACAATGTTAATTCCTTGCTCCATTAAAGCTCCCACTGTATTTCCCTCTTTTTTGTTTTCCTTTAAACATAAACAAACCGTAAACGTTAACAGTTCTTTTCATTTAACATTTATAACTCTCCAGCTGCTTATGTTTTTGCATTTTGTGTTTGCTGAACCACCCCCTCCCCCAAAATGTTAACCTTATTTTACTGTTAATCATCATCATTTTTCTGTTAAACCTTTTCTTCCGTTAACAGTTGTTTTATTTGCTTGAGTATGTGTGTATTTTAAAGTATTTTATGTATTTTCTTTAAAGACTGTTAAATTTTATTTTTTTTATGTTATTGTTGTATTCCTATAATCTTCTTCTTTTTCATGGTGGCATATTTTAAATCAAGGTTATTTATGTTGTGTGCCAAAGAAGTGGTAGGAGTTTGCAAAACAATAACAACAACCAGAAGTTTTTGCAATAAATTTAATGGCACAATTTAAAGAAATTGTGAAAATTTAAAGACAAATTTACTTGGGAGCGCATTAATGCTGTAAAAATATTTCATTAAAGCTTTAATTGTTATTTTATGTCTTTAAATAAAAAATAATTATTTTTTTCTAGACAGCGAGACCTGGTGATGTTTTTCCATCTCTCCTTCGCCATGAGCAGACCTCGACTAAACTTATTAAGCTGGCATTTATAATAACTGTCCAATAAGAGGAAAATGCGTCAGCAGGTGACTCCAAAAGTTTTCGAACAATCTTCCTAAAATTATTTTTGCTTAAAACCATTGTACAGATATAGCATTCTTAAAAGTGTTACAACCGATAGAAGTGTAACCTATAATCCTTAGACCGTTTTCGGATGCAACATACAATCCTTAGATTGCTTCCGGATGGACCAAGTACTAGAAAACTGGATCGAAAACTTGCTAAGGTGCAACATACATTTTAAAAGAAACAATATACAAAAATGATATATTCTAATGTTATTATCGGAAGAGGAATTTAACTAGTCTGGTGTACAGACAATGATTTAAAAGTTTTGAGGACTAAAAGTCTAATCAGCATTTTAAAAGTGCTATTGAAGCAGATAAAAGTTTGGCATTCAAAAATCATGCACCCACCAAAGTAAGGTCAGCGGACACAGCTTTATAGAAATGCATACACCATATAGAGAAATCCTTCAAGGTCCTCAAAGCGTTAACACAAACATGGTGGTTTTAAACCTTTAAAAGGTTTAGGATGGACAGAAGTCTGTAGCGATCATATACAATGTACAGTGAGGAACATCACTCGAATGGGTTACGACTATACATAGTATTCTTATAATTTTAACCAACTAAAGATTTGAACCTCACTGTTGTGCGAATATCGTTTTGATATCCTTGAGAAGTAAACCTTAAACCAGCAAGGTATGAGTGACAATGTAGCTCTACAGCAACACAGCAATGAATTTTGGTCGAACACAGGTTCTAAATGCTATCAACCTCCATTTGCAAGTAGATATTTAATTGATATGCTGGATCTAAAACAGTATACTACTACACATTTGCCTTCGTATGAGTAAAACAGGAATATTTACAGTGAATTTAGACTATCTCTGCTCAAATTGAAGTGAGAGAAGAAGTCGCATACAGTGTACGTGTGAAATAAGCAAAATTTGAGTTTAACCTCTCGTGTCGGGAAATGTGTATTCGGCATAACTGATATAAATTATCTAAGGAAGGAAAAGTCATAGATGTTGCACAGTATGTACAGTTTTTTTAATTATCCTTAATAAAGAAATATAAAAAACATAATATATAAATATAAAAAGTATTAAATGATATAGTTATTTTTTAAATTTATTTTTAAATTGAATTTTTATTAAACAAAGGAATTGTGAAGTAATTATTGTAAGTATACAAGCGAAAAAACATAGAAAAACAAAAGTCAACTTACAGCATGTCTTTAGACCTCAAAAAAACAAAATTTGCGAATTGTGATGTGACAAAATTATTTAGTAAGGAAATTATAAGTAATAAACTTGACTTTATAAAACATATCTTAAAAAGAGCTAATGAAAAAAATACGATAAAAAAAAATATTTAAGTTAAATACTACGTGATAAATAGTTTTTCATATAAATTTATATTTTTATAGCCACGAAATTAGAAAAATAAGTTGTAACAATATTTTGATAGATTAAATCATACGATCAAGAAATAAAAATAAATTCGAAGAAAAGCTATAAGTTGATATTATACGCTAATCATAGGTGAAATCTCAGAGTGGAACTGCAATGACAAAATAATAACGTTCTTGAGTATGACGGAAATAGACATATATTATAGCATTATAATAAAACTTTTCTGTATGCGGAATATATACTATTAGGTACAGGCCATATAAGTAAATATATAGCTAATAAATTGTTGAATGTTATTTTCGATAAATTCGATGCTTTTCATCGCACTGAAACAAAGGATGTGTATTCGAAATAATAATAATTATGTGAATTGCACTGAGAGAAAACATAGAAATCTTAACTTCGGAAAATGTCAACTTAGCAGCATGGTTTTCGTTATAGACACTCTAGTATAAAAACAAATTTCAAGCGAATTGATGTCATCGCTGACACCGAATCCGTGCATGTTGAAGGAGGAACATTACCCATTACCACTACTCAAAATCGTATACTTTCATACAAACATATCTTACTCTAAAGATGTTAATTGGGGGAAATTGAGAAATTACGTTTTTATAGCAGATACTGTACCACAACATATTTATCAAGGCGGAAATACATGCGACAGGGGTGATAAAATATGTGGAGGATTTTAAACATATGAATTTTTATATTTTCTGGTAGCCAAACGGAAATTAGAGCATTAAACATCAAGATTGTAAGAATGAATTTAGAGTAGACGTTAACATCCCCAACTACGATCAGGATGAGAAAGAAACATAAAGTACTCGAAGAAAAGCTGAGCTAGGCACAATGTTGAGCTCACTTATGGACGCTAAAAATTCATCCTAAACAAATCTACGATACCGATAACAACAAGTACAAGGGCAGATATTATAGTAAAATGAGCATAAGGGACCTCAGATCTAACCTGAGAAAATAGGTTAGAACACACATTCGATCTACAATTAAAAGTCCTTTGGAAGCATTGCAAAACTGAGGTATATTGCTTGCCTGGTGTACCGCAATAAAATTTGCGAAGTTGTGCCGACAATATATAATGCTGACATTAGGAATAACAAACTATTTGCTCATATATCACCACAAAGACATTAATTATCAAGTATTTGTTACTGAATACAATTTGCATTTTGAATTTCCTTAAAAATTAGCTAAATTTAGCTCAAAGTTCTTCTAATTTTGGAATTAATTTTACTGATGACAAGGTTCGCGTTAAGAAAGGCTTATGTAGGCTTAACAGAAAATATGCTATAGTTTCAGCACCGTGGCCTTGAAAGTAACTAAATTACTCCATAATAATTTCTGGTCTTCCCAAAAAAAATTTTGATGGCGAATTGCTATAATTACTAGCCGAATTAAAGTCGAACTTTAAAAGAACTTGCAACATGACGTTTCGTTTCCACATAAGCATAAGATACAGTAAATGCTGGATTGTTTAATAGTGTCCTTAAAGATTTGTGAAGATGTTTAATTTGAAACTGATTGTTGGCCGATCACAGATAACAATTTTAAATCCGGATCTGGTTTATTCCAATATTTAAATTACTGGAAAATAACTTACATTATTATTGAAAGACCCTAAACAAACCCAATGTTCCAAAGCATTGGAGCTAAAATTTCGATCATATTGGTAATGTCAATGGATTACTAGAAGTTAACAAAGCCACTTATAAAGAACTGCAATATGTGTATCCAAAAAAAGTATTACCGCATTAAATATTTACGAAACAAATGTGTTTGTTCGATTAAAATCCATGAATACCTCTCCAATTCTTACCACCACTTTCATTTCCACCGATCACTACTTACCCTCAGATATAAAAAATTTGTATTTAAATCGTTTTCCCGGAAAATATTCATAAAAACAATTTAATATTTTTAATAATTTATGTCGTATATATAACGTTTAGAATTTAGTTTTATGGACTTAAGTAACATTTGCTTCTCTGGTAATTACCGCTTTAAATCGACACCCTTTCAAATGTCATAGTCTTATCGAAAGGCCCCATTGTGAATGCTATACGCAAAATGAAATTATATTTAATATTCTCTATTTGAATTTCATTTAGCAAATAAAATATCATTAACTTGTATATTTTATAACCCACCAAAGGTACGAAAAGTGTGTTTGTTTATGAATTTAAGTATTAAAAAATGTGAAAAAACAAAAACAAAAACAACAACAAACGGTGGATAGAAAAAAATAAGGAAAAAAATGAATAAAAATGTTCTCTTTCCCGAAATGAAAAACAACATTAAAATTTATTTTATTAAGAAACATAACAACAAATTGTTATAATCAACCATTAAGATGTCAGACGAGGCTACAAACATACACAAATTGCATATGAATGAATATAGAAATGTTTTTTGTTGTATATGTACACACACATACACAAACAATTATGACGTTAGAAATATGTGTGTGAGTGTATGCATGGACTGCAATTACCGTTAAAAATTATAAGCAACAAGAAGTTTGAAAAATTTATATACAAAATACAACAATCAGCTAACAATATTAGTGGTTGGATTGCCAAATAAAGGGAAATTTTGTTTTTAGAGGTATTGGGAATTTTTAAAGAGTTTGTAAGCAGGAATCTCTGTTCGAAGGCTCTTTTCGCTGTACTGCATAACAGACGAATTAAACTCGGATGTGAGGCTATTTGCTGGAAATCTGAACGTACTTTGAAATTCACTTTCGAAATGGGAGTCTTCGACTTTGGATTTTTTATTGAAGACTTAGATTCGCATAGCAGATGTTTATATGACATCGTTGTTACCAAGAGAGACATTCATTGGTTAAGCTAATTTGGATTATTGGTTACAGGTGGATTAACTCAACGAAGTTTGATGCTCGATTAAGAGTAATTTTGATAAGCTGTTTGTAGTAGCGCAGATTTAGTCCAGATATGATATTCGAAGGATAGTTCAATAACCAGCTTTCAACAGATAGCAGGTTATGCTCCTAGTGTACATTATAACTAGACACTGTGCTTTAGGATTTCAAATGATTATGATGGGTCTGCCCATTATAATCATTCTGCTGCGTTCAAACTAAAGAAAGAGACAGTTTTTCGCTTACGTTTTACTGTCGAGCACAGGAGAATTTCGGGAAACACGGAACCTATAAAATGTAAATCTGAGGTCGCATATTTTTTCTTTCTGGTACTGGAATTCATCATGCAGACCGCTGAATAGCAGTCTAATTACTTATTTTTTCTTTAGGGTAACAAAACAGTATCAGCGATAGATTTATCCAAGGAAGATGAGGATATGACTACAGAATACGATCCGTGGAATTAACTAATCCCATATTCCAGGGCAATGCCTGATCGGCGTTGCAAAATGTGGGGGAGTGTTATCTTGATGGAGAATTGTGAACACGTATTTGGCCTCATTTTGTATCGTATTCCGTTAAATAATCCCTTCAAAGGGACTAAATTGTCTTTGGCATAAGACTTAGTCGTTTGACCAACTATCAGTACCTCATAGAAGAAAACAGCCTTTTGATCCCACCAAATACATAGTATTGCCTTGCTAGTTTTAGAATGGGATTTGATGTAAATAAACGTTGCCAAATAAATTAACTATGGCCGCTAATGTTACCTTATTATTTTGGACAGTACATCGAATTCTGAATGGAGCTCTGTATTTCTGATATGGGAAAAAGGATTATTAAGACACTGAAATAGTTACCGATTCTGTTTACTGAGTAACCAAAATAATTTTAAATAAACGACCCTTCTTTCGCAGATTATCAGACCTTGATTGTAAGTACATTAAATCAACGTAACTAGAAAAAGTGAAGCCAATGGCAACTCTAATTTACCAACAACTCTATATTTATACACATTTATATGTAAATACTTTAATATTTGTTTGTATGTTATATTATTTTGGTTTTTCATATGAATTTGCGTAGACCATTAAGTATGAAAAGCAAAATAAAAAAAAAAACAACAAAAAAACAAGAATAACATTTCACACTGCATTACCAGCACTATATCAACACTCTTGTTATTTGTATCTTTGAATGTGAGATTGTTTGTATGTTTATTTTATAAAAATAAATGTAGAAGGAAACAAGTATAAAAATGGATTATGACAATGTTGGGGTGTTGGTCATACTATTATTCCTTCTATAAAGTCAACAGAAAATATTTCAGCGACTACCAACCACACTTGTGCATACAGCGAAACCAAGTCAGCACCCGCTATTATGAAAACACGTAAATAAGAAACACAGTGGTTTGGATATGTGATATAAATTGGAATATAATGGAGACTAATTCAATATATTGTTGTATCCAAATTTTGTAATCCAGAAGTAATGTGAATGTTAACTTATTATGTATAGTTCCCTTAATACACATATTTTTGGTTAAGGCAGACGGATCTGTATCCTGAGAACTTATGAGATATAGTTCCCTTAATAAACCTATTTTTATTTAAGGCAAATCCATTTGTATCCAGATAATATGAACTGATGAAGAATTTGGGTTGCTTTTTTAACATCAATCTGTTACTCTCTGTTTACTTTCTAAAATTCTCACTCGGGTATTGAAAATTGAGTACAATTTAGTGATCCAATTTCTCGTTGCGTATAATTTACTACAGACACTTTTAACATTTTATTTCATAGATTTTTATACATTCCAATTCGAAAACATTCCTATGGATGATAATAATAGTCATCCATTATTGCAGAAAGGAAAGAAATATATGGGTTCCAGTTACTAATCGATCTATTGATTATATTATATATAGTTGGAAAATATTATTCTGTATATTTCGTGAACAATTTTATTTCACTCAGACTGCGAAAAATTCTTGTATATCAGCATCTCTTTCTGTTTAAATTTCTATGAGAGTTTCTTAAGTTAAAACTCGTAGTAGATAAGAGCGATTCGATGTATTTTTCGCCTGGTCCTGCTGAATTCTAATTCTGTAGATCATTTGATTTCTTTTCATCTTGGTCGCTTTTTGCAGGCTCTGTATTTGTTACTTTGATATGATTTTGTCTACGTTTAGATTTCTTGCTGCCATTCGCTTATTATCTATAGTTTTCATAATGCAGTTCCCGGATCTACGGTGTAAGAAATACGATCAATTGTATTTTATGGTAATGATTTTCACTCGAGTGAGAGTTTTTCCTTTCTTTATTGGCCTATTCTTTCACGGAATCTGAAATGTTATTATGGTTTTCTGAATGTCCGTTCTCTCTTCTCCAATAGTTTTTTATTCTTCCTGTGACGTTTTAAATTGCAACTTACAGATCTATTAAATTTGTTATTATACATTTATATCAGTTTTCGTTCTCTTTTCATTCTTGCTCTTTACTCTAACATATACTCTATTTTTCCTAGTTTTTTATTCCTGCAACTTTAACGCCGATTAATGGTTTTGAATCCTTCGGCAATTCTTATCCATTTTGAACGCGATTTGAAAAATAATTATTTTAGATTCCTTTTATTTCATAAAATAATAGATATCTTAATCCCTCCTGTGCCTTGAAAGCTATATATGTCGTCACAAAATTCATTGCCTATTGTATCATAAGATTGGACATTCACAGAGAATATGGTAGAACATCATTTTCCCCAGGCAATTTTATACTAATTTCGTGTTCCATTCTGTTTACCGGGGTGCTTAGTATTTAGTATCTTTCGATTTCGATAAGACAAAAGTTTAACAGTGTCCTACAGTCAATAATTCATGTTCATTACCAAACAAATTTCCGTTTCTTAAAACCTGAATATACTGCATTCACCTGTAAGTTAAAACACGTATTTCAAAGTTTTCCAAGGCAAGTGGCACTAGATCCAATAATAATTTATATTGAATAATATTGAATACGATCTACGGTATGTTGTGATATGTCTATACTTCCAACTGTTTGCATTGCCATGCATTATGTACAGGTCTTTATTAGTTTGAACATTTTTTCGATCGATTGGACAAAAAGTTATCATGGCGCAACATTTGTTAGACGTTCTTCTTTCCCTCACTTTTTAATTGATTTTCGACACTCATTAACTCATTATTTTAGCTCAAGAAATGAAATATAACCGATTTTATTGAAACAAAAATTGAATGTTAAGATTAAAGGTAATCGCTTGTCCATCGCCTTTTTGAAGCTAGTTTTGTAACAACCACAAAACGGTAATAGATTCCGTTGACAACGTTCATTACAATCTCGGATATTGTATAAAGATTCTGTTACAGATATTAATACGGAGATTGAAACCTCAAAACTTCTAACAATGTCCAAGATCTTAAGATTAATAAACATGAGTCGATTTTCTGCTTATATTGCGAAATCATTTTTTATATCGCTTTTCTTTAAAGTAATCGTCGAGAATTTTCAACCACTTTTTCAAGGAACTATTTAACAAGACAAAATGTGGGATGGATAGAATCAGGGGGAGAGTAGTTACAATACAAAGCAAATTTTGATCATCGAATATCTTAAGAATCATTTCATCAAGGAACTGTTTTATTAGATATAATGAAGGACGGATAGGATCAGGGGCAGAGGTAGCCTCCATACAAAGAAAGTATTGATAATCGAATATCTAAAGAACTATAACACCAAAAAGTTCTCAAATTCGAAACCAAACACTTTCTCAAGAATTTGTTTTACTGTTCAAAATAAAGGACGGGTGGGATCAAGGGGAAGATACTTCCATACAAAGCAAATGCTAATTATCGAATATCTAAAGAATTGTAAAAGTGGGAGTATTCAAATTGGTTTCAATTTCTTTTCCAAGGATCTTTTATTACTGCCAAAAATGTAGGACGAATAGGACTAGGGGGAGAGATATAAAAAGAACTATAATAGCGAGAGTTCTCTAATGTTACCAATCACTATCTAAAGGTATTATTTAAGTGAACAAAACTTTGAACTGATAGGACCAGAGAAATAATGATTATCGAATATCTAAACAACAATGACAGCGAAAATTCTAAAATTTGGTTCCAAATAGTTTGACTGGACAAATTGTAGGACGTTTACGATCAAGGGTAGAGGTAGCTCCCATACAATGGAAATAATAAATAACATTTTAGAACGGAAAGGGCCAAGAGATTTTGGCAAAATGTACATTGCATAAAATTTTTAAATGCACGTTATAATTTGTAAAATTTCTTTCGTGATCTTGCACTGATCAAAGAATGTTTTAGCAGCAAAGCGCAATGGGTAAAAGCTAGTCTAATTACAAAAAAAAACTCTCGAAAAACCACTGTTCTACCCAAGCAAACATCAAAAGTTTTCTGTGTTTATTCTTTTGCATTGGTAAAGTAGTTTAGCATTTCATTCATATTTATTTTTATGCGTTTTTTCGTTTTGACTCCTTTTATGTGTGTGTGTATGAGTATGCGAATATAACGTTAAAAAAGAACTCAAACGTAGAAAAAATGAAACACAAAAAGAAATCATAAAATAAAGCTAAAATTTACGTATTTATGTTTATTTTCACACACACACACTCACTCTCACAAACACATTCCCAACAATACTCGTACATATGCAAAAGAAAAATGTTAAATAAAAAAGCTTTAGTAATGGAATGAATCGTAATCTCACAAGTGCTAAATTTGAAATACACCCAGTGCGACAAACATAATTTTTAATATTTTTGCCTGTTGTACTCGTATACATTTGTTTCATTTTATTTTATTTTCCCCCGATTTTTTATATTCTGGTTTTCTGCAAATTTTGCAAAATTATATATGAAATAAAAAACTGCTTGTACGTGTAAATGTTTGTATGTTGGTTGGCATAAATATGTTAAACTCTCATGCGAGAAAAATTAACAAACATAAAGAAAATCTAAATCAACCCTTATCGTTCCCCTGACAGCACGTATCACTCACATTTTCCACGTTGTTTATGTTTCTTTATTTCTTTTAGCATAAAATTTTATGTTGTTTTTTAGTTGTTGTCGTTGTTGTTGTGTATGAATATTTCTTAATGTGTGAAAGTATGTTCGATTAACATAAGAAAAGGAGCAAAATTATTTTAAGGAATATTTTGATACCGCTGCAGATATTCCAACTGGAATGTTAACGTTAGTCACAGTTAGTTGTTGTAGAGAAGGATCTATTTATGATTATGAGATTAATTCAATTCTACATTTTTGAAAATTCCAGTTTTTGTTAAAAGATTGCACAGTGGCCACAAAACGACTTTTTTATATAATTTTGTAACTTTGAAATAATTGAATATTTTTTAATGAAATTTTATATGGATATTTTTAAGAACCCGAATAGAGACCATCAAATTCAAAAAAACTAAAAAACTTACTCTAAATTAGAGTATTATATGGGGTATATGTATGTAAAATATTTTTGCGATTTTTTAAAAAATCGTTACACCCACTCACCTTAATAACATCGATGTGAAAAATATTTAATAGTTCAAGAGTTACATAATTTTATCCAAAAAAGCGTGTTGGGATCCTGTATTCACTTAGAATTTACCAAGGATTTTTTCTTTGTGAACTTAAATTAAAAAAAAATGATATAAACTTGGTCTTGAATGGTGTCTACTTAGATAGTTGTCTCATACGGATGTTTGCAACTCGATGTCTGGCAATTATATGATCAGTGATTGTACATTTAACCACGTTTTACGAGTTTGAAATTTAAAAGAAATTCCAACAAATTTGTTGGTTAATCTTGTGCCAATATTTTGACACTATTGATTAATTAGACTAATGATCCCTTCTTCTAAAATTTTTCTTTGCCTCATTCGGATTATAATTTTCGTTCTTAATTGAAAAAACAAATTTGGTAAGAAAGATTGAGAATCATTTGCACTACCAGTAATTTCAGATGTTAAAATTTGAAGTAACAGGTGACAAAGTCCATTTTTGTCTTTCATCCGCAAAAAAATCTGAATAAGTCTTTCCGTGTAAGTTTGTAACCACCTATATCTTGAAGTACATCTAGATGTTCCATTATCCGTCATAGATACTTGGACCTTAAGAATTTCATTTAAGTTCCATAATATTAATAGTATCTGAAGGATTCCTGATAGTGTTGCCTCACCATTAGTAATTTCTACATTTCATTCGCATCATTATAGATTTTTACAATTTTTAAGGTGTTTATATCCTCAATTCTCAATATTGCGCTTCAATCTTTGCTTCTTCAAGTTATCATAAGAAATTCCACGTAATATCGTTTTTGTTCGAAAAGACTTTAATATCATCAATATACCATCCCGCATGTTCTAATGCAGCATTGGATAAAATGTTTGATTGAGAACTAACAGTTCAAATCCATAGTTCATATGAATCGTGTAATTTTCTCGGACACTGCTTTTCTTCACAATGCTTTCTATATGACAGCGTGGTATTAAAGGATTTCTTGAAATCTATGAAAAGTAAGAAATCATGATGCGTCATTCAAGAATTTGTTCTACTATAACGCGTGGAGCATTGTATTGGTCTACGAAGTTCTTTCTTTTCCGAAACCTCCCCCCTCAACTCGTCGATTTTTCCTCTACTATGATTTAAAGTTTTGCATATATATACTATAACGCGTGGAGCATTGTATTGGTCTACGAAGTTCTTTCTTTTCCGAAACCTCCCCCTCAACTCTACGATTTTTCCTCTACTATGATTTAAAGTTTTGCATGATGAATGTCAAAATTTTGTTTCTCCGCTATTTAGGTAGAGGTCGTTTTTTCCTCACAGACTGAAGTGAACTTGGATAGTAATGTCCAGCTGTTGCTTCGATATCAGAATTTCTTATTTTTGTTGATACTACATTCCCAAAATTTTGTTGCTATTTAACTATAGTTTAAATTCCTTGCGAAACCTAGTCCCAAATGTCATCTGTTTTTATACTTTTCCTTGTGCTTGCACACTCTAGGTGTAACCTTCGCAAAATGGTAAATAGTGGAAAAAAATCTCTTAGAAAATAAATTCTCTAAGAGATTTTAGAGGATTTGGTGAACGTCTAATGTTGAAACATATATTTCCGAAATTCATAAGTTCACTCCAGATTATTTGATGATAGGAATCATAACAACAACACTTACACACGTTCTCTCAACGCTATCTACTTTTTACGTATCCTCATAGAAAGTTTCCAATCCTAAAGGATAATTTTATAATTATCCTTAATCAGAGTCTCTGACACAAAAATTGTATCTACAACTACAACCAAATAACAAATGTAGGAATCCAGCAGATTAATAGCAATACCCAACATGGAGAGCTCTTTTTAGGCAAACAATTTAATATGAATGGGTCGTTAATCCCTCAAAGAAGAATATACAAAACCATTTGAATTTCTTTTGACAGCGAACAAAAATTCAAAATGATCACGTGGATTAGGTCATCAGGTTGTAATGAATCAGAAAGTACAGGTTGTGTCTACCTGAAAAAATAGTATATAGAAAGAAAAACAGAAAGTGTATATGATGAGAAGTGAAGATATAAGTAGAAGAGGAGGTATTAATTGGTAGATTGATGTCTGGAGTCGAAGTAAAAAAGATAGATGAGAGTGCAGTCTTTTGTTCAGCAATCATTTTTACAGAAACGCAAGAGAGTTTTTGAGAATTTGTGTAGGAATGATGTTTTAGCCCTATCCAATTTTGGCCAAATTATCTTGGTAAGTAGATATTTTGGTTCATTATGATTGGTTAACCAAACAGAGAATCAATGTATACATTTGAGAGTTTCAATCCTCTTGCCACCAGTACATCAGCCTCCGAGTTGCCTTGATTAGTCTTTTGTACGTAGCCCAAACCAACGAAATGTTCAAATTCCCTGCAACCGTATTAAATATTGTGCGGTATTTGCGGACAAGATCGATGTGAGAAAGGCTATAGCCGCGTTCCCTTTATGTAATTATGATTCTTGGCCATAAGGGACATATGCGAAAAGAAAGGATACCACGTTAATCCAGATATTAAACGCCTTAAATGCAAAATAAAGCATGTAAGCGGAAGATGAAAATTAAATTTTGGAAATCCTACAATTTGCTTAATTGAAACCTAAAGCTCAGTGCCTGATGCACCAAGAAGAGAAGGACAAAGAAACCTCTGAAAGGTCTTTGAATTGGCAAATAGCTTTGCGTAGACTCACACTTAATATTCTTATTAAAACTCTTAGAAAAAAATCCAACATCAAGAAAAAGTTTTGAATTTCAACCCCAATACAACAAACAACCCACCTCAAAAAATCACAGACAAATAATAATCGATTGCATCTGAATGTTGTTTTCTACGATATCTTTGATATTTAACTGACATTCTGACACATTTCCTCAAAAGTAAAAAATTTTAAATTTGAAATGTAATCAAAAAATGTTATTTCACAAATGCAACAAATATATATGCACTCCACACAAATATAAATACACATACACACACGCATCTCCATCTCAATTGAGCGCAAAAAAGCATAAAAAGAAATATTCAAACATACATACACACATATATACATTCATAGAATCATATATTCATATGCACTGACTGTCATTCAATGTACCGCAAAAAGGTGTCAAAAATTGTTTGAAGTCTTTGCGATAATAACGTCATTTCTAAACGTATATATTCCATACAAAAATGCACATTTTTTGACAGCAGCAGAAAAGAAGGAACACAGAGAATAAAGAAATAAAAGAAAAAAAAACAACGACAACAACAATTTGCTAAATGTTGAATGAAGCTCATGTATGTGTGTTTGTGTTTGTCTGTTGGTAATGTTGCAATAGTGAATGGACATGACAGTTATGGCGCGTTAGGAAACGCATTGCAAATACAACAAAAAAATGATAATAAAAAAATAACTCAAAATAGAGAAATATCATAACAAATAGAAATAAAAAGAAGGTTTAACAAATAACAACAAAAAAGCGAGCAAATATAACAACAAATAAATGAATAGACGAATGACCAACAAATTTTCCGCGTGTAACTTTTGGTCAGACGGTCCACAAATGTCATATGCATACATGCAGTTTGACAAGTAAGCGTGACAGTTATGCATACATAGACATATATTCACATACATATGTTTACACAAATACATAAACAAACTTACACTTGCACAACAAAAAACCAAAAAAAAGCTCCAAATTTTTTGTTGTTTTGCTTTATTTTCCTATAAACCGCTAAATCCATTTACAGACCATTACTTATAATTTGTGGTTCTACCAATAGTCCGAATGTAAAAGAGTGCTTTAGTCATTTTGATCCAAACAAATGTATCATAAATAATGATGTTGCTGATGATCTGTGTGGTTTTTCCCTTTGAGCTGATCGAAATTATAACGATGTTCTTCTTCATTTCGGCAAGTAGAGCTGTTGATATTATATTTTGTTCCTGGGTTTAATATGTATGGAAAATAGAGAAGATGATTTTCGCGGAGCTTTTCAAATGATAAGTTTAACTTTAGAAGTGTTTCATAAGGCACATGAAACAACCCGATTTGCATGTATTTATTACTATACCTTATTGTCGAGAGTTATCCCAGAATATTCTAACAACCTTTAAAGCTACCAAAAAACTCTACGAAGAATTACTTTCATTGATACTTTTAAGGGATTATTCTTCATTGTATAATCTTCCGGGAGTTCCTATAAATATATATATTTATATCTCTATAGTTTACACCTCGACTTCTAATAGGATTTGGTCCCCCAAGAATATGATTTCATTCCTTTGGTTAGAAGAAGAAAAGAAAATTTTAGTTTGTGAAAATCAGAATTGCTTTATGAAATCCTATCAGAGGAACTTGCATTTTGTTGTAGTATTTTTATTCTTCCATTCTTTGGTTTAAGGTGAATTATCAAACACCTTCTAGGCATTCATAATCTGAAGCAGCTCATTCGTTAGAATCTTGCCAACAAAGTAAGGGATGAGGAAGTTAATTAATTGGTGTTTGTGGAATATACTGCTCGAAATCTACATTAGATAAAACATGTATGTAAAAAATATACCATAAATAAGACATGAATATTATAATTCTTCCTGGAATATGGCTTCCACAAAGCATCTTCATTTTATACCGTTTGGTGCTTATATTAATGCCTCTTTCCCATGTAAGATTGCTTTGTCCTAGGTCGTGGAGTATCGACTACCTCCAAGTGTTTCTTGGCTGATGACGGCTTCAATTCAGTTCAAGAAAGTTAATTTGTCTCATTCGTTACATTATTTCGAGCTTGGTTATTCCGGATATTTGTGAGCTCTTCCATATTGATTTGAGTCATTCGAAAGGTATTTGTTAATTACATCTGTCATTTGTGGTCACTACACTACCCAGAGAACGGAAGCTGTTAGACCGCATAATCCTAATCCTCGAGTTAACATGAGAGACTCCATTACTCCTCTTCTCTCTCAATATAATTATCTCATTATGTTATTCGCACGGTGGTGAATAGCATTTGTTTAAAATAATGTAATTATTGGCTCACATCACATAAAATTACTAAGTATTATTGTGGAGCAATATTATATATGCTTCACAGACTTCAAAAGGCCTTCGATAGATTGAACCATGATTGTTGGTAATTAAGAAAAGCTCCCTCATTTTCACTTGTAAGATAAGACATGGTTGGGATATGTAAGTAACAGAGATTTCTTAAAACTCATTTAACATAGTTCTGGAACGAATGTAGAAAGATCGCTCGCTAACGGAAGAAGGTTAGTTTATGGATTATATGATCAACATTACGAAGTTGTTATTCACTGTGATCTAACAGCAAGTAAGTAGCATAATTATTATACTATCACTATGATTGTTGCGGATAAAGTACCAAATTTAAGAAGCAATATCTTAAGTACAATATCTCGGAATATGTTAGTAATTGGCGAAAGCGAAATAAAAGATATCATCCATCTATATGCGCTATCTTGTGAACATTATAACTGCGATTGGTGGATCGGACCAGAAGTCTTGTAAAAGTTACTCCAAACATCTGTGCGCTTTTCAATCTCAATGAAAATCTCCCATTTCTGATATGCGAAAGATGGAAGTAGTTGTAAACAACAACTTTCGCAAGATTCTACGTATTTTTTGATCGAGGAGTATTTTAAACTGAAATTCGCCGGGAAATAGGAAATTGGCACACTAAGTATATAAACAGAGAAGACAAAGAGGTAGAAGTCGACGACAGTAGCATGAGTTGCTGAAAGCAGATGACGTTAGTTTAAAATATATAAATTTTTATGGTATCTCTGCAGAGTACCTGATAACTTAGCACCTTACGAGTATTAGAAATTCATTGCAAATTATTTAATAATTCTGAGCGACAGTAATTCTGAGAAATATACAGTAATCATTTGACTGACCTAAAAGTCTGTTGACAGAGGACGTTATAATATAGAAATTATATCCTGTTCATAGCCTTCGACAGGGTTTTCAGGAGACTGAACCATAAATGTGGATTGTATGACCATGGTTCGTAGAAAAGTCTGTAATAAACTCGAATTCTTTACAATTGCCTTTAAAGACGTGATAAATTAATGAAAATATCGTTGAAAGAAATGATGATTTTCACATTCATTTAACATTATTTTTGGATAAGTTCTTCGAAAGAGCGCTACATGACGGGTACTGAACTGCTGGATAAAGATTGTAAAAGTTATGTTTACCTATTGGCTCACAGCTATTCGAATCTAATGTCAACAAAAAATTAGTAGTGGTTGTGGATGTATCTGAAGAGTTAAAGATAATTGTAACATTTCACGACCTATTTGTACTTGGCAAAAGCGATATAAAAAAGACAACTAAAAATAATATATTTTGGGAAATAAAAGCATTATACAAGAGTAATGATAGTCACGTCTGAAATGTGAAGATACAAACTCGATCATGGAAAGTAGAAAAGAACTGTAAATTAAAGCTTGTGAATTAACAGGTTAAAAATTGTGATGATTGAAAAGGATAACGAAACTGATTTAGGTTCTGCCACGCATTGGCAACGTGAAGCACATAAATAGATAATTCAAATTGAAGCAGAAATAAACGGCACACAGTGTGTCCAAAAAGAACCGTTAGAGGTATCTTAATGAAATTTCAAATGGTTATTGGTGAGGTAAATTCAATTTTAGCCAAGTATAAACTTTTTACAAACGTGTTTGAGGATTCTCAACTTTAAAAAGAACGTAAGTCGAATATCATTTGATGTCAAGAATTTGTGAAAGACTTAAAATTTGAAGATCGAAACGAATGATGATATTTATTTCAAACTTTAATATGATGTATATGAACTTGTCCAAGAATAATAAAGTTTCCACATTTCCAAACGAAAAAACCCAAAATCTCAATCCAAGTAATTCATGTTTAAAAGAATCTCTTAACTTTTTGGGTGTTGTTAATTATTAAGAATAATTTAAATTTGCGATTTTAGAGCTTAACAAAATTTTTGTTAAAATTCACCAACTTTTTGAATGTTCAGAACAAAAAGTGATTTTATCGGTGAATAAATATTACCATCTTTTTGGAAACATCCCAGGGTATAATGATATTGTTTATAGGGGATTATCTTTATCAGAGAATAATATTATTTTCTTAAAAATATTTTGCTATTGATTTCTGCATAAATTCCCGTTAAAACTAGTGAGGAAACAACGGAAATATTAAATGTGAAATAGTTATTAAATGAACTTGTCATGTCATGATTTAAGTTTTTTATTTTGTCAAACGTTTTGCTTAGAGTATGTTTTCGCGTTAAAGAGAGCAAAAATAAAGTTTCTCTCTTATAAAGTTGAGAGAGCAGCAGATATTTACAGTGTACATATGAAGTATTGAAGAATTTGTAGTCTAACCTCTCGAGTCGGGAATTCCGAATTTTGTGCAATTCTGATCTATATTAACAATTATTTTCATCTCAATTCGTAAATTAATTTATAAAGAATTTTAAAAAAATCAACATATCCTAGATGGCCAAATATGAAGGGTCACTAACTGCGTCCCGATCACATAAGCACTTAAACTCCTTCAGATTAACTCCAAAATACCTCACCTCAAATATTACTGAAGCTAATTTCTGATAAGCTAATTATTTTAATCTATCCATTGGATGAAGCTACTTCTTCCTTAAAATAAAGTCCTAAGAGATTCGATCATTATATAGTTACGTAACCGAAACTTTTAATTCTTTAAAAGTTCTAACTAATGTTTGCAGTTTATGTCCGCATTTACAAATGTATGTATGTGTATGTGTGAGTGTATATATTTGATCTATTTTTTAGCAAGTGGTTCAAAATTTAAAATTTTTGTTTATGTATGAGTGTGTTATGTTTGAATGAAGGCTGTTGTTGTTGCATTTTGTTTGTTGTTGTTTTGCTTTTTTTTTCGTTGGACGAAAATTTATGGCGGTTTTTTATATTTAACGTATGAATCAATAGCCTGTAGGTTGGCAGGCTTACATATCAAACATGGTGATTTTTTGACAATCGTTTTCATAGCAATTGTCATTTAAACATGTTAAGCAACCATGTGTCAAGTGGATTTAGGTGGGCTTTTTTTCTGCAATAACATTTTTTTGCAACTTTTTTTTGTTTGTTTCGCGTAAAAATTCATTCACACTCACTCATATTTATTGTACTTATTTATCTATCTATGTATCAGTGTCCATATGGTATGGGAATGTGTGAAATGTCTTTACAGTTCAAATGTCCGTCTCTCTATCTGGATATATTTGTATGTCTATTTAAATGTCTGTCCATTTATTTGTCGTGTGTCTATTTATTTGCTTTAAACAAGTGTTGGAAAATGCTTTTTACTTTAGGTGTGAGAAAATTTCCGAAAATAAACGAAAAATATTTAATAATAAAAAAACTTCCAGATTTTTCTATTGTTTGTTGAGTGAGTATGTGTGTATCTGTGTGATATTTTGCTTGCATTTGTATTGTATAAATTTATCTTGAATTCTTGGGAATTTGACAAGAGTTTATTATTTGATGGAGACTTTAAATTTTCCTCATTTTTTCTGTTTCTTGTACAAACACAGACACATGAGCTGTTTATGGTTGGTAACAAGTAAAAAGAGAAGTCAACATTTATTTGAACTTGTTTCAGTTCAAAGTTTGAGGAAAACGAAAAAGAAAAGCAAAAAAAAAAAAACTGGAAAAAAATATGAAACCAGCTGAAGTATGGATACGAGAAATGTGAATATATTTTTGCAAAACCCATAAACATGCGTAATGGCAGAATGCGCATAAGTATTGGAAAAACATTACGGAATATATACAAAAGTGTGAAAGAAAAATCATAATTCCTTTTTGGATTTTTGTGTCTTATTTTTGTTAAGGAAAAACTTAAGGAAAGAAAAGATTTTTTTTATTTAATCTTTATATTATTTTGTATGTATAAGAAAAATGTCATGATTTAAGTTTTTTAAACGAAACTTTAAATTGACGTTGATATTAAAATTTGCATTTACTAGATGGGGTTTA
The DNA here is from genome assembly GCA_004302925.2 of Cochliomyia hominivorax. NCBI lineage: Eukaryota > Metazoa > Arthropoda > Insecta > Diptera > Calliphoridae > Cochliomyia > Cochliomyia hominivorax. The sequence continues at coordinate 71,505,375 of PYHX02000158.1, read as the reverse complement.
TTAGACTATGGAATATATATTTTTGTACATTTATTATGAATTTAGTCTTCTGAGCGTGAATATCCATATCTATCCAAATATCCATCAAATATCCATATTAGGTGTACATTTGGGTTATAAAGGAGAATTTTTGAAATCAAAATTTTATTGAGGTCAGTTTTGTATCTATATGAGATTCCCGGATAGAGAATAATGACAATATAATTACTTTGTCATTTGAGATGTAATCCAAGACGCTATAAAATTTTGGATCAAATCAGAATTAGAGTCAATAAACTGTGCTCCTTATTTCGTTTGTTTGATGGAAAATTCTAATGCCTTGAATCAAATGATCAGGTACTATTTCAATTGATCTAGGTACTTTACTAATAGATCCAATAATAAAAAGTTATAGAAACCCCATAAAGTATGGATATTCTTGCATCAAATCTTAATCTGAGTCGATTTAATTGTGTTCATCTGTCTGTCTGTCTGTTTGAAAAATTCTCAAGCCTAGAATAATTGTCCGAATCCAATAAAATTCGGTTACATTATTTGTTATTGTCCTAAACAATTTCCCGTTTAAAACCAGCTATATCGGGTCATCAGCAAAAAAAAAAAAAGTTATATACCGATATCTGAGACAATTTCAAAACATAAATGTATTTAAACAAAAATTTATCTATAACATACAGTTATAAATTATATACAGTTATTATTATCATCATGCAAAAATTCATCAAAAAAGAGTTATATGTGAAATTTTGATACACCCCAAAATCTGTGCCTGATATAGGTCGCAATTTTTAAAATAATTTACTGAAATGTTCAATATACATTTATTTTTATTCCAAGAAACCAAATTGAGCTGGGATCATTTTTTGACCTAGCCCCTTCCCGGAATATGGTTAGAGCTTATAAAACTATTAAATATGAACAAATTCTATTGAAATTTGGCACAATAAATTTTCTGACTATCCTAAAAATATGTTATTAATTTTACTAATATCGGTCCAAATTCTTATCTTCCATATCAGGCACCTTCTCGGAAAAGAGATTTTGAGCTTATGAAACTTGTAAATATATAGAGAAATTCCATTGAAATTCCGCACAATTATTTTTTTAACTTTTAATGTATAATATTAATGTGAATGATATCGGTTCATATCTTGATACTTCCATATTAGGCCCTTTCCGGGAAACTGTTTTGAGCTTATAAAACTGGTAAATAAATATAAATTATATTGAAATTGAAAAAAATGAAAATTATTTTTCTTACTTTATTCAATATAAATTATTAATTTGGACAATTTCGGTTCATATATTGCTATAGCACCAATAATAAATAATGACCAATTCTATTGAAATTCCATATTTTGTTATACCTCTCACATAAAAACCCTCCCTGGAAAACTGGGTTTGAGCTTATAAAAATATTATATCAATAAACATTTTTTAAAATATATGAAACTAGTTTGACCATCATCGCCAATATTTGGATATTACTCCTTTATAATCCCACTTCCCGGAATAAAATATGAACCAATTCAATCTAAATTTAGACAAATAGATAATTGTCTTCTATATAGAGGTGGAGGTATTAAAGATTCGGCACAGTCGAATATAACATTCGAATTTGCTCAAACCCAACAGGTAATAACAGATTATTATTGTACTAAAATCTTCACAAAATTTTCAAAAATAATTTAATTTTTCTAAAATTTTTCCTATCTTTTGCTATACCTTATTATAAACAGTTTTATCACTCTTCCCAAATCCTTTCCACTAATTACTTTCACCTTCAGTTTTTCCATAAACTTTTAGTTTTTTTCTATTTAAATATTTCTAACTTCCTTTTGATTTGGATAAAACACTTTATTCATTATCAGCAAATAAACAAAAAAAACTATTAACCCTGTTTAATATAATCAGTGTTGAATATAATAAAAACAAGTAAAATGTTATAGTCGGTCAAGCCCGACTATGTAGTGCCCTACACCACATTGTTGTCTGTATATGTCTTTTACGAAAAATTCATAAACAACCCTCGTCTAATTTGCTTTCCTTATACGTTTAAAGGGCATTTTTCTGAAGGATAATATGGGATTAAGAAAAAATTATATACCGACCCTCGTTTAGTTTTGGTTTTGGCTTATTTTTATCTAAATATTTTTACAATATCCACGTATATGTGCAATTTATGAGATTTAAAAGACCGATCCTCGTATAATCTGGCATATAAAAAGACTTTGTTAAAAAGTCTTTTACATTTAGGAATTTAATGAACTAATGGAAGAGGGAAATATGTATGGGGCCTATATAAAATAATAGACCGATTATAAACAATTTCAATAGGCACCGTCCTTGGGTCAAAATAGTAGTACGTGGCAAATATCATTGAGATATCTTCAAAAATGACACTTGTACTTTGCAAATAAGCTCTAAATCGGAAGTGATTCTAAGTCGAATTGTTTACTTAAAAGTGGTGGTATGACTAATTTTTGCTGCCCGTTACAGACAACTGCACAAACGCATAATACCCCCACCACTTATGATGGTGTAGGGTATAGCTAAATATTTGCATGCAATTATAAATATTAAGCTGTCAGTTTCAATTCATACGCCTTTAGCGGTTTTTTCTTTTAATTTATTTTATTTATTTTTCTATTTTATTTTAAAATATAAAATAACAACAAACGGTCCCAAACATTAAAATGAAACAAACAAATAGTTTTGACTTATGACATTTTGAAATGTTCACAATTTTAACGGGAGGGAAGTTCAAAATATTTTGTAGTTGTTGTTGTTAGTTTGATATGAAAATAAAAAAACATGATTTTGCTAAAATTTTTATAAACTTTAAAGTGTGAGAAATAAATAATTAACAAATATTTTAGAGTAAAAATTTGGTATTCGAATTGGGAAGGAACATGGTAAAATAGTTGTTTTATTTGTTAAAGTCCTAAAAACTAAACTATAGCTCTCAGGCCTATACCGGTAGTGCTGTTAGTTTGTTTCAAATATCGATATATATTTTTTTAGAACGAATTACTTTATTTAAATATAAAAAAGTAAATATTATATGATAATGTTATTGAATTAAATCAAAAGATCACTAATATAAGGATCTCTTGAATCCTTAAAAAATCTTCAATGCACTCCTTCTGATTTTTGTTATTAGTCTCTTCCAAATAACTTTAGTCTACTTAAAAAAAACTAAAAATCATTTCTCTTACTTCATCGTTGTAAAAACTATGAATACCCTACATCACAATGTAATTCAATACTCTTACATGCATATATTTTCTTAATTGTGCTTTAGAGTGCAGTACGTTATGGCACTAATAGTTATGTAGGATTTGTGGGTGGCAGCCTGAGGAAACCATGAACTGAACGTCGTAAAATTTCATACATCGATCTTTGATTACATTTATCTCTATTTTACAATTTATTATCACAACAAATGGTAAAATAAAGATTTAAGTCCTTCAAAGTGATATCTTTATGGATCCTGTGTGGAATATATGCGAAAAAATTGACCGATTTTCGTATAATTTAGCATATCTTTCAAAAATATTATTAGACTTATTTATGACAAATTTCGTTAATATCGCTTTATATTAAAACAGGGAGGAACATTTGTGTGGGGGTAATGTAAAATAATGGACCCATCATAATGAGTGCCAATTTTCAACGAGATATCTCTAAAATTGTGACCTGCATTTTGTTTACAAAGTTTCCATAACAGCCAGCCGTACGGACATCGTTAAATCGACTCAGAAATTGAGAGAAATTGGCTCTCTCATCTGTGTTGGTCCTCTCAACTGCGTTGGTTCTCTTAACTGCGTTAGCCCTCTCAACTACATTATCGTGTAGTACGTATCGTATTATTTAGTCCAGGTTTGGCAAAAATCAATGTGGATCGATTTTAATAAAAACAAGTATATGACAGCAAGAAGTATTGGAAGAATTGGTTTCACCTATTGTGTCACTGCCAAGCATTTAGAAAACTTAGGGAAACCGATTTTGGGACCTATACTTTTCAACAAGCTGAACTTTGCACTGAAAACATGAGGTCGCTTTCTTTCAGGGAATAATTGGTTAGTAAAGCAGCCATGCAGACTGTCTAGTAGAAGCTAGGCCTCTTGGGAGCTTTCAATAGTTTTGAGATGTAGAAAGTTAAAGCTCAAACGTGTCTAGTAATGAAAAATTTGTCAAATTTTATGAAAATGGTTGCCTTTAATGTTTCTTCCAACTAATACTTTCATTAGAAATTTGACTCTTTGATGACTATTCCTTCTTAGAGAACTTTCTGGTTCCAATTCCTCTCTACTCAGCACATGCGTTTTATTTCCTATCTCTGCCTCTTCATAGAATGCTCTTCCTTATATTTATTATCTTTCCAGTAATCACAATTAGACCATCTCCATTGTCAACACTTCATATGCTCCTCGACTCTGCCATTACTTTCAAATCAGTTATCCAGTTTTAGTGTTTATCTTTTAACATCAATTTCCAGAGTAGTTCCCATAGTACCAATACTTTAAGCACTTCCACAGAAGAAGTGTAGCACAGCTTTCCATCATATGTACTATGTAATGTTCTGTCCGTAAAGTAATCTTCCATAAATAATGCGGATCTTGGACATTCCCGAGAGCAAAAACAAAACTATTCAATGTGGTTCTAATATATATCGTTTTAAACTCTCCATCGATTATCGTTGTTCTTGACTTTGAAATCCATACTGTGTCTCCAAAATCTCCTTGGATCTGTCAACAGCTGAAGTATGGGTCTGTAAATGAAGGGTTCTTCTTAGCTTTGAGAAATTGTCTTTTATGGAGGCAGTTCGTAAATATCTCGGATCTATATCCCATACCCAGTTTTAGTGCTATGTTTGGAGTAATTTTAGCTATAATTGTCTTCTTAAATGAGGGAGGTTGGATTGGCTTGGCAGTTACTCGTACTCATGCAGTTCTTGAACACATCCTGAACAAAGGTTTTGGCGTATTCAATATGAAATAAATAGATCCATTATATCATCGCGAGATCAGTTGTGCCTAAACTACTAATGTTGATCGATGCAGATTCTGTTCAATGTTTGCCATGGTCAACATCTATATTCATACAGTAACTGGAAATGAGAAATGAACACATCCTGAACAAAGGTTTTGGCGTATTCAATATGAAATAAGTAGATCCATTATATCATCGCGAGATCAGTTAGGCCTAAACTACTAATGTTGATCGATGCATATTCTGTTCAATGTTTGCCATGGTCAACATCTATATTCATACAGTAACTGGAAATGGGATGTCGTTCAAAGCTGCCATATAATAATTCCGAACAAAATAATCTTGCATATATATGCTCTGTTTGTATATTAAAAAATGTTGACCTACATCTTTCGGGAGAAACCGCAATTATGTACTTTTGTTAGGATGATGTCTCCGATTGAACGGCTTACTTAGCATGTTACTGTATTTTTTAACAGGTAATAATTCATCTCCTCATGTATAGAGTGTATAAAGGACATTTGTATAGCGACTAATTTTCTTAGGACTTTGCCAGACGAGTTATTTGGTATTATCGGCCCTTTTAATAAATCGACTTTGAAGCAACCAAAAGTTTTCTTAAAGTAAGTTTTTGTCTAACAATTGACAAAATTGCAATAAATTCGGAATAATCTTGTGGTCAGGATAAATTTTCCAATATCAGTAGCTTGAAATGTGTTGATGATAAGATGGACATTCTTCAATTAACTCAGATCTTAGATCTACAAATACATACGGAAGGACGAACTATTCATTAGTTATGGTGGTGAAGTGTAAAAAGTAGAACTACTAATGACTTAAAAATATCATTCCGTGCTAATTTATGACTTAAGTGGCATAATAAACATTTTTACATTCATATGCAGAAAACATCATTTGAATATTCATCAACTCAATGACAATATTGCGAAAAAGAACAAAACTACATAACACACAACAAAAAAACATTTATCATGCAACAAAATGGGAAATAACTAACAAAACTAACAGTCAACAACACTTTCTACCATAAATTCTTACATATGAAGCAGAGGGTTAAGGCGATAAAGAAAACATAAATATGAGTCCTTGTGTTTGTGTGAAAAGGATTTTCAGCCATCAAAAAAATAAACAAAAAACGTATACAAACGACAGATAGACAAACCATTTATACACAAAACAGATGGATGAATGACATTCATTAAAAATCAAAAAAAGAAAAGAAAAGATGCAAATGTAAAAGAGATAAATTGGTAGAAGATGTAGAAATTATTAGCTTAAGCTAGTTAATACGAGGGTAACTATTTATAGAGAGGTATGTTTGTAAAGAGATATGATTGCGGCATAAATTGAAATTAAAAATATATTTTTAATATGAGTTAATTGTAAAAGCACTTGTTGCCTGCACCTATAATATTTGGGGTTTCCCTCGTTAATGTAAACCAACATTTTAGCAAATTTGAATGTTAGATTTTTTTGTAGTTTTTTTGCAAGATAAACTAAATGAGTAAATGAAAGAATGAGTGATGAGTTTAAGCTAAACAAATATGTACATATGTCTATGTAAATATGTGATGTTTGTATTAATGTGCTTGTTTTGCGAGCATATAAATACCAAATAGGAAATTTTTGCATAAACTATAACTTCAACTATTTTAAGGTTAATTTTTAAAACAACATATTGCACGACCACATCAAATTTAAACAAATAAGAACGCTATTTTCAACTGTGCCGAGTAATATCCAAATATGGCCGATGATTGTGAAACAAGTTTCATATATTAAATGTATTTTAAAATATTTATTGATATAATAGTTTTATAAGCTCAAACCCGTTTTCAGGGATGGGGCGTTATGTGGGAGCTATAGCAAAATATGGATCGATATTGTTCAGATTAATAATATTCAAAACGCTTAAAAAAATTGAGTCGAATGTCAACAAAAATGATCATTAATTTATATGGGAGCTATAGCAATATATGAACCGAAATTGTCCAAATTAATAATTTATATTAAATACAGCTTAATAAATGTTTGTGTCGAATTTCAATAGAATTGAACTTTATTAACCAATTCCAGGATGGTGTGTTATATGGAAGCTACAGAAAATGATGAACCGAGATCGTTTATGTTAATAATATATATTAAAAATAATTAGAAAAATCATTTCAATGGAATTGATCTTTATTTACAAGTTGTATAAGCTCAAAACCTCTTTTCCGGAAAGGGGACAGATATGAGAGCTATATCAAAATATGGACCAAAAATATTTTTAAATAACAAAATTAATAACATTTATTGTGTAAAATTTCAATAGAATTCATTCACATTTAAGAATTTTATAAGTTAAAAATCATATTTCGAGGAAAGTGCTTTTTTAAAATATTGAGGTTATCTCAGATATCGGTTTATAACTTTTCTGTTGATGACCCCATAAAGCTGGTTTTAAATAGGACCCTTCCTAGGATAACAATGAATTGGGCGTATTTTATTGAATTCGGACAATGCAATAAGAATATTTCCAACAGAAAGCCTGAGAATATTTCCAACAAGTCGACACACGGACAGACGGACATAGCTAAAGTGACTCAAATTTTGGTTTTATGCAAAAATACATATTAATATATAAAAATATTATAAATTTATCTTTGAAAAATCTCATAAAGATCCAATTTCTATTGAATTTTATGGCAACCTATTGATAAGTACTACCACCACTTTAGAGTATACCGTTCGACTCAGAACCTTGTGAATATAAGACAGGTCGCTATTGAATCTTGATGAAACTTGTCTTGTATCATTATTTTGGCCTAAAAAAGCCCTGAATATGAATGACATCTGATACAAATAAGTCTTGTAATATTCTAAAATGGTGTGTCAAATTATACAAGGATCGTTCCAATATATCTCTTAGCTCTGTGAAGGGTTTTAGTCTCACATATATATTGGTATTTAGATAAGTATTGGTCGACTTAAAATAAATATAAGCAAAACTCGATTTGAAAAATTTTATTAAGATCATTACATAATTTCCTGTAATTCCCATGTAAATCACCCACCCGAAAAAGTCCTTTTAAAACGCACAAATCTCACGTAAAGATTAGTGTAGACGATTACTATTGCAAAAACTTAAGGCTGTGTCCTGATGTATGAATGGCTATAAGCAATACCACTTAATTATATTTCTAAAAATTTATAATCGCTTTTGGATATCTCGACGCTTTTAACCATGGAACTTTATTTGCAATAGACTTGAAAGAGTGTAGTCCAATTTTAGAAACACAAATGACGGATCCACATATAAACATTAGAAAATAATATGTCCATTGCGAAAATATTTCCTACTGGGTTCATGAATATGTCCATGTAAAGTATATTTTGTATGTAAATTAATGTCAACACAAAGTGTAAAATAGTTAACATACCAACATTTCTAGTTTTTTTTTTAAGTTCTTTTATTAACAATTGTGATTGTTAAGAGTGATAAATGCACCACAAAATAAACAAACAAATATTCACATACAACAACGACAATAAGAGGCTAAAACATGATAGTGATGATTGTTAGATGATGATGTTTATGTGATGTATTATGGTGAGAAAATAAAATGTTAGATAAATGTGAAGCCGGATTGTGCAACCTTCGTTACAATTTGAATAAAAAATATTCACTTGAGGGAATTGATTCCGAACCAATATTAATATCAGCTTTGAAATACTAGACTGGATACCATATAAATCGATCATGATGTTAGAGTACAACCAAGATAACTCTATTGGTTCTCTGGATTTTGATTTTTATATATAAGAATCAAGAATTATAAACATCAGCAATTACCGGTAACATGGTAATAAAAATAGAAGTAATAATTATCAGGGAGTCAGTGGTAAGGACAATTTTAGGTCTTCGATTAACCGACAAAACAAATTTTTCAAAATGTGGTCGTTATTAGTTTAGTACTAGATCGATCCAGTTTTTAAAAAAAACTTCTAGTCATAATTATAATACGATTTAGGATATACATATAAAAGGACCAGAAACTAGAACATGCATTCAGTACCTAAAATACGTTTCTTCTGCGAAAATGGGTCTGATATATGGAATGTTTTGGTAAATCGGAACAAATAGATACAAAATGATTCGATGGTTAGAATTATTGGAACGGTACCTATTATTTGGATATCTACTCATCACTTATACACGTTTTAGGAAATGTAGAGGCAAATGATTTCCAATTTATGTAGAAAATTACAATGAAGATGTAAAAATAATCATAAAGGACTGGGTGAGAAAGAGTATTTTAAGTTTGAGAAAAGTGAAATGAGTGAAAAATGTCACATTTGTGGCAAAGGTTTATGTTGATAATTTGGCATCTTAAGTCCTCTAATCTTCTACTTGTCCTCTAATGACTTGTATACAAGAATGGAGGGAAATGTCACTTAACACTGTAGAATATAACGCCGTGAGATTAATACATATGGTATGGTATCAGAATGATAAAAAAGGCTCCTGGGTCCCAAAAATTGAAAGGCCGTTCATCGAAATGATGTGAGGCTTTATTAAACCTTATTTTGCAGTCGTAAATACCAGAATAAAATAAATTCCTTCAAAACCGCACTCTAAAGAGCGGAATATAAAGATATTATAAGTTTCCTAGAAGTATAGATATCTTCCATATTTGTTGTCAGGTACCCAAGGTAGCAAAATAAGTCCCCATAACTAAAACACTTAAGTTTCAAAGTATTTTTGGAAAAGAAAAAAAACTACACAACAACATGTTGCTGAAAAAAACTACACAACAACAATAATACAATTAATTTCACTTACCATTTGGACAATGAAGTTGTTGATTCTTTTCTACAACCAGTTGAATTTTGAACATAATTTACTTTCACTCCATAGTTGGATACAAAAGTGCCCAATTGCTGTACAATAGAATTTTGAATATTTTCAAGTGACGATAAAGGCGATGTTGCAGATGATGACAATTGTGGCTGCTGATGAATTTCACAGGTTTTGATTTTATGATGTTTAGAATTTTCAACTGACGGCAAAGAATCTAATGACGTTAAAGTAGAAGATGTATTTGCCACAGAGGATGTGAGTCCAGTAAAGGAGTCTAAATATTCTTGTTTTATTTTGACTGGCATATATGATGATGATTCTTTTGCTATAGATTCATATGCGACTGATTCTGCTGTTTCTGTTGTTGTTTGTTGTTTTGTGGCAAAATTTTTATGATGTTCATTGTATTTAACATTGTCAACGTTACAGTTGTCAACAACATCATTGTTTTCTTCAATTTTGTTGTTGTCGTCGTCGTTCTCATCAGCCTTATCATTGCTATCATTCACATGATGGTTTTCATCACAGTTCTGGATTTTATTGGAAAATTTATGTTGTTTCTTGTTTATTGCTGCTTTGATCCTTGTTGCTTTAGAATTGTTGTTAAGAATTTGTTTGTTACTCTGTTTGTTTCGTTCATTTGAGGCCACATTGGTATTGTTGTCATTCATAACGGTACTCGTTTTATTATTTCCGTTGCTGTTATTGTTGTAAGAGTGATTATTTGTATCATCATAAGAATCATTGTTCTCATTTTTAGCATCAAGTTTGTCACTGCCATTATCAGTTGAAATTGAGGCATAACAACTACTTGCAACACTTTGTTTATTATTGTCATTATTATCTCTTACAACATCGTCATTGTTATCAGCATCATCATCGACCTCATCAGTTTTCTCATCACATGTTGTTGACATTGTGGCCTCTTTAGTATTCATCATTTTGAAATAATCACAACCATTAACATCTATTTGAAGCTTTACGTTTATATTGCACTCATCATTTGTCACTAGAGTTTTTAGTGATATTTTATTGTTTTTGTCATTGGCAACTGTTGTTGTTGCTGTTGAATTTGATAGTTTTTCTTTGGATTTTTCAATGAATTTTTTAAAATGTTTGGATTTTTTATATATAACGGGTGATAGTTTCCGTTTGGGCATTATGTTAGAGAATAAGTACTATTCATAGTTTGGATATGTTGGAGCTAAATGTTTGCTGTAGGTGAAGGAGCTGGAAAGAAAGAATGAGAAGAACTGATTAGTATTAATCCTTAATATTTGTGTCCTATTTTATGAAGATATTCGAAATTGTCCAGTTAATGTAGGCTGTTGGAATGTTACAAATAATTAATTATTGGAAACTAAGTTTAAATTTCATTAACGCTTTTATCAAAAATTCGTCTCACCAGATTACTGTTGTCATTGATAGAGCATTATTAGTCGAATTTCTAAAAGATATGCTTTTCAATCGAAGCAGTATACTTTGAAGAGGCATAACATATTTCAACTGACGCATCTTTTTTGTTTTTCACCATTTTGCTCTTAAAGGAAATTGAAAGAGAATTTTTCCAAAGGGATGGAACTGCTATCTTTATATCGAAGGTTTACGGTAATAAGTTATTAAGAATTTAAAAGATTTTGTTATACAAGTGCTAGTGATATCATAGTTCGGCATTTGTATGATGCTAAAGTGTAAACACAGATTTTTTATCCGATATAAATCTATGCTATATTGGATCTTCTTTTCTTTCACATAAATCACATAACTGGGGGCAGCTGGTCAGATCTATGATGCATGGATTCATTTTGTTTTTCAACAATGAGTGTGTTAAGTGAATTTGAAAGAACATGAAGTTTTAATAAATTTTTTATAGATATTTTTGATAAGCGATTGGTATTTGTCATGGTACTCTCCTGATGGTGGATACTATATATCCAATGGTTTCAATACGGTATTATACAGAATGACTTTAATGTCAAAGCAAAGTTTAAACTGGTGATTTAAAAGCCTAAGAAAATTATATGCTCTGCAGTTCATATGAAGTCTTTTAAATTCAATATGACGACGCCATAAGACGCGTATTCAAATGAATGCCAAGGTACGTCATATAATCTGCAACTTGTTAAATATTATCTAGTATAATAAGTTGATAGTTTCCGTTCCTATTTTACTGAAAGTTTATTGAAAATTCTCGATTACAAAGGTACATTAAACCTTTGTGACCGGCTTTTTCGAGAACTTGCGCAAAATTTAAGAAAATTCCATAAAAGTACTTTTGTAAATCTATAAATTCGCTTATTCTATATATCCGTGTCCTTGACAGAAGCCATATTGGTGAGCAGACTATTGTCACGTGTGATTTTCTTCGGACTGTGCATTTGTATCAGTGTGGATATGACTGCGTGTATATTTCTAATATTTTTACTAATTTATCCTATAACTTACATTGTTTTGTTATACACTTCAGCATCACAAGTGGTTAAGAGGGTTTGTCATTCTGTGTGAAACCCTAAAAAGGAATTATAAAAGATTCCATAATTTATATATGTTCTTGCATCACATTAAAATCTGAGTCGATTTAGTTATGACCTTCTGTCTGTCTGTTGTTGGTACGCTCACATATACAATAATAATTGACAGAGTTCAATGAAATTTGGCCCTATATTTAGAATAGTTCTGGAAAGTTTCCTATTTAAAACGAGCAAAATCGGTTCAGTATATTAAAAACTATATACTGATATCTGAGGCAACCTCTAAGTTCAATGGAAGAACTTTCGTAAAATTGTCAGTTATAAAAAAATAGAATCAAATTTGCCATAATATTGGTTTATATATATACTTCATTACCATTCCAAAAATGATCAAAATCGGTTCAATAGAGAAAAATTATATTTAAAAACATAAATAATTTTATGAATTTTTAAGTTTTCCTGTGTTATATATAAAAAAAATTGTTATGTATTGTATACGTCTGTGAGTGTTAGGGTGTATAACGCATTTATTTCACACGTATTTTTAGTGGAAGGTATTAAAACTTCCACATGGAGAATCGAGGTAGACACTACTAGGGGTTAAGACTGATGGCATTTAAGACTTGTATGAAACGACCGTTGTGTTTGACAGAATAGGACGAAGAGAGATATTCTAGAATCGACAAAAACTGACGAGTAACGATTAGTCGTAGCCTAAAGTTGAAAAGTTAAGTTGTAAAGTTGTAAAGTTGTAAAAAGTCAAGTGGTAAATTTAAGTTGTGAAAGTGTCTTAAAATCCAAGTGAATAAGTATATTTGATTGTTTACTTAAAAATATAAATACCCTAGACTTAAGCCTAATATACATAATATATAATAAACTAAAATTTATTAAAGAATTGTGTTTTAATTAAAGTCATCAAACTTTGTCATAAAACTATCCCACAAAAATGAAAATTAAAATTTTGCAAAATCCTTTAGTGCTGCGGTTAATTAGTGAATATAATGAGTTTTAGAACTATAATTTTAAAACATTGTGAAGGCCTTTGATGAGTTGGGACAATGCAATTATAAAATCTTACTAGACCAGCATGTCTTAAAAATAATTTTTTCTTTAATCCCTTTTTTAATTCTGTAGTTTCTGCTCATTATTTGGAAAAGCTTTTGTTTTAATTCTAGAACACAAAAACATATAGGAGTCTTGTCCCAAATAGATAAGTAAAAGGGAATCCAAGCTTCATTTAAACACCAAAAATATTTCAAGATTACAGAAACAATTACAGGTATGTTAGAAAATAGGAGATAAGAAGAAGGTACTAGCCCAGGACCAAGTTAACAACCCCAAAGGAAGAGTTACAAGTAATAAAGCACAAACACATTTATGGGTAGTACAGTTCGAGGAAATTGGTAACTTCATGAAGCAACTGTGTCAAATGTACGAGTATTGAGAACTCGCAGTTATTTCGCAACGGGAGTGTCGGATTCATATCAGTACAGGTATCGCTATCGTGCTGGATGATATAATGATAATATTAAAAAGAAGCGAAATTGTGTATGTCATAATCGTAAGAGATAAGAGTTCATTTGGAAGAGTAGAGGCTTCTATCTGGTCTTGGGTTTTTACCGTTAATCCTTCAAATTTCGTCGGTAAGTCGGTTTGTAATATTTTTGGGAAAAGAGAGGTTCTAATCTATGGGCAGGTTTAGTTGTATTCCCTATAAAATTAATAAAACCATAAAAAATTGTTAAGTTCGAAAAATGCTTTAATCATTGAATAAATGCTGCCACCTTTTTGGAAAAGGTATTGTTTTTGCAAACAACTCGATTCATATTTTTTGCGAATTTAAAATTTGGAGGGTTGGCGAATTTCAGTATTCCCAGATTTGGGGCTGTACTCCTACAAATCAACTCGAAAACACTTCAGCTCCAACTATCTCAAATTTTAGGTAACTTTAAGATACCTTAATAAAGCTTACTAATATCCAGACGAATCTAGAATATGTTAAATCATTTATATCGTGTGAGTGTGAAATCTGATTAATATCGAGCCACCACGCAGAATCTAAAGGTATTCATCCACACGCAGAGAAAAAATATCTTTGCGGTAAGCGCAAACAAGAAGCATCATACTATTGTTATTAGACATTGTTACCGTAACTAAAATATTGTTTATTCGCTTTGTGATTTTGCATTAATAACAATAATTATTGTTAACACTACATAAAATATTGTTCTTCCAATAAAAATATCGTCATTGTAATACAAAGTTTTTTACTAGCATTGCGATTTCGCAATCATAAAAATAGTTATTGTTATTGCCACTATTCAACAATAACATGTTGGTGATAACAATAAATGTTTGTAACGAACATATTACGAAATGATGATCTCTGCGTGCATACAAACTCAATGAGATAAAAAATACAACTGATCGGCCATACCATAAGGAAACCAAATGTCATTACACAAAGGATGGCATTTGGGTAACATCCTCAAAGCTCAAAAACAAACTGTATATGTTGGTGATGCTTTGAGGAAACCATGTGCTCATACAATTAATTTTTTAGGACAATATTTATTTTAGCCTCGCAATTTTAGTTTCACTTTAGTTTTAAAGTTTCAACATTTCTGTATATTTCTGGTTTTCATTTAAAATTTAATTTAATTTTTTTATATTCCCGAAAGCTAAAAGAATAAATAAATAAAAAACCACTAAATTTCACATTTAAAGTTTATTTGTTAAACATGTCACATGCACTAAAATCAATTTTCACTTCAATTGTTTCTGTAAAAATCAAATAGTAGCAATTAATGGTTTTTATACTTAAATATACGACAACGAATTTTCCCGTATTCGTCTCAAACAATCAATGCAATTTTATCACATTTTTTTATTTTGAAAAAGAATTACCAGTTCCTAATTTTTATTTCTTCATCTTGAGAGAAAAATGCTTTGTCAAAAATTCCAACCCAAAAGCGTTTAGAGTGCAATCAGATGAAATTACTTTTTATACCCTACACTACCATAAGTGGTGATGAGGGTAACTTAAATTTGCTATTCCATATGTAACGCCACAAAAGAATCATCTCAGACACTATAATGTATACATATTTTTTATTATATCAAAATCTGATTAAGCTATATCCGTCTGTCTGTTGAAAACATTCTCTCGCCTAGAATAAGAATTATATGAACTCAATGAAATTCGGCCACAATATTTCTAATTGTCCGTAACAGTTTTCTATTTAAAACCAGCTATATCGGTTCATCGAAAGTTAAAGACCAATATCCAGGAAACCTCAAAATTTCGAAAAAGAACATTTCAAGAGTTTTCAACAAAAGGTAATTAAAATTGAACAAAAATTTAACTATAATATACAGTCATATATTTTTCATCACTGTACAAAAATCATCAAAATCGGACCAATTGAAAAAAAAGTTATAGGCTGAAATATGAAAAATTTTGATACACCCCAAAACCAGTGTGCTTTATGAGTCGCTATTTATAAGATAAGTTTCTGAAATTAGCCATACATATTTGTTTTGATACAATATAAAATCAAAAGAAACTAGAATGTGCTTGTGTTTTGATTATTAGGCTATGCTCCCATATAAGGCCCCTTTCTGGCAAATGCGTTTGAGCTTGAAAAACCATTAAGTTATAACAAATTATATTGAAATTCGACATAATTAACTTTCTGGCTCTCCTGAATATACATTATTAATTAGAACAATATTGGTCCATTAATAGCTAGAGCTCGGTACTATTATTTGCAGGTAATTCCAAGAATATGTTGCCATATTTCACTATAGTTTTTATACGGGCCTTAATCCGCCATCTGCATTTAAGCTGCTTAATGAATAAGTTTTTTGGTGTAATATCTTCAACTAATGCTAATATTTGCATAATATTCGCAGAGGAGGGTGTCTAAAATTCGACACAGCCGAATATAACATACTTATTTGATTTTTCTTTTTCGCTGGAACGAGAGAAAGCAGTAATTTTTGGATGTGTTGTGCTGATGTTGCATTAGTGGACAAAATAATGTCTTCTTATGATTGGTTTTGTCTCAGGAAAATGTTAAAAATACATTGTTGCACGAGTTGTGTGATAATAGTAAGTAATTAGAAAGAAATTTCGTTGTGAACAGTGGTTTTCAGGGAGAAACATAATCTTTTATTAAGAGAATCTTAAAATGTTAGAGTTTAGAAAACTGTGGTATTTTTCTATATCACACAGTGGTCCCAAAACGCTTTTTTTTAAAAATTATTTTATAACTTTAGAACTACTCAACGAAATTGTACATGTACATTCCTGAGATGTTCTCCAATTAATTTCTAGTGGGTCCCGGTCTGTTTAAGAGATATTTAGACCAAATTAAAATTTAGACAAATTTAAAGTTTTTTAAACTTGGTAGGCTCTAATCGGGTATAAAAATATGTAAAATATTGTCAGGATTCTGTACAAAATTCTTATACCTTTGTGGTTAGAAAAAATGCATTTTTTCTGACTTTTTTTTATTCCGAAATACCCGTCCGGGGAAAACTTGTTTAAAAATTCTGCAATTTTTTCAGAAAATTGTTCACCGTGCTGTTAGAGACGGTTTGGCCCAGATTTCTTGATTGAAAAAGTAGTAAGAGTATCTATATGGTCAAGGTAGCTATGAAATATTTTTGCTCCTCAAAAAACTAAAGAAAAAATATTAGAAAATCAATTAAATTCCGAAGAAAAAAATTAAGCAAAATCAACATTGAACATTGTTGATTTGGGATTGAATGGTTTTTTCATTTAGTTTAAATGAAACGTATTCACGTTTTTATTAGAATCTGTTGATATAAATATATAAAATTATATGACGATCAATTTTTTAAATAACTTTTTAATAATAAATTTCAAGTTGTAAAATATAGATAATTTTTTCAATAGACTGTATTTACTGTGAAACAATGTTAAATTAACATTTTTTCTATGGAGCAACTGATATGAAAACATGTTTAATTACTTCTACTTTAATTAATTTTACATTGATTTTTTCTGTGTGTGTTTCCCCTAATGTCCTCGGATTTACTTTATATGCATTCACGTTACAATTTCTTTATGAATTTGGAAAAAAAGTTTATAATTCAATGTTACCACCCTTTTGAAAAAAGAAAAATCGAATTTGTTTTCTATTACAAAATAATATAACTTTTTATTGAATCCACATGGTTCTTCCACAAAAATTTAAGAATTTTGTACAGAATACAGGCGATATTTTAGGAAATTTTTTGTACCCGAATACGACCCACTACGTTAAAATAAAAAATACTTGTCCAAAAATGGTTAAAAATTTTATTTGGACTAAATATCTCTTAAACTTTTAGAGATATCTCACATTAGAAAGAGTAAGTGTAAACATTTTTTAATCAAATCATAAAAACAATTTTGGAGATTTTTTAAAAAATTCTTATACCCGGGATGACTAAATTGATCCACTTCCCGACCGTGTTTTGAGTCCAAATCTATTGGAAGACACCTCAAGAATGTCCATGTGAAATTTCATTAAAAACCATTTAATAGTTCCAAAGTAACAAAATTATTTCCAAAAACAAGCGTTTTTAGATCACTGTATCTGTATCAGTATCCTACGAATGCATTTTAGGAAATTGTTTCTCATGTTAAAGAAAATAAAATAAATTATTTTGTAAATAATTGTTACATAAGTATATTTTATTTAATTTTATCTTACAAGTAGAAAATAAAAAAGTAAATATTTTAAGTAAAGTAAATAATACACTGAGCGAATATAAAGTTGTCAGATTTACACTTAAAAATTATTTAAAAATGATTTGGAAAATATTGTAAGACTGAAAAAATAAGTAAAATTGCAACTGTTATTAAGAGTGACTTTTTAAGAAGTGAGATCGAAAAATTCTTAATACACGTTTTTCATTAAAACTCATTTTTATATTAGATATTTTATCAAACCATGTCAGTTATTATGTGTAATGTCAAAAAAATTGTTATTAATGTTAAATTGATTAAAATAAGTGACCAGAAAAAAAGTGCGTACTAAAATGATTAGATTTTTTCAACAAAACGCAACTTGGTCCTATCAAAAGTCAAACAAGCATTCAAAAGTATGCCGACAAACTGTTTCTAATGTTATTAAGCACTACCGGGAGAACTACTCCGTTGATAGAAAATCTAGTTCAGGTAGAAGGAATGGTCCATATGATATTTATAAAGCCAAAATTGAAAGATTTTTCAAAACACATCCAGCAGGAAAGTAGCCCGATTAGTTCGGCAATCGTATAATTTCGTATGAAATGTAAAAGGAAAGTTTTTCTTGAATTTAATACTGGAACATTTAATGAGTCATAAACTTAGTTATATTTTTTGCTATATCTTTTTTCTACTTTGATAATTTAAAAAATTGGAATATTATATAGTTCTCAGAACTGTAACAAATACTCAGGCCAAATTCATTGAGCTCTTTCATTTATTGTGGATATGAGCGTCCCAACAACAGTCTGACAGACCAATAAGCAGGCAGACTAACAGACCGCATAACTTAGTCGAATCAGATTTTGATTTGATGCAAGAATATATCTTCTGTATGGAGTCTAAGATGATTCCTTCTTAGCGTTACACACGGAAAGACAAAGGTGGTGGAGTATATAAAAGTATTCCCGCCGCATAATTAATAACGAACGTATGTTCCGGCAGATTTTTATTAAATTTATGGTCAAAAATTGTATGTTACTGTTGCTCGAGAGAATGTTGAAGAAAAGTTTGAGGCCCAAAGGCAGTCAACACTTTCTTGGTATTGTAGTAATACACAGTTGCTTTAATAAAAGCCAATTATTTGTTACAACGGGTTCTTGAAATAACGAAATTTACAACAATGATGTTTACAAAAAAGGCTGCTTCCATTCATATTGTGTCCACTTAGTTTTTATTTAGCAAAAGCGCTAATGGAAGGGTACCCGAAAAAGGTTCAAAACGTTATTACTAATGATTAAAACTATAAATAGCTTAGACAGTTTGGACCACATTGAAATTTAATGGCGGAGTTGTAGGGGTACAAAGTGGTATGCCTTAAACAATCAATTTTTAACTTCGAAGCTTTTTTTGCCGAAAATTTGTTCACTTATTTTCTAAATCGAATAACCCTTTAGGTCTGAATCAAGCCCCTCAAAAATTTTGGAATTAAACTAATGTGTTCTAAAATCCCAAAACCTGATCTTGAAAACGGAATATTGTTTATAATGTATTTATAATTTGTGGTAAGTAATATAAATGAATTGAAAAGATCGGGGTAATACTTTAGAATATATATATTAAAAAAGTCAAAATTTTGCAAGTAGAAAAATCCAGTTCAAATAGCTCGAAACATATAACAGAAAGGTCACGTTAAGTGCTCTGAAATGGTAAAAAATACTATTGAATGAAAAACAAAAATTTGGCATGCGGTTAAGCAAGTATAATGTACGAGGTGCCTCAATTTTTGTTTAAACTGCTGAAGTAATATAACCACTATCCTCTGCCATAAATATATAAAGCTAGCTAAGTCCCGGTGAGCTTTGCAGCCTTTATAAAGTGGGTGGTACCCCTTCCCGTAGTCCCATCTATCCTACATTTGGCTGGTAAAAAAGATTCTAGGGAAAGTAATTGGAACCAATTTGAATACTCCCGTTTTTACAGTTCTTTAGATATTCGATAATTTATATTTATTATTTGAGAACTATTGCTGTTCAAGTTCCACAGATAATCAACAATTAACATGTTCTTTATATGGGGACACCACTTTCACAAGTTCTATCCGTCCTTTATTTTGTCTAGTAAAACAGTTCCTTGTTGAAGTGGTTGGGACCAAATTCGAAAATACCAGCTTTTATAGATCTTTAAATAATCGATTATCAATATTTGCCTTGTTTGAACAATTGTATACACAATAACAGATTTGTATACAAAGTAAGAATGTTATATTCGACTGTGCCGAATCTTAAGTATCACCACTATATTGGTGACAATTTTATATTTGTTTTAATGGAATCAAATTGATATTTTGTTCTGGGACGAGGGATTATCAACGAGTTATATCCAAATATGGCCGATTATTGCCACACTAGTTTCATATATTAAAGACAGTTTAAAAATGTGTATAGCAAAATATGGATCTTTATTGGCCAGATTTCTAACATATATTTAAGGCGAATTTCAACATAAATTATGTACTTGTTTTATAAGAGCAACAAAAAGGGAATGTAGCGATATATGGACTGAGATTATCCAAATTAATAATTTATATTAAAAACTGTATGAAAAATTATTGGGTCGAATTTTTAGGATTGATTTCAATTAACCAGTTATATAAGCTCAAAATATTTCCGGGAAAGAGTCTTATATGGGCGTGAGAATTTTTGCAACAGACTGACAGAGCGGTAAAGCTAAATCGATTCAGATTGTGATTTGATGCAAGAATATGTTTTATTCCAAAAAGGAATATAAATGATTCCTTTTTGGAACGACGAAGTTAACATAACGTCATCACCACTTATAATGATGCTGACAAATTCAATATTTTTTGGAATGATACTGAACAGGTATCAGAAACGAAAATTATGCCCTTATTTCATCATAAACGATAACATGGCAAATTTCAACGTCAAATTCATTGATTCACTTCAACTTCATCATAAAAATGGAAAAGGTTAATATAGAAAAAGGAAAAGAGTTTATTACCAAAGTGCCAGAACTGATAATTTCAATAAATCAAATTAACATTTCAATGAATCAGATAATTACTTTACGTTAATCGTCATTGAGATCAGACAATTATCGGTGATCCTTATAAAATAATTGTGGCTATTGTATCTATATTTCGTTCGATGTACATCGATGACGATAGAAGTATCAGTACACTTCAACACTTAATACAATTTAATTTTAATGTTTGAGAATCATAACAAGTGGAGTTGATAACTCCTTCGATTCCCTTTACCAAATAACATCGCTGTTGTCGGCAGAACACAATGGGCGATATTATTTTGAGTATTATCGTAATGCATATCACTGTACTGTAAAACTGTTCGAATTTGTTACATCGTTTATTATAGTTGATGATATAAATTCCAGCCTTCTTATCAGATTTGCTTATCTGGAATCATCTTTGAAAACATTTTTTCCTGAAATAAAGAATACATTTCGGAATTTCAAAAATTCTTTTAAAACCTGAAAAAATAAAGAATTGCTATCTTTTAAATAAAAAACATTTTGACCCATTTTGAATTGGCTTTTGAATCTATTTTCGAACTCGGCTATTTTCACCAATGAAAATATCAATTCATATTCGCTTCGACAACATTAAGGTAATATTTATTATGATAACCATGCAAATCCGAGGATTCTTTCACAGTCACAGCACCATCAGTTTTATGAATCCTCAGCGTTTTATGAAATCCTGCGATGGGGGGAAATATAAGTCAAAAAAATATTGCTTGATATAATATTCAGGTGTTGGTAGTATAACAGCAGATCTACATCGGGCGAATTCGTCGACTAAGGGAAGGTTGCAAGCATCAATGAATCGTATATAGTCACACTTTTAAAATGCACAAATGTATACAACACATTCTTTCAATTTTACCAAAAATTAAATATTTACGTCCTTACAAATATCGAGTGAACAGCATTCCACCATTCTCATGGTCACATATCATATTCTTATATTTCATCCTCTTAACCGTCATAATCAAATAATAAAGCAACTAAATTTTTTTTAACATCATCTCATAAGTAATCCTTAACGCTACAATAAATTGTTTATGCAAAATTGTATATAAAATGCTTAAATTTTTCATTTTTTAATACAAAAATTCTAAATGACAAATGGCCTTCTCACTTATAAGTAATTACTTTCAATTAGGGTTTCCGCCAAAGTTATTGCGCAGGCGTCTTTTGCTTACAGCTTGAAAGAGTGAGAGAAAAAAATATCAACAGTTGTTGTATTTTTATGTGTTTTCTTAGGCATTTGTTTCGGCGTTGACATTGACATAGCGAGGTTTCGCACTAGAGTTTTATAGAATGGCAAAAAGATGGTCAACTAGGCAGTCAGTCAGGCAATTGGTAGAGTGAGTAAATTTATAAAACTAGACAATATCACTTATAATTTTTTTAGTTGGTAACTATAGAGAATAAGACAGTGTTATGAATGGGACAGACAGTTTGCGATATAAGGAATGATGAAGATTTAGGATATATCTTTGTTAAAAAAGCTGATTGAGGGGAACTGAAATAGTGAAATTAAATAGGAATATTGTGATTGTGGACGAAAAGATTTAGATAATTTCTAATTGTTGAACATAAAAAAGAGAGTGACAAACTGGCTCACACGATTAGTGCGGGTTTATCCCAAATATATCTTCTAAAATGTTAAATTAAGTAGAAAGACATCTTTGATATTCGAGCTTAAATAGATAAGATTGGTCCAATCGATTTAACAAACGTATGGTTCTGAGTTATGAAGATTGGAAAAAAATGGTCTCAGAAAATTAGAAAGATAGAAAGTTAAATGGAAACTGTGTTTCGTGTGGACTTGGCCACATAAACGGTGACCAGTTTTCCGCATATCATGATGTATTTGTACATTGTCTGCAATGATCGATCTCCATGTAAGACATTAAAATGTTAACTTGCATACGGGTAATTTGAAACGTATATGTGATGATCTACCAACGTTCCCAGGTAAAAGCATACCTTAACTCAGTGTTTTATTGAAGTTAGGATTACTTCTCCTATGACAATCCATCTAGCATGTCTAGGCTAACTTCAAGTTGTTCTGTAATGGATTGAACTTGTAGTGTTAATATTTGAATACAATCTCGTCAATTCTAAAGGGTTCTGAGCGAAGGACTTAACACTCTAGGAACTACATAAAAGTTCTGCTGGTTTTGATTTAAGTGGCTACAAGGCAGAATCTATTGTAATGAAAATCTGCACAAATATTGACAATTTAATTTAGGGGTAGTGCATCATGAATTTTAGATTTGATGGCATCTGAGTAAAAGGTTATAGGAAGGAAACCAGTTTGTAAAATTAACTTCACCCATTTTTCATTACACACCATAGCAAGACAGTTGTCAAGTTATCTACTCCCATTCCGGCTTATTTTTTCGGATCTCGGTATGGAAACTACATCGAGGACAGTCTTTTTTGGGTTAGTAGTATTGTTAAAGACCACTACGCATTGTATAATTTTTGTATCTCCATGACTAGAAAAAGTCTACGTAATATTCTGTTATGGTGTTGACAAATATTATTGCGACTATACGTTGTGCTGGTAAGAGATAGAGAGGTATCGGCCTGCCAAAATTTAAAAACGAAGGTATCTGTTTATAAAATGAACCAAACATTTCTTCAGCTGCTTTTTTCTAAATAACCCGTTTGTATCACAGTTTATATGAGCAATCCGGGGATAACTGATCATCACATTCATTTGTGAGTTTTGCAGCTTTGGATGAGAAATTATGATGCTTGATGATACTTTTTCAGCTGGAATGAAGAAAGTAACAGTTCTGTTTCTTGAATGATTTGTTTGTTGAACTAACTCTACCTATTTTCCAGGCATAGTGCACAATTAGATAGTCGTCAGATTTTCTGATTCCATTTCGATAAGATTTCTTAATAACGGAAGTTTCGTGGATGTCAGTTACCTTTGGGGCTAAGCAGACTTAATGGCCTCTGCAATTTCTTGTGTCGTAAAATGTGAATGTGACCAAACAGTTGTATAGCTCCCAAAAATGTAATCGTTGACATTACGGAGAAAACTAATGGTTGATATTATGGTTACCAGAACCATAATATCAACCTGCAAAGCTCGGAGCTTTGGCTTGGAAATTATGATGCTTGAAGAGTTCTTTATAAATAAATGAGTGACTGCTTTTGTGCATAAAGAGGTGATGAAAACATTATTATGTATTATCGAAGTATCCATATCAAAGGCTGCGTAGATATGTACATCTCTCTGTTATGTTTTCAAAATTGTCAGCATTTCCTTTATCACCGAATGTAATTTTATTGAAATCCATTTCATTTTATCTGGAGTGTGATCATAATTCGCCTATGATCCAATCATAGTTTTTCTTCATCTTCCATCTGATGTTTTAACATATCTTTGTATGATCCACCTCTAGTTACCATTGACCACAAAACATTGTAGCCATTAATGTTGATGTATATTTTTTGCTGCTGTTGTTGTTGTTATTGTTGTATTGCATCTTACATAGTTAATGATTGTTGCAAGGAAATAAATGCAACATACGAAAAACATATGTATACTCGTTACTAACACAGTCATTCTCGTTTTGTTGTAAATGATGAACGAATAAATGTACGAATCAAATTGAAGGTATGTCAGTTATTAATGTTGCACATTTTGCAGCTTAAATGTTTAATTCAAAAGGTTGACAGATGTGCGTAATTTATTTGCAACTTTTTTTTATTATTATTTTCAATTTTATACGTTT
Source organism: Cochliomyia hominivorax (assembly GCA_004302925.2). NCBI lineage: Eukaryota > Metazoa > Arthropoda > Insecta > Diptera > Calliphoridae > Cochliomyia > Cochliomyia hominivorax. The sequence goes on along the minus strand of PYHX02000158.1, from coordinate 71,480,538 downwards.
CTCTTCTCATTTCTTATTGCTGCCTTTCATTTCAATTTATATTTTATGTTTCCTTTTCTTAACAAATAACTGCGCAAAAAACAACAAGGAATAAGACATTCATAACTCTGAAGTGATCTGGCTGTTTTGCAAGATCAGTTTTAAGTTTTATTATTTTATTTTTTTTCATGCAAAAATCTTGACTCTATAAATGGTGTTTGGGTCCATTGTAGTTGTTGAAAAATGGTTGGTAAAAAATATGATGAGGCTATCACGCATTTCATGATGGCGGCAGCAGATAAGCACCTTAGTGTTACAATAATAATAAATGATATTTATCCGGTATATGAATTACAGGTTTAGTACTCGAGATCCAACAAACACAGTGGTATATAAAAATTGAGAACACTTTGAGTGAATGAAGCGAGAAGAGAAAGATGCAACAGAAAAAAAGGTATCAAAAGATTTCCAAAGACATTGATATATGACAATATTTTTGTATTGAAGAGAAAAAATGAAGCAAATACAAAAAAAGTATTATCATATGGCAGAGAAATGTGTGAATTACGAAAAAATTATAACCTCAATATAATCTGTTTTTGGGTCTTAGTTGATGATGTTTCAAAGCTTTAGTGTCAGTTAATAATTTTTGTATACAAGAGTGATTTTCTGACACATTATTTCTCTAGACTTTTAAGAAATTCATTTAAATAATTGATGTCATTAATAGCAACTTCTTGAAATTAATGACAAAATCTTGGTATTATTATCAATTTTGTGATTGTGTGTTATTTTCAAAATAACACACAATCACATATAATAAACAATTTTAAATGCAGTAGTAATCAAATGATATCCGTCCCTCTCCTCTCTCTTTTTAACCTTTTGAGGACCAATGTTTTAAGACCCTGAAGAAGTAAATTTTGATATGAAATATTAAAGGATTCAGAAAGTTAAATACAAAACTTGAAAATTATGAAGAACCAGTAAGTCCTCGAACTAAACTTGGTACTTTTAAGTATCATCAATTCGGCATGAGCTAAAAGTTAAAAAAAGTAAAAATTCTATATTCTATATTCGACGATGCCGAATAATTGATACCCTCCAACACATGTATACATATGTATGAAGTTTCAACAACATTAATATAGACACATAAAGGGTTCTGTGCGATGAACTCTAGGAACTATATAAATGTTCTGCTGGTTTTGATTTGAGTGGCTACAAGGCAGAATCTATTGTGATGACAATCTGCTCAAATATTGACAATTTAATTTAGGGGTAGGGCATCATGAATTTTAGATTTGAGGGCATCTGAGTAAAAGGTTATAGGAAGGAAACCAGTTTGTAAAATTAACTTCACCCATTTTTCATTACACACCATAGCAAGACAGTTGTCAAGTTATCTACTCCCATTCCGGCTTATTTTTTCGGATCTCGGTATGGAAACTACATCGAGGACAGTCTTTTTTGGGTTAGTAGTGTTGTTAAGGACCTTTACGCATTGTATAATTTTTATATCTCCATGACTAGAAAAAGTCTACGAAAAGTCTACGTAATATTCTGTTATGGTGTTGACAAATATTATTGCGACTATACGTTGTGCTGGTAAGAGATAGAACACCTTATACATCTACACACTTATAACAACAAACCGTTGTTGCGAAATTTCATATAATTTTACGTATTTTCGATTTTATTGATTCTTAAAACATAATGCGATGTATTTTTTTTTAATTACAGTTACATTTTATTTGAATCTGATAAGAAATGATTTTTGTCTGAAATTCGAGGTTATTTCAGATAATGCGATGTATTTTTTTAATTACAGTTACATTTTATTTGAATCTGATAAGAAATGATTTTTGTCTGAAATTCGAGGTTATTTCAGATATCGGTCTATTACTTCTTTGCTACTCTTGCTGGCTTCAAATAGTTAATTGCTTAAGGCAATAGAAAAAAAATTTCGCAAAAATTTTGTTGAATTCGTATTATTTTGAACGTAAAAATATTTCCAAAAGTCACACAGAGGGACATGGCTAAATCAATTCAGATTTTGTTATGATGCAAGAATATATACATTGTGGGTCTTGGATAATTCCTCTTAGCGTAATGTATTTAAATGACTAATATATTTTTTAATAGATTAATTGCATAGTTTTTAGCGAATCCATTAAATTTAAGTAACAATTATGAAGTTAATTTCGGTTAATTTCGGTCAATACCCTACACCACATTGTTGCTTATAAATGGAAGTTACCATTTATAAGCAACAATGTGCGTATAAATGGTAGTTTTTTAAGATTAAGACTAAAGTATTTTTCATGGTACTAACATTTATGTGGGATTTGTGAGTTTTAAGAAGATTTTTGACCGGTTGTTCTACATCATAAGGTTTTTTCCATTTTAGTTTTTCTAGGAATAAATTTCTATGATCTCTTTGGTCAATTACAAAGTTATTTTTTCTCCCACATCAAATTCTTCTTACCTAAATCTCTTTCTTTACCTTAATATTGCGAAAATTTTCTTATAACGCCGACATTATTACGTACGAAAATATCGATACGCTCAACAACAATTGGAGACATTGTTGAAAAACCTTATATGTTTATTTTCTATATCCTGAACTACTTACTTTTGAAAGATTGAATGGAATTGGACAACAATTGCCTAACAAAACTTTTTTATCAAAAGATTTTCTAATTACTCCACTTAAAAGGTTTACTTATGCAGTGTTTTTTCTGAAAACCAAATTGGTGGAGCCAAAAGTATAACTCATTTTTGTTTGTTATACTTAAAAATACCTTTATAAAGTTTATGTATTTGTGAGTGTATATGGATGTATTTTTATCACAAACATTTTTGATGTAGGGTATTGAAGTTTCGGCATAGCTGAATTTAATTGTTTCGATAATCGTGGTGTAAGGGATTTGATCCCTTATCAAGCTGTTAGTATGAAACGTTATTTGCATTGGTGCATCAATTGCTGTATGATCAACATAACTTCTGATGACATAGTAAACTCAAATGATTGGTTCGAGATCATTGAGATAAATGTTATAGTCGGTCATTGTTGGTTGTAAAAGAGTGCTATGAAAAATTTATGAACGATCCTCGTACAATTTGTTTTTTTTATTAATACTTATGAGTGTAATAGATTATTATGACATTTATAAGAAGTTTATGCGTAAATTATGGACCGATCCTCGTATAATATAGCACTGCAATTTTGGCTTATTTTTATCTAAATTTAACTATACAGTTTTACAGTTTCACGTATATATGCGAGTTTGAAATTGATATTTGGAAAGGGACATATGAGAAATAACCTATGGTGGCGTAGGGTGTGATGAAAATTTGAGAAATTTCATTAATTTATAAAAATTAGCTCATGTTTCAAATTTCGTATCCTTCTTGTGATCTTTTTTCTTTATACTTCATCACATTTAATGAAATAGTTCATTAAGTGATGAGAAGATTTCAAATGAAGTGGAGTCACTAAAAGAAGGAATTAATTTCATGTTTAAGCGAAAAAATAACACTTTCTATGCACAAATATTTAATTCATTTCACTATGAAATGACATTGATGTTGATTCGTTACAAATGCTACGTTACAAGTTGATGAGTCTGAAGGCAAGATGATGTTGTTGTTGATGATGATGTCCTCACGTTAATTTGAAACACTTCAACCAACACAAAAAAAGAGTTAGTTAAAGATAAATAGAGAAAGATGTCGTTCATAATATAAATGTGGCACATTTTATTTTAATTTCAGAATATTTTTCATATAAAAATTTTCATTTTATTTCAGTTTTTTTCTTATTAAGAGAAACAAGTTAAAAATGCAATTTCCCCCAAAAAGAAGGACACACAAAAATTATATATATAGAAACCCCTTTTAGCTCTCAGATCCTTTAATCATCAGTGGAGCTGCTGTTGTTAGTTTCTGTTCCAGATGACGACAACTTTGATGGTATTAGGGATGATAATGATATGAATGGACTGATGTCTGTTGAAATGCCAGAAAGAAAACTATAACAACAATAATAAAAAACAAGTTAGAATGCTATATTCCACTATGCCGAATCTTCAATACCCTCCACCACGAATATGTGCAAGTAAAAACTTTATGTTCTGAACACACATATACTTTCAAACGAAATATTTTATGAGTCATAAAATTAGTTATGTTTTTAAGTAAAACTTTTTTTCTACTGAACCGATATTGTTAATTTTTTGGAATAGTAATGAGGTACACATAGCTTTATATTATATTTTAATTTGTCGATTTCTAATTGATAGTTTTACGAAAATTCTTCGCTGGAAACTAGAGGTTGGCTCAGATGTCGGCCTGTACTTCGGTCTAAATTTCATTAAGCTCTGTCAATTATTGTGAATGTGAGCTTGCTAACTACAGACAGATGGATAGACAGAGAGACAGAGGGACATAGCTAAATCGACTCAGATTTTGATTTAATGCAAGAATATGTATACATTATTGGGTCTGAAATGCTTCCTTCTTAGCGTTACACACGAAATGACAAAGTTAATACACCCCCTTCACCACTTGTGATGGTGGAGGGTATAATAACAAACAAATATTTAAAATAAGGAGTGTGAGAAGCAAAAAAAAGGAAGAATTAAATAAAAAAGGTTGTCTTTCTCTAGCATCATTCTACTTAAGCGTCATATTTTGTACTTGAAAAACGTAATTACTTTAGAAAATAACCGTTAAAAGTAATGGTCTGTATCAAATATATTAAAATTATACTCGTATACGAACATACAAATACACCAATGCACACATATACAGGCATAAATATTTAGAAAAAAATAGAAGAGAAAATGCAAAAAATAAAAGGAATAAAAATAAAATAATGTAAAGTTGAAATATATTTTAATGAAAATAAAATAACATCTCTATGTTCGTATTGCCAGTCTACATATTAGAGTGATGTCTACTACTGTGAGAATAGAAATCGAAATGGTTTGAGGGTGCAGTTGGCCAACTGAAGATATGAGTCAAAATAAAATTGTACTACTGAATAAAGTATATATATATATGAAAGTTGTGGGCAACGTAGGGCACGCGGTTAAGTTTTTGTATAATTTTCTATGGCAACATAATTCTCCTACCAATTTTCAAGTTCTCTAGACAAAGTCCAGTCGATCGAGTTGGTGTTAACCTTAATTATATTAATCGAGTTGGAAGCTAAACTGAATTGTCACTAGACAATCTCTAGTCTTGTAACTAGAGATGATCGATATTTTCACGACTTTGATTTAATCACTGTGATTGATAAATTACTGGTAACTACAGTGACAGAAATAACGAAGTAGCAGTTACTATTGATGTTCTTTGCATACTCTAATGTATTTCTTTAAAGGAGATGCTGAGCATAAATTCGCAATTTACCTAAAACGTTTCCTACGGTGCACAGTGTGAATTCTAATAGAGATTTCCATGTTCAAAGAAAACTATTTCCTTTATTTTTTAATAAAAATAAAAAAACATTCTTGTTTTCTTTTAAAATATTGCGATCACTGTTACTGTTTTACAGTTATTCAAAAATCACGGTATCTCTCGCTCTACTTTTAACCAAGCGTATTATAATAAAGTAAAAGCCAAGTTAATTCTCATAACTATGTGCTATTTATGCAACTATAGTCACGTTAATAATGTATGGTATTTAAAACAATATTCATTGTTATCATTTCGAGCCGATGGAAGGAAGTAGGTGTGTGGCTTGGATAATAAAGGAACATTTTCAACATTACTCTTTTGTACAAAGTTTTGGTTTCTGATCGACTTGGATAAGTTATTTGTATTATGGATTTGTTGCTACGGCAATGTAATATATATACTCCAGTCTGGTCACTAGTGAGAATTTTTCAAACATTAAAAAGAGTATTGAAATATCTGAAATTCTCATTTAAACATCATTACTTTTGGAGAAGAAATAAAAATATATTTAATTTTATAATCATGAATAGATGATCACGGAGACTAAATTAGAATTTGATAGTAAATCCGTATTATTTATGTAGTTTATAAGCTATTACGAACTACCCAGTTGGTGGTGCTGAACACTATTTTTCATAATATTGCTATTGATTTGTACTGTCATTATGACAATCCAATGCTAAACTTTTGACAAATGAATGAAGGATCTAACATTAAGGTTTATAATTTCATTTGAAATTAACTGTAATGTAGGAGATATTTTCATTTTAGGTGATCCTGAAATAGGTATTTTTTATCTTCTTTATGCTGCTTATAGAAAACCTCAAAATATAGTTTTTGCCTTAGTCTCTATTACTGCTTATAAAGGTCTCTTTTATAATGAAAATACTAATATGCACTAGTCTATTTCGATATTCAACTGATTCCATTTTAATGATTACAGCCAGATTTATGCCAAGTTTCGTTAAAATCGCTCTATATTTAGGATTTTAATGACCTTAAACATCAATCCGGGAGGATAGCTTGTTTGGCGGTTAGGTGAACTAATGGATCCATAGTCACCAATGACGGTCATCCTTAAATCGACTAAGAAAGCGATTGAGTCGTACGGTATAGTTAAATGAGATTGTAACACTTCTGCACTAACGCATAATACCCCAGCCACCGATGGTATAATAGGTGGCTGGGTATAAAAACGGTAAAATATTTAAAATCATTGATATCATTGATATGACAAAATTCAGAACACGACACTGAATAATCTATAACACAATTAATACAAGAATATTCGAAACTTAGAATACTGAAAGCTAAATATAGACATGAATATCCCTGCGATGGACTGCAGACATGAATTCTTCTATTTTTTATGTGAAATACATACTTCAGGATAATTTTTAAGAATGCATGTTTTATGTATGTTTTAGCCTTCAGTATTCTAATGTCGGAATACTTCACGCTTTTGAAGTGTATTGGAAATTTCGATTGTGTTGTGAATTATTCAGCGGGGTGTTCCGAATTTTCTCATAACAAATCCCTATGGGAGCCAATAGTTTAAGAAATATATTTGTCTGGATTCTTTTGAGGTAATGAATATTTTAATGGATCTATCGCACTTTCTTAAACCAGGGACGAACAACTTAACTCATAAACCATAGCAGAGGTGCTGCTCTATGTAATTGTGGGAAACTAAAAGCAGGAATCCCCTCTTGTGAGGCTGACTGGCACCATGTATCAAATAAATAGGATATAGCTTTGCCATTTATGACTACGACAGTTCTACAGTAGAAATTGGCTATTTCGAGAGTTTGTGCATTTATCAACTACAATAGCACTCTGTCTTCTGGATTTTGTTAGGTACCAAGAGGCCGCATAGGAGATTTTACTTCTTTCAGCGGTTTCTATGATATCACTATCTTACAATGCATACCATGACATCGTACTGATAGCTACATTCTAAGAAACAAAAGTTGACAATGTTTATATCCGTGAATGAGTACATCAAGCAAAGGGACGAGGACAATTTTTCTGAGAATCTTTTGGTCTATATATTATTTCCCTTTTAGAATAACAATCAAACTATTTTTTTGTAGCTTAAGCAGGGAAGAAAAGTTCATCAGCATCAAATTCGTTAGAACAGATACGGGCATCACCTTTTACTTATATTTGAGGCAGTATATCAGTTCCAGATTATTTTTTTTTGGACCGTCGAACTCAACTATTGTTTTTGAAATGTCATTTAATCAATTAAATTCTGATGGAGTAAGTTAAGTTAGAAGAAAAAATTAAAGGTGACTACATCCAATGCCTACCAAAGCAAAAGGGGTGGGAGTGTTTTGGTTTTAAGGAACAGTGTAGTTAGTTCTTTTATATAAATTAAAACAAAAGTGGACATTTTTATTTTCAGAACATTTTGTTCCCGTCTATGTCACGATACCACCTCGATGGATGTTTTAGCATGGAAATCAATAATTCAGCAAAATTGGTCAAAGATTCATCTTGGGTTGGGTGCGTAGGTTTCAAACATTAGTGTTAATATCGTAACAATTTAATAAATTTATTTTGGCTAATACAACAACATCTTAATAAATCTGACTGTAAAAGGCTAGAAACAAATTAAAACCATTGGGGCATCTCTGGCTCATCATGTTGGTGATATTTGAGATGTGTTCACATTGTGTGTTTATTATATTTTATAATTTTTTTCCTCTCTTCAATATTAAAGTTGATGCACAAAAGTTGTACTGCCAATGCGTCAAAAGCAACATTTACTTTTAACAAACACATCAGTGACGAGCCAAGAATTTCCTTCTCTCCACATCTTGCTGCTCCTCTGCATCAGTTGCAAACAGCCATCAACTTCTCCTACTGGACTTTCTAAGTACTTTAGCATATTCAATTGCTGTGTGTGCATGTTAAGCTATGAGTGAACTAAAAGGAGAGTGCAGAAGTGTTGAGAGGAGGAATGACAATATCATCGTTAAGGGTTATTTGCCCTTGTGCAAATACTCGTAGTTAAATACAATAAAATAAAAATAATGATGACCGACAGTTAGAAAATTTGTTGTGAAACGTCAGTTAGTAAAACTTTCTGTCAACATGTTGGACGAAATGTCATTATTTTATGCTTAATGTTGATGATTCCATATACAGTATTTTCACATACACACACATTTGTAAACTTATATTAAACAATACCATTGAAAATATCACAAATATAGGTTGGCACTATTGAGTGATGGAGTTGTGTGTGTGTGAGTAGTGTCAATGGAGAAGTTGGAAAAATGTCAGCCTGATTTTTGCTGCTGCTTTATATTTTTCTCTTTTAGTTTTTTTTTTTGTATCTGTCTGCACTTCCGTCCGGCCATTAGTTGAGAAAATTTTATTGCACCTCTGTTTCATTTATTCTTATTATTTCACTTGTTTTTTTACATTTTTTACAGTAATTTTTTCCATTTATTCCTTTATTTCATATATATTTATCGTTCAAATGTGTATTTATTCATTTCAGACTTTTTTTATTTCCTCTTCATTTGCTTTTCAACTTGCGATGATGATGGCCTTTTCATTTTTTATTATAATTTTCCTTTTTGTTGTTGTTGTTGTCGTTTTTAGCTGGCCTTTTACAATCTGTTTATGAGGACTTGAAAGGAGGTATCGCATCATGTGTAATGTAAATATTATTTTCTGAATGCCAAGCAAGAAGTCAAAAAAAAAAAAAAAACAAAAAAAAGTAACGACAGTAAAAATAAAATTAAAACATAATAAAACCAACAAATATGAATGAAATAATATGAAAATGTCATAACTACAACAATTTCTTTATAATTTATAAAGTAAATTCTTTGCATGTTGGAGTATGAGAGATACACCCGACCACTAAAATATTTTAAAGTTTTATGCTATTTTATCTCCGCATACTCTATGATAAAAACACATTAACCTTAAAGGGGAAGGATAGCTAACGTGTGAAATTCATCTTTGAGATATAAATTTATATTTTTTCATTATCTTTCTTAGTAGCAACAATTGCAACAGCAAACTGCATAAAATGCTTTGTGGAGATCATACAAACTAACGTAAGACTGGGTTGTACTAGATCTCGGAGTACAAAAATCCTGCAGGTGTTTTTAGGATGGCCACTGCTTCCTGAGCACAAAGAATGCTTTTTAAATGTGCTTTTTGATGGCATGGACATTACTTCACTACTTATATACCCTGCACTATCAACAGTGATGTAGACGGTACACTTTGGTACGAAGGAATCATTTTAGACCCCATTAAGTATATATTCTTGCATGCAGTAAAAAACTGTGTTGTTATATCATAGACTGTCTGTCTCTTTGTCCACCCGTGCACCTGTCTGTTGTTTATCGACCACACACAAAATAACTGACCAGACTATTTTTTTATTATCCCAGGAAATTATCTATTTAAAACTGACAAAAAATGTTCAATAGAAAAGCTACCGGTATCGGAGACAACGTCTGTCTGTCTGCATGTCTGTTGTTGGTTCGCTTAGAGAAGAAAATATTTTATTGTGCTAGAATATTACCTACTTAAAATCGATTTGATATATTCATGTACCGATAACATTAAGAAGTTTAACATGGATTAAGACGAAATGACTTATAAAAAATTAATAAGATTTGGTACACTGATATTGCTTCTTTTAGACAGTGTTACACACTGTAAAAGTTTTGAATAGGGTACGGGAGAGCCGTATCCCCCATACACTGTAGCATATATTTGAAATTATCATTGAAAACTTCATGAAATTTGGCACGCGATTTAAAAATATTACAGATAGCAAAAATTTTAGACAGGGCACAGAGCTGTCGCATCCCCCAACACAAATGATGTATATATACTAATATGCACATCTAATTTCTTTTCTTAATAATATTTTTTAAATAAAATGGGTCTTTAAATCTTTAGATCGCTGCCAATATTTGTAGGTAATTTCAAAAAAATGTTTCCGTAGTTCACTTTAGGGGCCATTTTTTAAAAGCTTTTTGGTGTAATATCTTCAACTCGTGCTAATTTTTGCATAATATACATGATGGAGTATATTAAAGATTCGACACAGACGAGTATAGCATTCTTCAAACTATTTGCAAAAAGTTTTAACTTCTAAACAAATCAATTTACAGTGTATACTTCCCCATTGATTATCCTTAAAACGAGAAAAAAAGAGATATTCATGTGTTTTTGGGGAAATGTGTTAATAACAGCAACAATAATATACAAAATTATAAAAAGAAAATGAACTTCAAAAAGCAAAAATTACAAATAAAAAAAGACGGAAAATATTAAAAATCCAACATCTTTTTTTAATAAAAAGTGCAAATATGTATGTGTGTGTGTGTGTTCGTTTGTGTTTTATATCTTGTAAATTTTTCAATACATTCCTTTTCATGTTTTTGTTTTTCTACAAGTCTTTACGAGTCTTTTGTTATGTAACTCGCATGTCATTTGCAAAATGAAATTATTAAATAAACGTACTCCTACTTAAACATTTATTTCATAAAAAAACAAAAACACAAAAAAAGATACAACAACACAAAAACAAAAATTATAAGATACACTTGCCACATCTTCTACTGTTTCTTCCTACAATTTCTTTTCCACATTCATAAACCTCACGGGCATATCAACAAGGCACGTCTTTTTTTACTTTTCATTCTCAGTTTTTTTTTCTATCTTCTTTAGGGTTTGGGAATATGAAGGATAAAGAAGTGTTTCTGATTTTTTTCATCGGAGGGTTTTTCCTGTTCATAGTATTAAGAAATTTTGAGAGGAAAAAAATGAACAGATTTTGAAAAGAATTTATTCTTGGGGTTTTAGTTAATTTCTAGAAACGATTTCTTAGTTTTCAGACGAAAATGTAGACTTTATTTCGCGCTAATTTACTCATCGTCCATAATCGCATCTTATATTGAACCTTCATGTAATCAATTTGAAAGAATTGTATCTTTTGGCGAACCAGTCTCTGTGTCTCTTCCTGCATTCTGGTTCCTGGAAGTTTGTTTATTATAGTATTGCTGGTTCAGGAGAATGAGTGCTAAGTGGTTAATAAGTTAAGGAAGTTTTCCAACATCTTCGCTTTATCTTCCCATATATGTCATAGTGAAGATAAATTGAATTTTAATAGCATAAATCGCACATCATGCGCCCTTATAGATCTTGCTTCATTCCCCTGCTAACAATATGTCACAGATTTATTTCCAAAAAATCGATTCTGGCTCGCTCTGTATGGGAAAATAAAGTATACTTTATTTAACTTTATTTAAGCAAATATCCGGTAAGCTTTGCCATCCATTCCTTCTAGACCCAATCAAGCAAAACATTTCTGGAAGTTAATGGGTCCAAAATGGCTAAAAAAAATCAAAACAACTCTACATTTTTTCCATTAAGTAAATAAATAAAAAGATGATGTGACTGAATTTTAAACCTATTGCAATAGTTTCTGAACGGACTTTGAAGCATATTTGTAATTTCTAGCTGAATTGATTCTTTACACATTCGACAATTAATGCATTCTTTGTATGGGTCTCCCCTATCCGACTTACGTTATTTAAACTCTAGCTTCAACAGTTTAACAGAAGATTAATAATAACAAAAATTTTACAATTGATGTTACTTCTGAGGTTATTCAGATCACTTTGTGAACATTTCAAGATTAATTCAGTAATTTTTTCTATAAATTTCAAACCAAACACAGATTTGCCCCCTGGAAACAAATGTATTGCATCAATACGGGCTTGGGACATTTAATGGTTGGTTCCATTTCAATATTATTTCTCAAGCAATTAAAAATTTTAACATCTCAATCCTAAATATAATTATCATTAGATTGGAAAATATTCAAGACAGTTCCAGCAAAACTTAACCCATTCATAGGAGGCTCTAGACTGCCACTTTCTAGGAAAGTAAAATTGTTTGGAATAACAATATTGATGTCCAAGAGAAAATTAGAGGTGAAAAGAGGTAAATTCGGGGGAATATACGCTGCAGAGTAAATGGAAGTGGAAGAGGTTTGGAATAATCCTTAAAAAAATCCTCTAAAGAATTTTGAAAATATCTGATGATATAAAAATCATGAATGAGACAAAATTTGTACATGGAATGGTCAGTAATTAAGAACAGTAAAACTTTGGGGGAAAAAGAGTTCAGAGACTGATTAAGTCATACTATTCAAAAAAATTAAATTAAAAAATTGTTACTAATTTATCACCAAAAGTATATCTACTAAAGTATGATCCCATTGAAATGCACGACGATTATTGACGACAGTTGAAATTGCCAGTGGACTTTAGCATTTAAGTCTGATAAACTTTGTTTGTAAGTAAATTCAAATTTATATAAAACATCAAGCATAAGTAATGTTCGTGAGATGTTAAACAATTGGTGGCACAGATGTTTTCAATTTTCCGCAGGTCCGTTATGCTGATAAAAAACAATTAAATCTTTGTTGAAATTATCTCAGATATCAGTCTGTAACTTTTTACTACTGAACCAATCTTGCTAAACTACATCGCTGTGACTTGCATAGTAAAACTATTTTGCCAAATTTCACTAAACTTGGACCATTAATAAAAAGGTAAGTGAAGCAGAAATACGAATGGACATAACCTAAACTCTAATCATATGAATATCTCAAACAGAATTATTGCAAAAAATTCACTTTAAACACATTGCGCAAAGTGTACTCGTTCTGATTTCTGACCAGAAGTTAAGGTGTTAATTACAAGTAACGTTGCACAGTGGTCCCAAGACTAATGAATATTTTTAGCAAAACTTTAAATTCTTTCATTTTCGGTGCACTCTTGTAAAAAGTTTTTAAAATAAGATTTAATTATATACGAATTTAAATTATTGTGAAATTTGATTATATTATGGACAAGGTTGTCATTAATGTGAAGTTACAAAAGAATATTTTCACTTTATCATTCCAAAAAAAACCCAAAACTCCAATCGGCATAATTTTTTTTAATTTTATTTTTGCAGTAAACTGCTCACCCTTACGAAAGGAGGTTTGGCCCATTAACACTGACAACAAATTGGTAAACATTTTCACATTTAATTCAAATTATAAGAGTTAAACTACACATGTAAGCGTATTTTTTGGTCCGAATTATAAGGAGTATATGTATGTATTTTTTTTCTTCAATCCAATCATAAATTAAATTTGGCGGTTTTTCCATAAATTAACATATCAGAGGTGATCAGCTTTGAAGACCCACTTTCCTTCTCTGTCCAGTCCTTCTCCAAATAAATTGGAAGACACCCCAAGTATATGCGTGTGAAATTTTGTTGATATTCAATAGATCTAAAGTTACATAATTATTTTGAAGAAAAAAATCGTTTTCGCATCGCTACTAGGACTTGAGATTATTTACACAAAGATTGAGATTCATTACACAATGTACTTAGTTTATTTCATAAAAAACCAACAATTTTATAATTATTAATTTTTCTTACGATTAAATACATTTTATTCTCCCATAGAATTCTTTGCATTTCTTAATCATTTTTGATATCATTTCGTATACTTTAATTTATATTATTTTTCCTTTTGGCTTTTTTCTGTGTAATTTTTATACCCTACACCACCGTAGGTGGTAGGGGTATTATGCATTTGTTTGTAACATGCAGAAAGTATATCGTTCGACTCAGAATAATTTTCTAAGTCATTTAAAGAAGTCCGTCCGTCTGTCTGTCTATGACTGGCTGTCCATGTAAAAGTCGTGAAGAGTGTTCAGGTCGCAGTTTTTGAGATATCTAGATGAAATTTGGTACATATTATTTAGGCTTAGGGATGAAGCCTCTTATAATTGGCTATATTCAGTCCAATATTACAGGTACCTTCCATGCAAATGTTTCTCCCAGTATGGGGTTTTAAGGTCTAAAAGCCCTTAATAGAATGCGATTTTAACTAAATTTCACAAAAATAAGTCCTATAATATTCTATAAGGATGTGCCGAAATATTCGAGGGTCAGTCTATGACTTCTCAAATGTTCCATATAAACCCTTTCCAAATATGATTTTAAGGGCATTAAAGTTGGTAAAATTAAGATAAATATAAGCAAGGATCGATGTGCAAGGACGGATCGTGGGGAGGGGTACCCACTTTATACTTTTAGTTGGTTAATTATAAATCTTAGTGCCATAAAAATGTACTGCACACCTAAGAGTAAGTCAGAAAATAAAATTCTGCGTGAGTAATTCATTACTTTTTCGTCACTTCCATTTTTAACCCACGATGTGGTGTAGGGTATTAGATAGTCGGGCTCCACCAACTATACATTCTTACTTGTTTTTTTATGTTCGTTGATGCCGTGCGTCTTTGCTACACTTAATAATCTCAAATATTTGTTTTTTTTGTTTTTGTTTGCTTATTTTTTTCAGTTTTTTTCCTTTAACTGGTCCTTGTGGTAACATTTCCTTTTTCAACACAATTCATACTCAATTAAGATCAACAAACAAAAAAATAAACGAACATTCTTAAAGAAAATTTCACATACAAACAATGAAAAATTGTATGAAGGAAAGAAAAAAACACCAACATCGGTATTGTAATTCAGTAGAATCTGCCAAAATTAAAAAGAAAATAAGGAAAATTCTTTTCACTTGTATTCATGGTAAGTAGCTGGTTTTTTTCTTCTTAGTCTTTGTTTTAGTTGAAATTAGTCAAATAATCTAGTTTTGAAATGACATAAGAAAAGATTCTTAGAATTGCACTCATTTGCTTGTGAATATTTTGGGGAAGAAAAATGAATCAAATAAGACATTAATTTAGCAGGAAAAACAAATTTGAATTACAAAATGTATAAAAATTTCAAATTAATTTTAATTAAGACTAAAAATTGAAGGTTAGAAAAAATTCATTTTAGAAAGTAGATTTAATACGTTGCCGGATTGGTAATATTCTATAACACTCTCAAATTAAATGTAACTAAGGAGTCGAAAAATTCTTAAAACACATTCTTTATTAAAACCTTTAACCTTGTTAATCTTATTAAAGGTCAAACTGTCCCCAATATTATAAATATTACCAGGAGAACTTGTCCGTTAATAGGAAACAGGTAGAACTGATACTTTAGGTAATTGGAATGTTCCTTGTTATGTTTCTAAAAGCAACACAAATATTTGTAAGAAAAGTTAAAGCTGATGAAGGTTTTAAAGATTCCTGATAGGAACTAAAAAATTACGATGCCAAAAACAATGCAAAAAATTGAAGATAAGTTTTCTCCAAAAATATTCTTGCTGCATAATGAATGATGAAACATATGTTCTGGCAAATTTTAGCAGCTTCCTGGTCAAAAAATTTTTATTGCTGATGCTCGAGAGAATTTTAAAGAAAAGTTTAGGACCCAATAACAATCAAAGTTTTTGATATAACAAAAAAACCAATCTTTTGTTACCAGGGGTTCTATAAAATCCGTAATTTACATCAAGATATACTTAACAAACAAGTCCTTGAGTAGTAAAGAACAAGAGATGATCGATGCCATGATTTTTCAATAACATCGTTATCATTGAAAGTGATTTTAAAACACAGTGATCGCAGTATCTCAAAGGAAACCAACAGAGTGTTTTTTAATTTTTATAAAAAATTTGAACGGGAAACAAAAGGGTTCAATAAAAAAGGACAGAGAACACTGTTCTCTTTTAATATGGGAGGTTCTATTAGAGTTTATGATAATTTTTATTCTAGATGAATCGCAAATTTATGCTCATCACCACATTTAAGTAATTGTGTTGGCTTAAAGTAAAAAGAAATACATTTGAGTATCCAAGAAAAAAAATAACGACTTTATTAGTAACTGTTATTTCATAATTTTAAGTCACTAAAGTTACTAGTGATATACCAATGACAGTGATTTAATCACAGTCGTGAAAATATCACTCATCTCTAACAAGAACAATATGCGGTATTTGTACCAAGAGAGACAAATCATCCAAGCTTCCCGAGCAAAGGCTAATTATATAAAATATAAAAATTATAAAAAGTTGAAAAATTCGCAATTTACGACAAAAATCTCACCAATGCAACTTATATATTCTTCAGTGACTACTATATTGCCATATCCTGTGAAATTTTGCAGTAATATTATTAGAGCTATGCGATATATGGAGGCTACCATATCTTACTGGCCTATTTAAAAAAGTGTATAGTGAATTTGTATTCCACTAAACGTTAAATCAGAAATCTTTATTCAGTTTATGAAATTTGTCTCCTCAGAACAGTACATTTGAGGACAATAAAAAGTTGGAATATGTGCCTGCTGACAACGGACATAGAGTCGGTCAGACATACAGACAAAATCATTAAATCAAAGTCGACACAGACTTTGATTTAATGATTTTATTCCTTCCTAGCGTTTCATAAGTAACACCAGAGTTAATGTGCCCTCCTAAACATTTGTTGTGTTGTGGGTATAAAAACACTTATTTTAGGTTGACCTTCACAACTTACTGTTTTAGCAGATATTAATTTATATCGGTAGTTTTTGAATACCTTTCGGGCTATTACAGTGAAACTGACATTAATATGATTAATTCATCGTAAATCATTTTTATGATGTTTCATCGACATATTCAAAGAACTCTGGAAAGAAAACAGCCTACGAAAGCTGAACTCTATAAAATTTTAGAATTATAGGCTTTTGGCATCAAAAAAGAAAAAGTAATTTCGAAAATTTCAGAAAGATTCAGAGAATTTTCGATTATATTTGAAGTCCCATTGTTATTTCAATTCTCTCTAAAAGATTTTATGTGCCTTTTTCTGGGTGAAAATCGTAAAAAATAAATTAGAGTTCATGTTTAAAATTCCGCATCGTTTAGTTGGGCTTGCGAGTACGCCTTTTAAATTAAATGTTTATTGGTATTTTGGAATCCACCTAATTCTTAACTTTTTCCAGCTGGGATGTTTTTATGAAATAATGTAAAATCTTGTTCACTTTGGACAAAAATCTTCGGGCAGCATTTGAAACTCCATTGGAATTTTCCGTTCACATATTTATTTTAGATCCGGAGAAAAAAATTAACTTGTTTTTTAAATCATTTATAAAATTATTAACTTTTAACAAAAAGAGATAAGTGAAGCAAGAGAGTTTTTATTTCAGCAGTCATTTTCAGAAGCGATCATGACATATTAATCAGCTCTTTACGATAAGCTGTAGCGAGGTACTCTATAAAAATATAGTCTTTATAATAGTAAAATAAGAAGAAGAGCGCTTTCCTAATGGTGAACAAAATGACAATACCCGGTACGGAATAGTGGTTGTATGGGCAGATTTTTGAAGATCAAGTTTCAAATTATTTTATATACCCTGTAGCACCACCAATGGTGAAAAGGGTTTATCGTTCAATATTCAACAACAGGATGGAATAATCTACGACCATATTAAGTATATATATTATTGACACCATCATGTCAATAAGCATTGAAGGTTGATTATCAAAAAAATAGTAATTAACAGAAAAACAGTTAAATAAAAAAAAATCAAAATTTTGATAAACCCATACAAATGAGCTACAGGGGAAACACTGGGAGTAGTACAACGGAAGAAAACATGGATAACAGAAGGGAACTTAAACTACAAACAGAATACAATCGAAACCTGATGTCTCAAAAAAAATAACTCAAACTTCAGTTAGGGAACAATAGTACTTTGAGACAGCAGTATGAATTACTGGCAAAACAAGAAAACAAAACTGCAAGAAGAGAAAAACAGATGTTCTAGGAACGGCTAGTAAGGACAGCAGGGAGGCTGCTAGTCAAAGCAACATGAGGGAATTCCTCCAAACAATAAACTGCCTTACAATCATAAGGGTAACAAGAATCAATCTTCACTGAACGCAGTGTCAATCTACTGACTAATAATGATGTACAGAACATTTCGAGGAAATCAATATTATTGATAATGTAACTGAAGAAAAGTACGAATTTCATGTAATTCTCCAAAATAAGTGAAATAAAAGATTCATTTAAGCAATAACAAAGTAGCAGGCGAAGATGCGAAACCTAAGCTGAACTTCTTTAATTTCCGAATTCTGTTTTTGACCGCAAAATTTTTAGCAGAATTCCTTTTAGGAACTTTTAAGTCTTGTATCAGAAAATCCGAGCACTGAGTTTCCCGAGTTGAGAACTCTCTTGGAAATGATTTCTATTTTTTGTTTTAGAAATATCATGCAGAGCATTCCTTCCACCAACAGACAAGTTCTTCCGGTACAGTTTAATTATATTGGAGGCAGTTTGACGGCAGATCTTTCAATTCTTGTCCAACTTTTTTAGGACCAACTGGAGTTTTGTTGAAAATATTTAATTATTTTAGTACAAACTTTTTTCTGGTCACTAATCTTAATCGGATTTACAATACATTCATTTGTGACATGTTTTACAAAAGCAGCTTGATCAATATGTGATCAAATAAAATTTGTGTTAAAAGTTTAAATATATATCGTGTGTTCAGAATTTTTTGATCTCTCCCTTTATATCAATTCAAATATTTGTCTCACTTCAAGCTTACATATATTTTTGTAAGTGAAAATTATTGCTATAAATATATGACGTTCATACGACCATATATTTTACACCCCTTATCTCTTCTTTCATCAATGGGTTAATGACTTGATAAGTTACCACAACCAACATACCAAAAATGTATACAATTTTTATCATTCATCCTTGTAAAGTATGTCAGAGACCTCACATAAGAATGACCAAAAACGAAAAAAAAAGAAAACGAAGAAGCAGAGATAAAAAATGGTGACAATTCTCTAAGGAAGTAATTCATTTATTAGAGAAAAATTCAAAACCATAAATAAATAAAAATACAAACATCCATCTCAAGCTGTTTTTTTTTCAACTTTTTTTATTCTTCACAAAATTTTGAATAATGAGTCTTCAAGTTTAAAACTAACACATACACACATACATGCTGAGACAAAAAAATATGTCCTGTTTAAAAACAAACATTATTCACTTCTTCATATTTGCTAACATTTGGCTGGAAGTTTGAAATTTTGAGGTTGTAAAAAAGGCCAGTTCCATTCCACCAGTTATTCATTTAGACTTGTAAAATAACTTTGAGTTATGGCTGTGAAAGAGAAGCTTAACAGAGTTGTGGTGTCATTTTGACCAGTCGGCAAAGTAATCACTTCAAATTACCACTAGATTAGTCTCGAGGGGCTTTTGAACTAAAACAATGACAACAACAATAACATGTTTGATAATCCTAAAGAAAAAATCTAAGATTTTTTGTATTCTTTCATTATTGTCTTTGGATAATTCATATGATATGTAGCGGTATGAGGGAGAAAATGTAGAACTCTTTCTTTCGATTATTACGAATTTGCACTATGGGACAGAACCAAAAATTGTTGGTTATTAATTCAAGTCTACTGGCTGTTTGAGCTTCCATAAAGAATCCTTTACATTTTTACATATACGGAGGAACAGAATTAAAAACTGGTAAATTATTTAAATTGTGTGGAATCTCAGAAGCGATTAGATCCAGATCTTGAGTAATTCAAAAACTTCCTAATAACACTAAAGATGAATACAATCTAGTTTTTTCAAGTGAAGTATTTCTTCACTACTTTTAGAATGCCGTTGGACTCAAAATAACATTCTGATGCGATTTAAGGATTTTCGTCCATCTGGCTGCCTTTCTGTCAGTGTTACGCTGTGAGCAATTTACAGATTGAAATTTAAGCGATATCTCGATAAGATTTTTTATCAAGGACGAACCCTTTTGAAACTGGTGCATTTATTTCGATATATGTTATTATTGTAGTTACCTTCTATCCATTTAAAATTTATACAGCCAGAAAATACTGCACAAAATTTTTACAAGATCGGTCCATATTTTCTAACAGTCTCCAAATAACCCGTTTTTTCTAAAATCATCTCAAACTTTCATAAATGAGAGTATTACGAAAATTTTGCAAGACTAAATGATGGAACCAAATTATAAAAAGTTAGGACAGTAAATTGTCATACTTGTGTCATAGTGTAGGGCATTTTTAAAGTCTGTCCCACTTGTTTTTTTTTAAATTTATTCAAAATGAGAATCATCAATTTCTTCGAACTTATTTATGTCAAAAAGAAATTCTTTTATGATCTCGTGGATTTAAAACAAATTCCAAATTTTTCCCTTTCTGTCCCATTGTGCCTTTTAAGATGATTTTTAGTTTTATGCCATAATATTTTTATATGTTTTTGTCCGTTTCATTTGTGCAATTGTTGGCGACACATTTTGTTGTTATCAGCGTCATCTTTTTTCTTTGGTCCATTCAAGGTTTCTTTCATACAATTTTTCTTTGAGTCCTTTTTTATTTTTGGTTTCCATCTTTCTAAGGCTTTCATACTTAAGACATTTTTATGTAATTCATTGCTAAAACGCTAATTCGTGGTGTTACTTTAAGTTCTTTTTTTTTTGTTCTCTACTTCTCATACCAAATTTCTATTTTTTCTTCTTTTCAAAAAAAGGGTGATATCTCTTTCCTTGTGTTGGTTTGTGTGTTAATCAGGATATGTCACAGAGTGTTGGTTTTCTTATGAAATTCTTAAGTTGTAATAAAAGAAAATTCGTTAATTTTTTTTTGTATTTTGTTAGTTCTTTTGTTTGTTTGTCTGTTACTGTCTTGTCGCATCTTGTCCTATCTTGTCTTTAATTAAAAAGAGTGACCACAGTAATTAGCCCTCTGGCATGAGAATGAAAAAAGTGGAAGATAGAAAATATTTGCAGAAAAAGAGTAAAGTGGCCAAGAAAGATGACATTTTCTTTATTCGAGTTTATTTAAAATTAAAATTTGTTTTATAATTTAATATTTGTTGTTTAAATGAAAAAAACTCCATTAAAATTCATAATTATGCAAAAAATATGTAATTTAATATCACCCAACATGAGAATATAAAATAACGGTTTTATTTTAAACAGAACACGCTGAATACTCTTTAAGTTTGACCTCAAGAGTTAAGTCAAACTGACCCCAGTCGAAATGTATTGTTGTCAACTGCGACCCTGGATGCACACAGAGCGATGTAAGGTAAAAGGATTCATATCTCACGGAATTTAATAATTTTATAATGAAATATAATTGTCAACATGTGATGGTTTCCTTTTAAAAACAAAAATTTCAATATGTTTCCAACTTTATCGTAGTGGGGGATTTTAATTCGGCATAAACGCATATAGCATGTGGGGTGGGGTATTTAAAGATTCGGCATAAACGTTTAATTCACAAAAATATCTTATGCTATTTTTGTGCATTAAACGATCAACATTATGGCACAGATCTTGCTCCTTATCATTTCAGAAGGGAATGAAATTTGACTCGTTTGACTACTATATAAGAACAGGAGCAAAAGGACTCTTGCGCTATGAACTCTTAAAATCGTGCACGGGTTTTACTGAAGATCTGAACCGAAGACAATTATATTATTTGGAAAATACAGGCAGCATAAAATAACCTGAATAATCGACAATGGCATTCCACATACTGCAAAACTGGTAAAAAATTAGTTTGCATCAATCTTGGCTTTGTAAGCATGTATCTACTCTAGTGGCGTTAGAATTTAGTTTACAGGCAGTTCCAATGAGGTCTCTTTATAAAACAATAAAAAAAATTATATAGTTCGGAATAAAAATAAGTGAGTTGATGTTGCCACTTTTTTACAAAAATCCAAAAGAGTTATAGTCCGGACTTTCCCCTTTTTACTATTGTTTGCTTCGATCGATTCAGAACATCCTCATTGGAATATGTTTTATTTTAGAACATGTTATAAAAATTTTTGCATCTCAAAATCAAAAAGGGAAATTGAAATTGTTATTGGTGTTTTCTTTTTCGGGAGAGCTTAACAAAACAATTTTAAGAGTGCTATATTCGGCTGTGTCGAATTTTAAATACCCTCCACCACTTACGTTATTTACACTATGCAAATATTTATTTGAAGGCTTCATATAAAAATAAAAGTAAAATATTGTATAGAGGCATATATTCCATGTAGTTCACCCCTTATTTTAGAACCGTTGAAGCTTAAATTAGATACATTTATTAAAGATATTTAAAAAGAATTATTGTACATAAAAGTTTAAAACACTTTTCTGGAAAGAAGCCTTAAATGAAAACTATAGGTAAACATGGACCGATATCCATTATATTAGTAATATATCCAGCACAATCAACCTTTTTTAATGTCAAAATAAATATATGTGCAAAATTAAGAAAATTGATCGTCCTATAGAAACACTGATTTTGGGGGTGAATCAAAATTTTTTATATTTAAGCCTATATCTTTTATTCTATTATTCCGATCTTTATAACTATGAAGTACATATTGCTGTATCTCATGGTTAAATACTTTCAATATCGAGTCACTCTTTGTTGAAATTTAAAGATACCGATCAATATAGCTCGTTTTGAATAGAAAACAGCTTCAAGTAATGACAAACACTATTTCCAAATATAATTGAATTCAGACGTAGATAAAATAATACAGATTTTGATTTGATGCCACAACATATACACTTTATGAGGTCCTAGATGATTTCTTCTTAGCGTTACATGCGAAATGAAAATGATTATATACCTTCATCACCACTTATGAGAGATAGTTAGCGCATGAATGTATGTTTTAAATGCGATAATGGTCCACATATCAAGCTGAAGAAGGAACAAAAATTTGCTCTTGGTTAACAATTTTTGATGCCCCACGTTCCCTTTTTTAGAACCCAATAACTTCCAATAAGATAAATTTTGCTTCACTGTGTAATGGAAGGATTATCAAAAACGATGTCTGGCGGTCTCCCAGTTCGGCTATCCAAAAAACAATATGAACACTCTACAGTGAATAACGATAACAACGAAGTCTATGGCAATAAGTCATGTTCGGTCTGGTATTTCAGGTGTAAATGTTCTTCAGAATGGGATTTTAGCTTATTAAAATTTGGCTCAAAGTGATTCAGTATCATTCTTAACTCACTTGACAATTTTATGATGATCGGCCAACAAAGGACCGTAGCGCGCAAATCATTTTAGTGATGAGATCTCGAAAAATGTCCATAGGGTGATAATAATTAGTATATTTACGATTTATGCAGCCTGAAAACACGAACAATATATTGTGTAGGTGGGTACCTAATTTCTTATAGCCCTAATATAATCCTCACTTTAAATCATAGAAATTGCTCACATATTTACTATAATGAAATTATTTTAAATAAGCAGCACATGGTTCGATTGGTCATTATCTTTTATGGTGTAGGGTAGCGACCTTTACCGACAATTACACTCTAATTTGTCTATATTGAATAAGATTTTAAGCAAAGTAATTTAAATAACTTTAATTTGTAGCACAGTGTTATTATTGATTTTCTCTATTATCTTCCTGAACTATTTGCTTAACTTTAATTTAACATTTAAAATATTAACATATTTCATAAGGCATGAAATATGTATAATTCAGATATTTTATCAATCCAATGATAGACAAATCCCACAAAATCGTATTTCCTTCCTCTAACTATCCTCAACTATAACAAAACTATTCATTTATATTCTTTGTTCTTTAAATATTTTTTCCAACCAAAAGTCCATTTCATACTAAAAAATCATTGATGGATTCACTGTCCCTTTAGGGATTTGAACTGAAGAGTTTCTGCAACCAGAAGCACATGATGAAACCTAAAAAAATACAATGATAAATGTATTTGGAAAAATAGAATTTTGTAAATACTTAAAATCATCTGACTGAGTAGACAAAAATACATTATCAAAATATATTTTTTTAGCTTTTGAGGTTATGTTTAGTTTTGCCTTTTATGCCAATAACATCTAATGGGTAAAAAAGGGGTGACCACCAGAGGGGTCAGTTTTTCTCTATAATATAAACACATTTTCTATATTATTCCTTTTGTTATATAAATGTTGTATATGGAATATATCAAAGTAAATCCATAAAAAATAAGTTTGCTATACTCGGCTATAGCGAATCGTCAATACCCTTCATCTCAAATTCGTGTTAAACACATACGTTTTATACACACTCACACTTGTACTCACAAAATGTATACATTATATACATATTTTTCTCAAATATAACACAGAACTCTTAATGAATCATAATATTTCATTTTTTGCTATAACTTTTCTTTCTAATGAACCGATTTTGATAAATTTTTGTGATGGTAATGAAGTAATGAAGACATACGGACAGATGTACAGACAGACTTTCAGACGGACAGATACGCAGACAGACATACGGACATAGCTAAATCTATTCTGATTTTGATAGATGCAAAAATTGATATACATTATGATGATTCCATCGTGTGGTTACACACAGAATGACAAAGTTAATACACCGCCTTCACTACTTGTGGTGGTTGGGGGTATAAGAATTGTATCCATATAATAAGGTTGCAAAACAATTGTTGCTAGTTACAACAACAACTATGTATTGAGGGTGAAGAGTGAAAAACATTTTCTATGTGTAAATTTTATCCTTAAAAAAAGTTCTCATTTTTTTGTTTTTTTTTTTTTATAAAAAAGGAATTTTAATTATTCTCAAAGGTATAATTTTGTTAGAATATAAAAAAGGATAAGATTTTTATTATAGTTTGAGTAGAACTGTTTTCTCTTGACTTTGCTTATTGTAATTGTATGAATTAATGTGTAAGTGCATGTTTTTATATGTGTGTCTGTGTATTTTTGATGAATTTTATAAGGATTCCATCAAATTGTAAAGACCTAGACAAAGGACATTGAAATTTATGTTTAGAACTTTGTCATCAACCGACCAGAAGAGAAAGGGACATTTGTTTAAATGAATAAAAATAAATGAATTTATAAGAAGAATCTTAACATAACTGATTTTTTATAAAATAAAACTCTGGCAAAATTATCTGAATTATTTTTTATTTTGTTTCAAAACAAAAAATAATGTGAACAAGTATGCTATATATTCGACTGTGCCGAATCTAAATTACCCTCCACCACTATATTGGACACAACTAAGTGGAATGTGTTCATATTTTATTCCGGGAAGTGGGACTATAAAAGAGTTATATTCAAATATTTCCGATGATTGTCAAACTAGTTTCATATATTAAAGAAAGTTTAAAAATGTTAATTAATGTAATAGTTTTATAAGCCAAAACCCGTTTTCTGCGAAATGGGGCGTTAAAATGTGGATATTGGTGAGATTAATAACATATATTCAAGATAGTAAGAGAACTAAATGAATCGAATTTCAAAAAAATTGGTCATTATTTACTAGTTTTAAAAATCAAAATAGATGCCTTATACGGGATTTTTAGCAATATATAGACCGAGAATTAATATTAAAAACCTTTATATTTAAGACAGTCATAAAATTAATTGTATTAAATTTAAGAGTATTAGAATCTAAAAACTATATTCCGTTAAGGTGCGTTAAATGGAAGCTAGGTCAAAAAATGACCCCAGCTAAATCTTGTTTTTTGGGTTTATTATTGTAGCAAAATAAATATATATTGCACATTTCAGTAAATTATTTTGATTATAATTTTTATTATAAATTATTTTTATTATAAGCCGAATTAAAATTTCAATAGACAAGTAGACGGTTAAATCTAAAACCACAAGTAAGAATTCTATGTTCGGCTCTTACAAATCTTCTATACCCTCCACCACAAATTCATAAGAAATTAAATATTTATGTTTCATATAC
Source organism: Cochliomyia hominivorax (assembly GCA_004302925.2). Lineage (NCBI taxonomy): Eukaryota > Metazoa > Arthropoda > Insecta > Diptera > Calliphoridae > Cochliomyia > Cochliomyia hominivorax. The sequence continues at coordinate 71,454,367 of PYHX02000158.1, read as the reverse complement.
ACTCAAAACGCATACAATATATGAACGTATTTTTTACATATAACAAAGAAACCTTAACAAGTCATAAAATTAGTTATATTTTTGGTTATTGCCGAACCGATTATCATGATTTTTGCAATTGTAATGAGGTATATATTTTTTGATATTATGTTAATTTCGATTTATAATTTTACGAAATTTCTTCTATATCTCTTAAGATTCTGAATAAATTTATTTCCATTTCATTTTAACGGTATCAAAATGAATCTGTGTTTGTTTTGGACTTATTCTATTCAAAGCAAATATTAGTAATCAAATATCCCAGGAGCTATTATGGCGAAAATCTTTCAATTTCGAAAAAAATCGTATATGCATTTTTTTCTTGATTTATAATATTTTTTTTCGAAATGTACTAGGAAAATTTTTGTGACGCAAAGCTCACCGAGTAAAATCCGCGATATTTTCTGTTATTTATCTCACTTGCAAGAATTTGCCCATCGTTTGCCATCTTCCAAAAGTCGAAACTACTTTTTTTAAGTTTCAAGTACTAATGATTATACTTTGGTATATATGGTTCCTCTCATCAAAATTTGTTTTGTTGTTTTTTTATACCTATACCCTGCACCACCATAGGTAGTGGGGGTATAATGCGTTTGTGCAGATGTTTGTAACGGACAGAAAAATGGACCTACCACCACTTTTATGTATATTGTTCTACTCAGAATCGCTCCTCAGTCCATTTAAGCATGTCGTTTAGTCTGTCCGGCTGACTATCTGTCGATGTAAAGCTTGTTCGCAAAGTACAGGTCGCAGTTTTTAAGATGTCTTAATAATATTTGGCACGTGGTAGTTTTTTTTTGCCCAAGGACGATGCCTAGTAAAATTGGTTATGATCCGTCCATTTTTCATGTTGGCCCCATACAAATGTCGCCACAGAATGGGAGGACTATGACCTTACTTTGAACTTTTAAAAATCTCCAAACCTTTAAAAATCTCGAAAACACTTCAGCTCTCACCGTTTGAAACATTCAATGGCCCCCAAAATTTTTTAAAATTTTAAACCTTTAATTACAATTATTTTATATTACAAACCAACTCTAACTTGGACGCCACTTTCTTACAGTAATTTTCGAAACCTGAGAGACTTTTTTCTAGTTAGTACTCATTGTCTATATGTTCTCTATAAATAAGTTAAAATTTTAATATAATAAAAATTTTAATATAAAGAAGTATGATCTTAGAAATTAGCTGTTCGAAACCTAAACAACATTTTTGTATTGAAATCAATATCTGTTTTTGAAATGCCAAAGTGGTTCTCTATGAGATTCAAATCCGGGAATTGCGGTGGCAAACCTAATACTTGGATCCAATTAGATAATTACAAATTTTTGACTTACTAAGATGAATGCAATGCCATGCTGAAACATCAATCGAAATGGTATTTCCCACTCAACAAAGCGCAACATATGGCAGGCCAAAATGTCCTGTCATAGTAATCCTTTATTAGGATTACTATGACAGGACCTGAATCTAACTTTAGCTAATTTAATAAATTTAAATTAGTGTTTAGGATTTAAACTGTTTTCCGGATATTGTAGTTGGTATTTTTATAGAAGTCCAAATTAAATGGGACTGTTTTATTTCGAATAATTTATAGAAATTAAAAAAATTTTATAAAATTTCGTTCTTTAAAAAAACTTTTTTTGTAAAATATTGACTGTAGTGGGACTATGAAAGAATCTCTACAAAATCAAATATTTGTAAAACCAATTATGTTCATAAACTACACCTCCATAAGTGATTGGAATATTAGATGTGCGTGAAGATATCCGATAAAGCCGGAATAAGTAACGCTACCACCACTTTTGAATACACGGTTCGACTTAGAATAACCGCAACTTTGAAGATTGAATTGAAGAACGAATGCTTTTTTGAAATTGAGTAAAAAGGAGTAAGATACAGAAATTCTTTACATACATTTATGTTAATAAAAGAAAAATTTAAACATACAGTTTAAATTTTTCTTTTGACTGAAATCGCTATTACAATTAACGGAAAAAAAACATTTTTATAGTTTTAATCACAAGTTATAAAATTTTGAACCTTTTTGGGAAATTCCTTCAATAAGGTTTTTATAGTGCTTTCTGTAACTTTGTTCGAACACCTCCGTTTACAATCTTTAATAAGAGCCCATTATATCTCCAATATCCTCAGCTCCGTGCAATTATTGTTCTTGTACCACTCAAGGACTTGTTTACCGTAGTGACTGGATGCCAAGTCAGTCCAAAAATGAATAGATGGAGGAAGGAAGGAAGGAAGGCACACATTATGAATAGAAGGAGCCTTTTTTGTTAATATTCCTTGATGTAAATTTCGGTACTTATATTACCTGTTGTAATATGTAAATGATTTGCAACTGTTGTACTAAGAACATTTTGGAAAATTTTTACTGCATTTGGATCCTAAACTTTCCTTCAACATTCCCACGAACATCAACAAAATAATTTTTAATCTGGAAGTTGCGAAAAAAACGGGCAGAACATACGTTTTGTCATCCATTATGTCGCAAGAATATTTTTTACGAAAGTTGACTTCAATTTACATGCTCCGTTTTTGGCCTCTTACTTTTTGGTAACGTTTCTGTCAGGAAGTTTTTTGAGCCTTGTATGATTTTAAACATGCATTAACTTTAATCATGTTGATTATTCCTTCTACCTGAATCAAGTAGAATTGATCAATGAGCAAGTCCTCTTGGTACTTTTTAATAACATTGGAAACTGGTGGACAGCACACATTTGAATGTATGGCCAATTTTTTTTGTGCCAAGTTAAGTTTTATAATAATTAATAAATTCAATATGCATTTTTTACAAATATTTGCAAAATTTTACGAGGATCAAACCATTTACAATATGTACATTCCATACAAGAGCCATTTCCGAAAACCACTTAATTAAGATAAATATAAGCAGAGATCAAGGACTGATACATAATATCCCATAGCTGTCATATAGAAGAAAACCAATCAGTTTAATTTGGTAGCTGAAATCATTATGACAGTACCGCATTTAAATGTCGATCATTATCAGGCGGAAACTGACTACTTTCCTAAACCTTATGCTCATTGGTTCAATTGGTTAAATGTATGAAATTTTATACTTTACATATAACTTCTATATTGAAAACAATATGATCATGTATCAATGTCAATGGAAACCTTAAAGATCCCACCTCTTGCAACAGTTAAATTGAATACAATTGGCTAAAAGAAGAAAACAGTAAGAAACTTAAAAAGATTGACAGCTGAATGCTAACATCAAGACTTTAAAGGAACTGTAAGGAAAATAAGAAAAAAATCTAAAAAAACAGAGTTGATGGACAAAACAATAAACAAGAAATGAACATGAAGTAGAATAGCAAATAAAACCAGAAGTATGGAGGAAATATTCATGGCTTATGGTTTCAACGACTAAAGTAACCTAAATGGCTTTAAAAATTGAAAACGCCTCTTTGGTTATAGTTATTTTTTATATTTGAAATTGAATATAGAAAAATATATATATATATATATATATATATATATATATATATATATATATATATATATATATATATATATATATATATATATATATATATATATACAAATTGCTTCAGACATTTTGTCTAGGATTTTTTTATTTTAAGAGAAAAACCAAATTTCCCATAAATTTTTGAAAATTTGTTAATTTTCAAAATTTTGTTTATTTAAAAAATCTAAATAAATTTCAATTGAAATGTTTATACTGCAACCCACTGTGTATGACAACAAATTTATGATTCTTATTTTCATTATTTCACTCAGGCCACATGGATGGATTTGTTGTTATGGTATCCATGAAGTGTTGGTTGTGTATCTCAATCTGTAACTCATCTCTTGGAAAACATACTTCATCAAGAAAAATAAACATTACAGCAAAAGAAAACAACTCTTTGACTCGTCATGTAACAAGATCTTGAAGGATTGATCACATTCTTTTCAATAAAAAAAAACACACACATGAGATTGAAATTTATTTTGATTTCTAGATTTTGTGTTTATTGATCGCTTCTTGGATTTTTATAATCTGTACAATTTTTTTGTTGTATTTCCTCATCTTGCAAATCATTTAGTTTTTTTCTTTTATTTTCTTACTTGTCAAATTTTTCATTTGAGTATTTCAAATATTTGTTTGTATTTGTAAAAATTTCCTTTTCAACACTACAATCTGTCTAGTTGATTCCTTTGAATGGTCTGCAGTTTTCTTTTCGGTTGATTTTATTATGATTTTGTATTTGCAATTTGTTGCTATTTTCATCCATATGTCAGTTGCTGCGTCAATCTTCACGCCAAAAAAATTTCAGAAAATATGATTTTCTTTACATATGATATATAAAGCTTTATATTTGAGGCAATTGCTAACACAATGTTGAGACTGGAATGTATTTGCAACAGACTGTTAAAGAGTGCAGTCATTTTTTGTAATTATCTATATATATAAGAACGAATGAGTGTTTGTTTGTTTGAGACTTATAGAAAGTTAAACTACTGAACCGAGTTTGCTGAAATTTTCACAGAATGATCACCATATACCCATACAATATACCCGAAAGTAACATAAGCTATAAAAAATTTCTATAGGACCAAGGGAAGAGGTACCCTCCATACAAAGCAAATATTGACTATTGAATATCTAAAAAACTATAACAGCAAGAGTTAGCTAGTCAAGAATTAGTTTAACTGATCATATATAGGACGGGTAGGATCAAGGGGAAAGATACTCCAATACAATGCAAATATTAATTATTAGTTTTCAAATTGGTTAAAATTACATTCCCAGAGATCTTTTTTACTGGCCAAAATGTAGGACGGATAGGACCAGAGCGGAGATCGATCCATACAAAGCAAATAGTGAAAATTATATAAAGAACTATGATAGAGAGAGTTCTCAAATGATCCCTATCACTATCTCAAGGAACTGTTTTAGTGAATAAAATCTAGATAGGGCCAGGTGGTGGGATACCCCCATACAAAGGAAATAATAATGAAAATAATGAAAGTTCTAAAATTTGGTAGGAAGATTAGGATAAAAAAAGGTTGCTCCCATGCAATCCAAATATTAAATATACAAAAATAAAAATTTAAAACGGACAGAGCTATGGGCATTTGGCAAAATGTACATTGCATAAAATTTGTTTAATACAAGTTGTAATTTTTTTTGAGATCTTGGACTGAGGAGAATGTTTGTGGAGCAAAGCAGGACGGGTAAAAGCTAGTAATTAAATATATCAAACAGATATCTGGATAATTAACATATTATAATTTTCTAGTATTCCAAATTTCAAATATATATGGTTTTGCATATATTTGTAATTTGGAAACGTCCTCTCTTGTGATCCTTAGTGAATATAGAAATTTGTTATTTTAAACCAGCAAACACAGATCAGTTAGAAAAACGCTGAAAACACCGATTTTTGAGTATTTCTAATAATCAAGAACAAAGCAAAAAAAATATATATAATTATAAAAAGTTAGATTTGTATTAAAAAAGGTTTTAGTCAGTAATATTAACAACTTTGAGAATCTTATCATATTTTATATCGTTATGTAGTGGAACCTTTATTGTATATTCGTTGGAATGGGAAAGAACAAGTATAAACACTATATTCGGTCGTTCAGGATATAAATATCTTCCACCAATTACATTTTTGAATCGGAAAAAAGAATTATTTTTCCATTCTCTTATACCGATTCAGGAAAAATTCTTGAAATTACCTACATATATGGATATCATGTATTGTAATTCATATGTCTGAATTTTTTACGGAATTGATCCATATGTAATATATATTCAAGATAATTATATCAAATATGGTTCCGAATTGCAATAGAATTGGTAAAAATTTTATAGTTTTATAGGGTTAAAACCATATTTTGGGAAGAGCCCTTATATGAGACATTGATCAAATAATGGTCCAGCACAATCTACGCTCTTGGGGTTTATTACTACATCAAAATGAATATATGTGATAATTTCAGAAAAGCATATTTAAAATTGGGACCTATATGACACACTGACTTTGGGTATATCAAAATTTTTGCATATTTTAACCTTTAACGTTTTTTCTATTGATCCCAGTTTGAAGAGTTTTTATTCAATGATAACTTATACAGTTTTTTATTAATTTAGAAGAGATATTTTTCGAAATTCCGATATTGTCTTTATCGGTTTATCACTTTTTTGCAAATGGACCGATATAGTTGGTTTAAAATAGGAATGTTGACGAGTCCACATGACATTTTTTTGTCACACTGTTGCAATCCAGTAGTTTTCAGTGGAGTGCATATGTTATATTTGTCAAATGACTTTATCAATGAAAACTCTATTGATTCCAAGCAAACAAAAACCATTTCCTGGAAATTTATTGAAGTAGAAATTTCATTCAGAATTGGCCTGGACCCTTCAAAGCGAAAATAAATAAATTAATTCGTGAAGGAAATAAAACCGATTATTTCTCGTTATTATATACTTCTTAGAATATGGAACAAAGGTATTTGAGTCCGAAGTTTAGTGCATAAAATATATATTTTTAATAAATGTACACATTTACTTCACTGTCCTGTTTTGATCATTTAAGTGAGTTTGTTTTTCTATTTTTAAATATTTATCGGATTTTATATTCTGGATATTATTGTTGTTTTAGTTGTTGGTGTGTTTATAATGGAAATACCAGCCAAGAAAATTCATAATCATTGATTTGATTTGTGCGTTTGTTTTGATAGCCCGTCATCATCATCAGCAACATCATCATTCGCATCAGATTTTATTTTATATATTTTTCCAATTTTTTTTTGATTATTATCGAACTGAGTGTGAATGAAGATTGTTTGAATTATTAAAGAGATTTATATATCGTATGAAAACAGAAGGCAAAATAATAAATCTAGTTTGATTAATTAATTGTTTATTTAGATTTCAGTGATTTAAACAAACAGCAACAGATGATTGCAATTAATTTGCAAAATTAAAAAAAAATGGAGAAAAATCCAAAAAAAAACAAATATTGAGTGATGAATATATGAAATGAATGATTTGTGTAATGAAATTTAATATTTAACAAGTGAAAGTGATAGATTCGGCTAAGCCGAATCTTCAATATCCTTCAACACAATACATAAAAGTTTTTCTTAAATATAACACCAACACTTAATGTGTCATAAAATAAATTATATTTTTGGGTATAACTGTTTTTATTATACCCTACACCACCATAAGATATAATGAGTTTGTGCTTAAGTTTGTAACGCATAGAAAAAATATTGCTACCAACACTTTTAAGTAAACCGTTCGACTCAGAATCACTTTTTGAGTCGACTTAACGATGTGTGACCGCCTGGTTGGCTGTCCATGTAAACCTTGTGAACAAAATGTCGCATTATTTTAACCCGAGGACAATGCCTATTTAAATTGGTAATGATGGGTCCATTATTTCACCAAATATTCCTCCTGTAATGGGGTTTTAAGGTCATAAAAGTCCTAAATATAAAGCGTTTTTAACGAAAAAAAATTCTAACGCCGGAACGAATGGATCAATAACTTTCCACATTCTGTTCGGAAAAATCCCGGGATTATTTTTTTTTTTTCAAATCCTGAGATTCGGTATTTCTTAATACTGAAAAATCCTGGGATTTTCGGGATCGGGATTGACTTCGCTAATATATACATGGTGTTATAGATGATTCCTTCTTAGCATTACACATTGAATGACAAAGTTAATATACCCTCTTCACCACTTTTGGTAGTGGTGGGTATAAAAAGGAAAAGGGGTTATGTATTGAAAAATATATATGAAGGGAAATATTTTTACATATGGAAAAGTTTTATTCACGTGGCTCTGCTGCATGTTAATAAATTTATGATTATGAGCGTTTTTTAACTCCTACAACATGTTTTCCTTTTAACCGAAAAGTACCTTAAAAACTCATATTTTATTTAACCATTAATTTCATTTCACTGAAATATATAGTGAAATGTTTTGTTTTGAATCGTAGGTAAAAATTCAACAATGAATATAAGCAAATTGTTAAAACACGTGTTCTATTTTAATGGTCTTCTTTTTAACCTAAAGGTTTGTGTGTTTATTTCTGGTAAATTTAGTTTCGTTTAGGTTCCACCATCATCCCTACTTGGTTAATAATTTTACAAAAGTATTTCCACGTTAATTACATTGATTTATGTATCCATTGTTTTGTATTTAGTATTTCTACATGGTAATATGAAACGAATTGTATCCACTTACTCACTTACTTCCATACTCACTTAGCCGTAATGTGTACCATGTAATGTAAAGTAACTGAATGTCAAGACAAATATATGAATGGTTAACAAAAGATGAAAAAGAAAAGAAAAATAAGTTTATTTGTAACTAAGTAATGAACCCAAATATGTAAAATATGTTTACGCATATTTTGAGCTTTACTTTTTAGCATTAAAACTGAGGTATCGTTATCTATTGTCATAGTTTTAGTTTAGTTTTACACCATTTACAAATTGCAAAATTTGATATTTACAATAAAAATTATTTATTTTTTAATTGATAATATCAAACTTTGGACAGGATACATAGCAAAATATACATCTATTTGATATAAAATATTGGGCTTTGCCCGGTGCGCTTACAAACATTTTCCACCGTCTAGAAAAAATTCCATGCTTCACGATGTGCATTAAAAAAATCATGAAATGCAGATTTGGCCCAATTTGGTAGGTTTAGACCGTAATAGTATTTAGATATTTAATAACTAATATTAATTTGAATAGAGTTTACATTTCCCCCCTGATGCTGTCCGATCACATTTTTATTCCAGTAAAATCTCCTTATAGAAAAATGATAAATTTTGGAAAGTTTAGATGAAATCTTTTGCTCCGATTAAAATCTACCACACTTTTGGACACCTTTTTTGTGCTCTTCAATTCTCTGTAACTAAGCCCAATATTTTACTTGCCAAAAATTCGGGCATTCTTTCTGGTCAAGCCCGACTATGTAATACCCTACACCACATTTTTGGTTGTTAATATCTGCTACAAAAAGTTTTTGCACGGCCCTCGTATAATTTGGTTATCTTATTTATGTTAATGTCTCCAATAGATTAAAATTTATGTGATATTTACGCGTTTTAAAAGGATTTTTTCTATGTGGTTATATAGGAGTTATGGACCAACTCGTTTAATTTCGCACAACGGTTTTTAACTTAATTTTACTAAATATTTTTGGTATAACTACTTATATTGTTGCGGTCAAAATAATTGCATCACTCATGTGTTACATCTTCGTTGCTAATTTGTGGTATCTAATCAAAAATTGACAACAAAATCTTTCAAATACGACGGATTATGGTATGAAGATGCTTTTCGATCTATTTTGTTGGACCCATTTAACATATTAAAACTTATATGAATGTGTCAGAATATATGAACATATTAAACGAAGTAATGCTACCATATGCATCTGAAAATATGCCACTGATTTGGTCCATACAATAAGACAACGGCTCGAAACATACCAGCATTACCAGCTGTAAATGGAATGGCCGTCCAAATCTCCCGATGAAAATCCAATCGATAATTTGTCTATATATGTGATCTTTGGACAACTCTTGTATCCCGGAAAGAAATAAATTCAATGGGAATTTATTTTAATTTTTTGCTTTGTGTTATAGTTGAAACTGAGTGGTGCTATTATTTTGACCCCAGTTTTTATTCATCCTTCTGAAAAAAAATTAAAGAATTTATTATTGATTTTAGTAAACCATAAAATAAGAACAAATTTTTATTAAAATGGCTTTTGTGACTTATAAAAGAAGACATATGTATGTGGTGCTATTATTTTAACCGTAGCTATATATTTTCAACGTGATGATTGTACGGACCTATCGTTTAGAAATATAATAAGAGCTTCTTAGTAAAATTTTGTTAAAATCGTTATATAATTAAGAATATTATGGACTTAAAACCCCATGGGTCTATGTGAAATACTATATCGATAATAACGAATTTCAAAAGGCATTGTCCTTGGTCAAAAATAGTAGTACGTGCCAAATTTCAATAAGATATCTTCAAAACTGTAATCTGTACTTTGCGAAAAAGATTTACATGAACAGACATGGACGCAAAGTAGTTCTGATATACTTAAATATGGTGGCTGGACTATTTTTTCTGTCCGTTACAAAAATCTGCACATAATACCACCACTACCTATAGTGGCGTAGGGTATAAAAGTTATGCTTTGGTTCAAAGTTTGAATGATAAATGTGTGTTAAGAATTTGTTGTATTCTGATCAGTTCAATTTATTTATTAAAAACACTTAAATGTTCTTAAACTAATAATTTCTTAAATAAATTTTCTTAAACACTTAATTAGAAGAGAATTCCCACTGAATTAATGGTATATAAATCCATCAATTTATAGAAGATTTATAATGTTTTGGAATACTACAATTAACACTTTAATTCCAAGGGTTAAACAAAATAATTAAGAATACAAATGTAAATAAAGGCAATTTCTAAAAAAAGAATCCTAAGAATAAAATAACTATTTCTTTTTAGTTAAAATTTCTTTTAAATTGAAACACTAAGAAAGACATTCTAAAGATCATCAACACTTGAAAATAATTTGAATTAAACTTAAAAATAAGAAGTAAAAATGCTTGGCGTAGAAGAATATTCAATACCCTCCACCACAAATGTGTGGGAAGTAAATACACTCACACATACACGAAGAGACGTATAAAGTATCTAAAAGTTTTTCTTAAATATAACCTGGAACATTTAATGAGTAATAAAATTAGTTTTTTTTTTTGGTTATAACTTTTTTATACTGAACCGATTTTGATATTTTTATCGCTTTATAACTGACAATTTTATAGAAGTTTTTTCTTTTGCTTGAGATCGGTAAAATATCTTTTAACATACTAAAGCGATTTTGCATGTTTTAAATAGGAAATTTCTCAGAACTATTATTGAGGATGAGAGCGTAACAACAGACGGACAGGCGGTCATAGTTAAATCAACTCAGATTCTGATTAGATGCAAGAATATGTATATATTACGGGATTTGATATGATTCTTTCTTAGCGTTATACACCGAACAACAAAGTTAATATACCCTCTTTACTATTTGTGCTGGTAAAGGGTAAAGAAAAAACATAATTAAGACAATAGAACAACAAAAACAGTTTTATAAACAAATAAAATTTAAACAATTTCAATTTTAAATTTTAGAATTTAGGAAAAGAATCAAAAATATTAAAACCAAATAACAACAACTAAAAGGTCACACACAGAGTTAAGTGTGAATTGATGATTTCAAAATTATTTTAACTACACGAATAATATAAATGAAAGTGTGAATGATTTCAAATAATACGAGGGTGGACTCTTATTTGATACGAATGCTGGAGAATTTTGCTTTTTGTGCTAAGACCACCTGTTGTTGTCAGTTGTTATTTTAAACATCACGCATCATTCAAAATCATTTAAATGTTGCTGCTTAAGTGTTGATAGATGCCACTTTCAATCACGACCACACACGCACACTCTCTCAAACTGTTAGACAAGCAACACTCATTTTGTGGCATAAAATCAAATAATCTTGTTGTTTTTGCTATTTAGGTTTTTGGAAATGAATAAATATTTTATGCTAAAATAAATACAAAATTTAAAACGTTTAAATTTTGTGGCAAGAATTTTGGAATTAGAGTTGGAGGATGTTTAAATATGTCTGTTGCTTTAGGTGGAAAATAATGGTCAGGGAAACGAATCATAAAGTTTTTAGTTCAAATATCAAGGAATTATTGAGAAATGTAAAAAAGTAATAATATTGATTCCGAAATGGTTGAAAACTTTTATTCAGCGTTTTTTTATTCACAAAGAGTTTAAGTTTCCGACAGCAAGAGTCATAACTAATCAAAAAAAAAAAAACACATTTCAAAGTATTTGTCCTGTAAAAATTTCCATAATTTATAGCTCAGCAGATACCAATAGGTATACCTGAGGATCATTTGTCAAAGGTAATTCAATTTTTGCAGAATCGATTTGCCTTTATAAAATTTGGAATTAAAAGACCATATCTTTTATGAAATATCTATTGCATAAATTGTGAGAGTTCTAAAACTATTTCCATGTTAGCTAAAATTAAGTCTAAACCTCCATACTTCAAAATTTTAACTGCGTCATAACTCCTTTCCACCCAAGGAATATTTTGATTGCCGAAAAGTTTGTATGGAATTTTGTTTATAATGGCAAATACTCAGATATTTTTCAGTATATGAATTGTTCAAGAATCACTGGGGTACCGCGGACAAACCGCATGCTTTTCAAGTTAAACCTGAACTGGTGATTACAGAATATACACAGTCACAAAAGATAACTCCGAATGCAAAAAAAGGCTATTGATTTAAATCAGCTTTACATTTACAATTTCCTAGAACTACTAAAGCAAAATTTGAGAACCGAACCCAAATGCCTTTTTAAGATGTCTTTAATCTCTTACAAAATTCTGGTCGGTTTGGTTTGGTACTCATGTTACTGGAATATGTCTTCTATCTAACGACTTCTATATGGTTCATTCTACTTATCTTAGTCTCACTTTAAGTATTTGTATGAAACTTTCATTATCCAAGTATGCTAAAATATAACCTAACCTCAATTATCACTATGAACCCGAAGTTTCCACTACTCTTAAGTCCATAATTCCTTCCCCATGTTTGTAGCATCTCGAAACATGAAATTAAAACAAATATGAATGCTATATTCGACTATGCCGAATCTTAAATATCCTTCACCACTATATTGAAGACAATTATTTATTTATTTTTTTATTTCGATGGAATTGGTTCATTTTTTATTCCGGAAAGTGGGATTGTAAAGGAGTAGTATCCAAATATGACCGATGATTGTCAAACTTGTTTAATATATTAAAGATAGTTTAAATATGTTTATTAATATAATAGTTTTATTAGCAAAATATAGACCAATATTGGTCAGATTAACAACAATTTCAACCGAATTGTTCATTATCTACTAGTTTACTAGATCGTTTACTAGAGATCGTTCATATTAACAAGTATTATGCTAAATTTTAATAACCTCCTTTCTGGAAAGGAGACTGATATGGGACCTATATCAAAATATGAACCGATATTAATAAAATTAATAACTTTTATTTAGGGCAGCCAGAAAATTAATTGTGCAAAATTTCAATGGAATTCGTTTATATTTTTAAAATCTATAAACCATATTCCGGGAAGGGGCGTTATATGGGAGCTAGGTCAAATATTGATCACAGCACAATTTTGTTTCTTTGTTTTCATTAATTGCGATCCATATCAGACACAGATTTTGGAGTTTATCAAAATTTCGCATATTTTCGCCTATAACTCATTTTCTATTGATCCGATTCTGATGATCTTTTGCAGAATGATGACGAATATGCTACTATATGTTATGATTAGTATTTTCTTTAAATTTATTTATGTTTTGTTGAAAATTTTTGAAAAATTCTTTTTCGGAATTTTGAGGTTCTCTCATATGTTGGTGTATAACTTTTTTACCGGTGGCTCGATATAGCCGGTTTTAAATAGGAAAGTGCTTAAGATAATAGCAAAGAATATGGTCGAATTTGATTGTATTCGGATTATTATTTTAGGCTTGAAAATGTTTCTAATCTAATCAGATTTTGATTTGATGCTCTATGTTAATATACCACTTAGGGTGATGTAGGGTATAATAAATAAATAAGCATATATCTTTCACCTCCATTTAAAAGCGTATCAGCGTAGAATATTTTGAAAATAATTAAAAATTATTATTTATTTGTGGTTAATTTTTTTGTATTTAGCTCATCCATAACACTGTTGGAGAGAACAATTCATAAACTATTGTGCGCGCCTAATAATTCATGTCAAAATACGCGTACAATTTAAACTCATAAATATTGGCTGAATGTGAAACGAAATAAAATATTCACTGTTTTGCAGCTGTGAGTGTGGAATGGGAGGAAAATATGATGAGGAAGGCAGGCAACCAAAAACGACAAGTTGTGAAAGAAGTGTAAAAAAATATGGTATGAGAGGTATTTTTTTGTTAGTGGCTGTATTGTTGCTAACCAACAACACCAACAACTTGATACGCATGTGATTTGTAAGTTGTTGTATTCATGAAAAATTTCATTTCCTTCCCTGGTGATTGAATTAAATTTTATTTTTCTTATTCTCGTTGTTTGTTTTTATTCTTTTGATATCAGTGGTCTTTGCTGTTGTTATATGGTGTGTTTGTATGTACATGTAATTCCCCCTCATCATTAAAAAATCGAGTAAATCTGAAACAATCTTAAATGTGGATAAATATATATATAAGTCTATACGTTAAATAATTTTGAGGTCTTGCATATGTGAGCCAGTCTAGAGTATAAACTATTCCAAATATTTTTATTTTTTTTGTTTTTGCAAAATTTTATAGCTTTAGCTATACCGAATCGTAAATACCCTAACGTTGCATAGTGGGGCATAAGCGATTTTGGCAAGAAATCTTAACTTTTTGATCGTCTGTTTTAATTTAATTCAAATTTTACTCAACTTCAACAGAAGAGTACAAGTTTATATCTGTTGAACGACGTTCCTCACTTTAAATTTCGAATAAATCCCATCAGCAGTTAGGGTATGGTAGAGTGAACACAAGAGTCACATACTTCTCAGTGAAGAGTTTAAGTTTGGTCTTTCCGATTTAACACTTCATATCTAACTTAAGACTCCATCGGTGGAGGAGTTTGAGCACAGTCTGAAAATGTTGCGATACCAGCAATAAGAAGTCCACAGATCTATTTCCGAAAGAAGAAAGATAGTTTTTGTGTGACGCGATAAACTTTGAAATTATAATAGTTAGACGGTTACTAATGACTTGGCCGATGTTGTTAAGAATCGCATAAAGGTATTTCGTTCACCATACAAACGCACCACACATTAGTAAGAGCTGCACAGCTATATCAAACATCCATTTTCTAGGATTTAATTCCAAAGGGTTCTCAATCGCATTTCTATATATGTTACCTTGCTTGTCATCGAATATCTTGTCGAAGTATTATTCTGTCTTGAACGTTTGGAGTCTAGTATTACACTATCCGACAGCCAAAGTACAACACCATTTAGGCTACGTAAAGAGAACTCCAGAGACTCATAATTCTCTGAAGAGTTTAGGTAAAGTCTGAAAATGTTGGGAAACCAGCATTAAAAAATTACAGATTTATTTTCGAAAAAAAATGATTTTGTGCCCCAAGATAAGCTTTAAAACTATACTTGCTATATCCGTAGCTACACGATATTTTTATTGCCGAAGTCACATACTTCCTAGAAAAGACTTTTACGTTTAGTCTTCGGTGAAGGAGTTTGGATAAATTTTGAAAGTTTAGCGAAACCAGCAGTAAATTAAATATGAATGACCTTCCAACTTCTTCTGGTTGTGATAAAATTACTAAAATAATTTTAGAGATATTGACAAAAAAATGACAATGGAAGTGATATGCAGAAGATAAGTAAGAAGACATTTCTTGGAGTTTCGATCAGAGCATAATAACAATAAAAGGTTGAACATTCACAAAATTTAATAAATATCAAAATTAGATTTCTTTTCGGAGTTACACATGAAGTGATAATCCTACTGCACCTTTATTTGCCACTTATAAGTGTAGAGATCACAAATATTTTTTATTGTAATTAAAAAAAATCCTTCAAATATTTATAATCTCCTTCTTCATATTAATAAAGTGATTTACAATAATTTTCAATGCATTTCTCTTCTTCTTTTTCATGAGTTTATTTTTATATATTTTATGAAATCTGTAATAAAACAAGATACATTTTGACAGGTTTCATAGACAAACATACACCAAATATTAATATTAACGAGTTGTTGGTATGTGGCATCAACCAACTAAATGTTGCAGATGTTTAAACTTCCGTTTTAGAAATTATATTTCTTTTTCTATAGACATATATAGAGACATTGGTTTGTGTGTGTATTTGGTTTGAAAATCTGAAAATGTTTGAAATTCACAAATCATCAACATCCGTAACAGATTTGAGAAAAATAGATTCATATATTTATTTTAAATTAAGAATTTCATCAATTTTTTAATGTATTTATTTTTTTATTTCTTGATTTCATTTAATTTATATTTATATAAATGTTGGGTAGGGGGAATTGTTATTTCGTATAAATAAAGTGGACATATTCAGAAAACCGGTTTTCGAGTTATTCGTTTTTTTTTAACCGTTTTCGAAGTCGGTTTTATGTCTAAAATCGGTTAACCGGGCTTAGTTTGGTTGTCATAAAATTATTGGGAAAACGATTGTTTATTAGAAATTAAGAATTAAACCACTGAAAAATTCATACCGAGAAATGGCTTTTTTATGGAATGGTATAAAACAAAAAAAAATTCAATTTTATTTTTATCTGCAGATCCTATAATTTTTGGTATCGGCCTTAAATAGTTCTTTGCTCGTGTCACTACTTTGTTTTCACATGGCACAAATGCACTCCTTTTAAATCCCTTTGAAAATCTCTTTGGTATATTAAAAGGTTGATCTGGAGCTGATTAACTACCTAAACTCAGACTGGAACGTGATGCTAACATCTATTCTAACGAATGTAATACAATTTCTTCCCAAAAAGTGCACAAGTAATATGAAACAAAAGATATCATACGAATTGTAAAAGGTTGCTTAAGTTTCGAACATCGAATTTTTAAGTTGACATTGCTTTAATTTTAATTTCCAAGAAAATGTTATTAATTTTTGTGTCACTTTTAATTGATAAGCACATTATATTATTAAATAATGTACATTTTAAAAAATGTACACTTTTGATACATTTTAAAGGCTAAATATGTCAAGGAAAAGCTTAAAAAGAATCTTCTAATAAAAAAACAATTAACCGACTAAAACCGGCGAGTCGAATAGTTCGAGAATAAGGATTATTCGAAACCCGTCCGCTTTCTGAATTGAAAAAATCGGTTTAATTTTTTCAATATACTGTCCGTGACTCTTTGCTATGTCTGTCCGTCTGTCTGTTGTTGGCACCCTTACAGCCACAATAATTGACAAATCACAACGAAGTTAGGCCTGTGTATTTATTATAAAAAACGGTTAACCGACTAAAAAAACCGGCATGTCTATAGTTCGAGAATAAGATTATTCGAAACCGTTCGGTATTCTGAAACGCAAAAAACCGATTAACCAGTTTCATTTTTTCAACAGTCTATCTGTGACTCTTTGTTATTTTTATTATTTCCACTCCATGATTTGTAGATTCATATTAAAGCATCGTTAGTTTCTGTTTCTGTTTATAACCACCGCCACCACAAGTGGTGAAGGGGTATGTAACGCCAAGAAGCAAATATTAAATTTATATATATATTCTTGCATCACATCAAAATATGTGTCGATTTAGCTTTGTCCTGTGTATTAATTAAAGTCCTGAGAAGTTTCGTATTATAAACCAACAAAAACGGTTCAGTACATTAAGATATATAAAACGATATCTGAAAACAATTCTTAATTAAAGCGAAGAACTTTCGTAATATTATCAATTATAAATCGACAAATTAGAATAAAATTAATTAAAATGTATTACCAAATATCAAAAATATGTACCTCATTACTATTCCGAAAGCTATCAAAATCGTTTAGTAGAAAAAAAGTGAAAGCCAAAATTATTACTAATTTTATGACCAGTTAAGGTTTATTTATTATATAAGAAATACATTCATATATTGTATGCGCTTGTGAGTGTATATGTAAGTTTGTATGTGCACATAATGTACATGAACGAAACATTATTTATTTCTTAGGCATTTGTGGTGGCTGCTAGAATAGTAATTGGCAAAAAAATTCGAGGTCTTTGTGTCGATCCTCCATTAGAGCCCTAATTAATTTAAAGATTTTGGCTCATTGATCCCATTTTTGACATATCTGCAACTATAGAGTTAAAAGCATTAATGATCGCGAATTTTAATTATTCGAATTTGCATTAATTTCCTCTATACCATTCTTACGAAAAGTAATTGGGATAAAAGTAGTTTTTATAATCAAAAACTAATATATCCTTTTAATAAAAGGAGTACAAATTCCCTTTATCCTAGATTAAATGATCGAACAGATATCATCTATTAGCAAACTAAAGTGAAACTGAATTAAAAAACCGTCTACCAGTTTCTTATATGAACGCTAAACATATTTACAATTACAAAAGTTGTATAGAATATTTTTAAATACATTTTAAAAGTTTTTATACTTGAACCTTTTAAGATCGTCTCATGTTCATTCTACTTCGCCTCATGTTTACTTTTGGCTATAACGGTTTCGATTAACTGTTCTGTATTATTAACATCGGCTGATTGTTTACTTCAGCGTCCTTGTATTCAAATGTTTGTTATAGCGATTTCGGATAACGATTTCGTGTTGGCTTTCTACAGCAACTTAGATAATTACTTTCCTTAGAGGCGTTTGCGGGCCGTATTATTAAATTAAGTTTAAATTTTCTATTTAGTTTTTAACAGCACGAAATGTATTATTCAGCATTATATGTTTACATGATGGCAAATCATTACGACTGAGCGTTGAACTTGTTAGCACGTATCGGGTTAGAAGTCCTTGGCAATGTTGTATATTTTCCGTAAACTCTTCCTAGTGGAATATATTATTGTCCGTGGAATTTTAGACTGTACCCTTTGCTTCATATCAATACTTAGAGGGATGTTAACTCTAAAATGATAATATGGTGGACAGTTTCCTCTTCGAAGACCGAAAGTTGACGTGCTTACTTTTTAGTTGAATACATTTTTCTTCGATCATATTCCCACGCCTTTCAAATAAACAACCAGAGTATGAAAAGCTTAGTTAGGGTCCTCCTGTGTACTGAGAAAATTATGATATTTCTAACTTTAAAGTTTTGTTTAACATTTCCTTGAATAGTTTTCAAATACTTTTGACAAGAACGTCGTTAGGCTAATAGTTCTTTAGGATGACGATATCGTCAAATCCTGGGGTATAGCCCAAAATTTCACATCTATTGCTTTTTAAATATTTATTAGCGCATATATAAAAACATTGCTCTTTTGGTTAAATATTTTGGTGTTAGTTTAACTAATTTTCTAGAGGAAAGTTTCCCTGCGATAGTCTAACTATATTTCGGTACTATTTTATGCATTACTTACAATAATCTGCTCCGATAACTGTTTTTCTTCTATGTCGATATTGCCACTTTTGGGTTGATCAAAGTATCTTCTGAAGAACTTTGAGTTGGTGCATTATTGGTCATGGAGCTTATGCCAACACTGATGGTTTGCTTTCTAAGGCTGCGGCCGAATAAGCGTCATTATTGCTTTAATATTTGATACGAGTAACATTATTTAAAGCTTTTGCATGACAAATATTCTTTCTATTTATTCGGATTTCTACTGTAATAAAAACATATTCAATCTCCAAAATGTCGTAATTGAACTGCGAAAACGCTTCCTGATTATGATTAAATTGATGCAATATTTTCAAAATATTTTTAAAATTCTTCCTCCTTATGATTCTTTCGCTGTTCAAAATTCGTTTTTTTTTAATTTTTTAACAAGAAAAAATGTTATAGTTGGTCAAGCGCGACTTTTAATACCCTACACTACATTTTTGATTGTGGATATCTGCTATCTATGTATGGCAGGACTATAGTGAATACTTAGGCCAAATTTCATTGAGCTCTGTCAATTTTTGTGGATCTGAGCGTGTCAATAACATAAAAATAAATTGACTCAGATTTTGACTTGATTCAAGAATATATATACATTATGGGGTCTGAGATGATTCTTTCTTAGCGTTGCACATGGAATGACTACAAGTGGTGGTGGAAGGTATAAAAAAATGATGGGACGATTTGAATAAAGCCAGATTTTTTATTGAGGTAGAGAATGCGTGCACCGATATCAGAGAAAGTGATATATTTTGTTCTAAACATTTTGGAATTCCTTCATAATACTCAATTTAAAGCAAGAAATGACTTATTTTCCCATCCATTATATATTATTTTTTTCAACTGATCACTTTGGATAAGAATTTAAAAATTCTTTAGTTTCCCCCCAAACAGTCACAAATGATCGTGTCATGAAATATTTATGCATAAACAGATTCAGACAAATAAATAATCATTTATACTCATGGATATATAAACATATTTTAATTATAACAATTTGATTTAGTTAACACTATTTCCATAAATAGTTTGGGATGAACCATCTAGATTAAATATTTCCCATCTCTGGCCAACAAAAATACGAATTAAACTCAATTGTACTTTAACATTTTCCTTTTTTCTTTCTAAGTATTTGTTGTTGTTTTTTGTTGTATTTTGTCAGTAATTTATCTCGCTGTTTGATGCAAACATATAAATCTCTCAACACTTTAATATATAAATACAACAACAATAACAATAACAAGAACAAAAACAAAGTATTTATTTTACTATATAGACTTTTCCTTTCACTTTGGTTTATTTTGTGGATTTCAAATGTGGTCGATAAGGCGGAAGAGAAGAAGTGAGAGTCGAAGTGTAATTTTTGAAATTATTTTCCATACGTTTATTTGAAATTGAAAATTTTCAAATAAATATTTAAAATATTTATTTGTGAACAGATATTTGGATACTTAATGAAGGAAAAGCAATTAATTAGTTTGTTATTTATTTTATTTGATTAAATTAATTGTTAGTTTTCGTAAATGCAATAAAATTTATATAGATTTCATTGTTAAATATATCGATCTATGCCACAATAAATATATATTTAATTATACAAAATAATAGTTGATATAAAATTGGGTTTCCTGTTGGGTTTAACTGTAATGATGTGTGAATGAATATATTTTAGTGAAGAAAAAATAAAATTAATATTCAGACGAAGACGAAGATAATGTGAAAAGAAGAAATTATAAAATACTAGCTTTTACCCGATGAGCTTTGCTGCACAAAAATTTCCCTCAGTTAAAGATCTCAAAAGAAATACCACAATTCACGACGTGTTTAAAAAATTTTGTGAAACGGACATTTTGCCAAGTCCCCCTGAACCTGTTTTATTTGCATTATGAAATTAATTAGGACAAAATTTGAAAATTCTCGTTGAAATGGTTCTTTAGATATTCGATGATCAATATTTTTTTGTACTGAAGTTACTTCTCCTCCTGATCTTATCCGTCCTATATTTTGTCCAGTAAAATACAGGAATTAAAATCCTTCTTTCTTAAATGATTTGACAATCTTAATGCATTTTTAATGGTAAAATTTTTAGAGCTCTGAAAAATATATTCCAAATAAATTTGGGAAAAACTTAAAGTTAAGGAGCGATTCAAAATGAACGTCGGGCATTGTAAATGGACCAACATTTACTTACTTTAAAGTTGACAACCTTTTTTATGATATAATTTGTGTATCTACATTAAGGTTTTAGGTATACGAAAAGAGATTTTATTGAACAGGACAAGATATCAACGACTGTTTCATAAAAGTATACTGAAGAACAAAATTGAAGAGTAGACACTACACGAACCGTTTCACGTGCCTCAATTTTGAAAAATAATTATTGTTATTTCAATCGAATAAGTGAGAACTGATAGCTGTACATAGAGTACCCCATAATTTAATCAAAGAATTATTAAAATAATAAATAATTGAGAGCACATCAGTCTGGAAGTAATTGTGTTAAATAAATTTCATTAGGAGTTAATTCCTCCAAAGTTTAACAAAATTATTTACTTTCGTTTACATTTAACAACTTTAATAATTTCTCTGACTTTTGAAAATAACTCTTCACATCACGTACACATAGACGTATGTATGTCTTCATGAAGATCCATCAAAATAATTATCCAAAACAGAAGAATAAGCAAAAGCAAAAACGAAAAACTCCAACTAATAATTCTACCAAAAATCCTTAGGAATCATCAAAAAATAATGGAAAAAAATTGCTAGACTCCAGTAAACATTAATGTCTCAACTTCAAAAAACAATATTGAAGTTTTGTCTGGATTTTAAGACGTTTATTTCATTTTTGTTGTTATTCTATCTGGAGCTATTACCACTACATACACACATACGTACACAGTAAAAACTAAGACAACAAACTTTTCTTAAAATTCATTGTCTGCCGGACTATTTATTTAGTTTTACTCATACATCCATTCATCCATCTTTAGACTTCATTCTTTCATTCATAGTGTTCGAAATCGACAGCAGCAACAACAGCAACAACCATAACAGCAGGAGCAGTAAAACTCTAATATTTCATTTTGATGAACGTATGTTCTTGCAACAGTAAACTAAACTACAATTTCTTAGTTACAAGAATTCCAGAAACTGGCGGAAAGGATGGGAAACATAACAAAGTTGCCATTTCCAACATTTTGTGGACTGTGGACAAGATATTTATTCTTTGTGAAAAGTTTCATTTTGATGTGCCACAAAAGAGGTGGAGTTGTTCTTCTTTTTTCTCTCTTATTGTTGCAACAATTACTTTGATGTATTTTATACTCCATACCTTTACCTTTATAAAATTGATGTTCATATGTCTATGTATGTGTTAGTATGAATATGTAGTTGTTGATAGTGTTGACGTGACATGGTCAAGTTTTATCATTTTCTTAGTTCTTCCACTTCTTCTTTTTAATTTTTCTTCAAGATGCTGCTGCTGTCTCATCATTTGTTTTAACTCACAGTGTTGATTTACCGGGGATGTGGTCGTGTATCAAAAGGTCAAAGTGTTTGTCTCTTTATTTGTGAATGAAAATAAATTTCTAATTGTCGTGGCATGTCTGCGCTAATGATAACAATTAATTATGCCATAAAGATGAAAACTAAACGAAAGAAAACACTTGGAGAAATTTTAGGGGGGAGGTAAAGACAAAGGAAGATGTTATAAAATTAAGCTAATAAAGATTAGTAAGCGATTTTCGATATGAGAAAAGTAAAAAGAATAAAATTTGTAATTAAAAAAATTAAAAGTAAACTAATCATTATGTATTTCCTTAATCCCTAAATACAATCTGCATCTAAAGTACCTACATTTTATTAAACCAGTATAACGATCCCTTTTCATTATTAATATTCTAGCCCTCACTATTCTACTACCCTTAAAGTGTTCTATAAAACCTCTTGATATACCCTTCAATCATTTTACGCAATACACTGCCATTGGTAATTGAACTTGGCATAAAACCGATTTAACTTTAGCACATAAGTTTTTCTCTTCTCAATAACATTTACGCCTTACGGTTGAAGTTACTTCACATCTTATCAACATTTTTTTTGATCAGAAACCAGTTGGTTTTATGAGCAAAATAATTATCAATAATTTTTGATTAAGTATTCTAGTATTAGTTGATGTAGTAACGTTTGCTGATCTGTTTTGACTATATAGCAACTTTTGGTAGACGATTTCGGATATAGCGGCTTTAGCTGACTGTTTTTACTCAGAAACTTCAGTTGTGTGTTTGTACATAATGGTTTAGACTCATCAACCGATTCATCAACTGTTAACCAGCCAGTATTGGAAACCGATTCCAATACCAATATCATTCTCTAGCGAATATAGGATGGTTTCTAGTATTCCTCAGCCATTCACCTACTTCTGAAAGTCGACATTTTTTAAACAATAAAATGTAATATAATAGATAAATTGATTAAAGGTTCGTGGATAACGAAAGTTGACCCGACAAAACCACGTTCCAAAGTTTTCGTATTAACTTCTCATCAGGTATGTTAGAAAACGTTCCTGCACAGTTGTCTGTTTAGCACAACTAAAATAAAGTCTATGATTGCAGTAAAAGCGCCCAGGGTACATATAGAGTATTTTGTCTGATGATCATTTTAGTAAAGTCACTGTTATTCAAAACTAAAAATGCTAATGTTGTTACTGTTATTTTGATCTTTTCGCAGTATTTCAGTAATTTCACCGAGTTTGTATGTTCCCCTGTGAATTTTGGTTTTCAGTGTATAAACTTGCATTAATCTTACTTTCCATTTTTGAACAGATCCTGTTTAAAAGCAATCTATGCTAAACATACCAAAAAGTTTTGAACTTAAATGAATGTAATAAAGCCTAGAATGCTCTAGATAGCAAAAATTAAACTAAATTCAAGTTATCATTAGAAACTCAATAGATAACAGACGGGACATAGCTTAATTGGACGTATTTCTAAAGACCTGTTTTATTGGTGTAGAGGTTGAAACAATTTCTCTCTGCCTCTGTGACCTCTACAATGTGTTTAAACATTTATCTGCTTTGACAAGGTTTCGTCAATGTCGAGTAGATAATTTGCGGCTGAGCGTTTTGAAGTACCCATACCTTGCGCTTGAAACTAGAGCAATTTCGGTTCATATTTAAACCTTTTTAATTTCTTCCCACTCACGTTTCTAAGGAAAGAAATGTTAGAGTAACCTTATTTAGTCCCTTAGAATTACGAGTGATAGGAAATTAAATAGAAATGTTTGATAAAGTATTCCTTAAAACAATTTGGTCTCTTGGAAATACCAATATTTCCATTGTTTGTCTTCCTCAAATATCATATATAATGTCATCGATAACATAACAGACATTATTTTCACTCGTAATTTCACCAAGAGCAACAATTTTCTACAAACCAGCAGCTTGATTTTTCAAGAGCTAAAATAAACCAGATTTTCAGAGCGTTCATAACCATTTCTCTTATTTTATGTTAGTGGGACCATTTGAAATGGATTTATAGGTGTGTTTAGAACCAAATATTTTCATTCAGCATCCATAGATCTTAATTTAATATTTATATCTTCAACATAATTTCAATTACACAGACTATAAAATTAAAAATAATTTAATATCACGTGTGACAACAACTACAACAACATATGCAACAATTTAACAACTAAAAGTATTGACATAGTTCAGATCATAAATTATGCTAAATAACATGTAAGTGCGTTAAATGCACATATTTTTTTATGGTCAACAACAGCAACAAGAACAACAAATAAAATTACAACTGCTAAGAAAATAAGTTTTAAACGGTTGGCAAATCGTTTGTAAAGATCTTTTGTTAACGTTTATAAATCGAAAAGAACAATAATAAACAACAACAACATCAAGTACAAAATCGCTGTGAATAATCGTTAAATATCATGTATGATCGTAATTTTCAAAACTTTTCGTATGATATGAATACAAGTATTAAAATAGCAGCAATCTCAGTTGTTGTTTGCAACACAAAACCAACAGCAAAAAAAAATAAAAACAAAAAACAGAAAATTTGCCACAGCAACAAAAGCAACAGCAGCAGTGACGATATACAATGATAACAATCGCAAAATGTTCGTACTTACAACTAAACAACATAAGCAGCAACACAAATAATTCTTTTAATGAGATCGTAATCATACAAAAACAAAAAAAAACGAGCATAAAACCTTAAAGAACTTGAGCATCCAATATATTTGTTTATTATTGTTGTTTAAATCTTAAGATTGAAGATCGCTAAAACGAAGATGATCCTTAAAGATTTTTTGAACTAAAATTAGCAAAAAACAAGTATATACTCGGCTAAGCCGAATCTTAGATACCCTCCACCACAAATTCGTGTAAAGTTAATACGTTAGATTCCATAGATACACATACACTCACAAATGTATATAACACAGAAATACTTAATTAGTCATAAAATTAGTTACAATTTAGGCTATAAATTGAACTGCCTTTTTTCTACCAAATTTCATTGAGCTCCGTTAATTTTTGTGGATGTGAGCAGACAAAGAGATTGAAGAAAATCGACTGAGATTTTGACTTGATGCAAGAATATATACATTATGGGGTCTGAAATAATTCATTCTTAGCGTTACACACAGAATGACAAAGTTAATATTCTCTCTCTACCACTTGTACTGTGGAGCTTATAAAAACAAAAAATATGCTTGTTATAAGCTCAAAACTATTTTCCGGGAAAGGGCCTTATATGGGAGCTACAGCAAAATTTGGACCAAGATTTTTCATATTTATAATATACTTTGATTATAGTTAGAAAAATCATTGTGCTAAATTTTAATGGAATTGATCTTTATTTAAATGTTTTATAAACTCAAACCCGTTTTCCGGGAAATCCAGTTATAAGGGAGCTATAGGAAAATTTGGACCGATATAGGGCAAATTAATATAATATCTTCAGAACAGTTAGCAAAATAATTGTGTTGAATTTCAATAGAATTGGTCTTTATTTACTTGTTTTATAAGCTGAAAACTGTTTTCGGTGAGGGGCCTGACATGGGATCTACATTTAAATATGGACCGAGATTGTTCTTATTAAAAATATACATTAAAGATAATTAAAGAATTCATTGTACCGAGTTACAATAGAATTAGTCTTTATTGTTTTATAAGCTCAAATCCGTTTTTCGGAAAGGGGTGTTATATGGGAGATATATCAAAATATGGACCCATGCAGATAAAATTTATAACATATATTTAGAAAGTTGAAAAATTAATTGTGCCAAATGTCAATGGATTTGGTTCAAATTTAAGATCTTTATAAGCTATAAATCATATTTCCGGAAAGGGCCTTATATGGGAGCTGGGTCAATTAATGATCCCAGACAATATGGCAACTTTAGATTTATTATTGTATTAAAATAAGTATATGTGATAAATTTCAGTAAATTATCTTAAAAATTGCGGCTCATATGATACACAGAGTTTAGGGTGTATCAAAATTTTGCATATTATATCCTATAACTTTTTTCCTGTTATTCAGATTTTGATGATCTTTTGCACGATGATGGAGCACTTACAATTGCATGCTAAAATTAATTTTTTGTTTAAGTCCAATTAAATTTTTTAAAGAAATTAGAAGAATTCTTTTTCGAAATTTTAGGGTTGTTTCAGATATCGGTCTATAACTTCCTTGCTTATAAACCGATATAGCTGGTTTTAAATAGCAAACTGCTTAGGACCAATAACAAACGATGTGTGATGAAGAAATGATGGTATATTTGATCATATGGGTGGAATTTGTATTGAGAATCGTTGTATTTGATGTTATTGCTTCGGATTTACATACCGACTTTCAATCAAAGAAATAGAAAAGCAGATATTTAAAGTATGAGTCTTCTTGTAGTTCCATAAACCAAGATTTTCAATTAGAAATTTAAGCGTTTATGAATCATTTTTTTATATTCACTGACAAAGTTTTAGGAAATAAAGAAAGAATTGTAGTGAAAAAAATTGAGGGCTTAATTGATACATATAAAGGAGATCACATATTGAATAAGAAAATTCAAGAAAATATTTCAAGACTTTAAAACACTTATCGAAAAGGGAAGCTAACCACGATGTTCACGGCCAAAATGATATAGACAATAGAGCTAGTGAATTTTTGTAAACATGAAATCGTTTGGAAAACTTTGAATCGAAGAAACAATTTTTTAGGAGAATCAGGTGAGAAAAAACAATAAGTATTTTTAACTTAAGTATAAATGAGCATAATGAGCATCTTTTTGGTAAATTCTCCATACTTTCTTTTAATCGAACTGATATTACAGACAAAAACCAATGACCTTGATATAATATCCCTTGTCTTATAATACTTTAATGGAAGAAATTGAATAAATATGGGTTTGCAATTCTAGTGAGAATATTTATCTTCCCCGAACACAACATTGTGTATTTATCGGATCTCTTCTCCCAGGATGGGTTAGAGTGTATTTATTATTCTAAAAAAAACATGAACGGAAATATTGGATTGAATTATATTTTTGAAATGTGTCTAACAACATTTTTATTTTAACGATTTTGAAAAAAAATCAAATTATAGGAATTTTTCGCTTCTATATAACATCACGTTTTTATCGGTTGTCGTATATAATCCCTTTCCTGGCCGACGTATCTCGTATGATCATAGGAACATTAGTTCGAACATTTTTAACTTCTTCCAAAATTCCAATTTCAAAGAAATAATGGTTATTATGTATCTGATCACAATTGCATTTTATTTTCTATGATAAAACTCACCATTTATATAGTGGTGGACACACCAAAGGCCGAAAAAATGGCTTACATGCATTCTTAAAGCGTGAGGAATTTGTGTAGGAGAAAGATAACGGCAAAGATTCAAATAACTGCCATTAAAATCTTTCTTATATTCTCCTATTGCAGACCCACGTGGTTAGCATCATTGTAGAAATATAAGTTCAAATTTTTGAGATGCATCCAATTTGTCCTCAACTTCTCTAATTCAAATCCATTTCTGAGTTCTTGAAGTCGGACCGACATACAATGGCTAAAAAGATATTTCAGTTGAATATTCTTGGAATCTGTTTCTCACTTGTGTTAATAAATATATATACTTTTTTATTCAGATTTTTCTTTTGTCGGAATGCGTGTAAAGTAAATTTGGTCGAAATTGGGAAAAAGCCCTATCCAAACTGAAATCAACTTTAAACCAAGAAGTATTTAAGTGCAAAGCTTCAAATTTTGGAACATGATTTATACAAAGTCGAATTTTAGGTAAATGAAAAAGTAAACGTTTTTAATTGATAATTTAATTAATATCTTCATAAAATGTTCACATCAAATGACTCTTTACATACTTGTTCTTTAAAAAAATTGTGAATTTTCAAGTCTTAACTTTTTATGGATAATAAATACTTGCAGGTTATGCCTCAGTTGAAAATACAGCTTAAACTGGACTGAAGAAATGTGAAGTTCACTGCGATAATCAATTATGGCCCGTTGACTTGATGGTACAGTCGTCCGCATTGTTATCTTGCAAATTTCGGATGGAAACGATACTGAACTATGTATTTCCTTCTTTTGCACTAAGAGGTTTTTGGTCTTCGCTCCAACGAACAATTTTCTGACTGATTGTATCTAAGATTTTTGTTAGGTCAGGTGAAACGAGAAACGTTCATTAATGTGTACTCTGGATGTTTAATCCATCTAGGGTTTGAGTTTGATGACAGTTAAAGTTTTTGATGTAGTATGCGCTTTACAGAATTCTTGCTGGTGACATGCTGCGCTAAGATGAAAATTCAACAGGGGGAGGAGAAGGACCATAACAGTCTTTGTGACACAAGAAGGGGAATTAACCAGTAAGATTATACTTCATTCGCGCTTTTCTAATTTATTTTCATTGGGACGACTCTGCCCATTTCAGGTATTTGTTTAATCAGAACTGATTGGTTGATAATGGTGGTATTTTTTTCTGATTGAAAGTGATCATTCCATCGACCATTTTATTAACTTAAGTACTTAGGAAGTAGTTCTGCAGAAGGGAATAAGTAGATTAATAAAATAGTGGTTGCTAAATTCTCTGAAGCCGCGCACCTTTGCATACTTTTGGCGATATCCAAAAGTTCACAGCCTTTAAGTGAGTTAGGGGAAACAAAAGGTTTTTCAATAAGAATTCCTCGTAATCCGAAAATATAAGCCATGCATTTCCTGGCCATCTCCTAACCTAGTGCTAAACTAAACATACTTTCAAAATAATAAAGTTCTTATGAAGGGGATATTAAAATAACTCTATGCGTGAAAGATATTTTGCCACTGATGCTGAGTTTATTGAGACTGATGATGTTAAATGTTTGTTGTTTGTGTTAAAAAAAAAGCAAACAAACAACAACAGCAACAACAACATTAACAGCCTAACAAAGATTACAATGATGAGGATCTTTGTTTTAAAGTGCATACATATTGCAAGTTGCAACAATATAAAATCGCCATACATCCAGACAACAACAACAACTATTAACCACATCACTGTTCGATGATCTTTTACTGATGATTCGTATCGATCTTCTCAGTCAATTTTCACAAGGTATCGATATAATATTTGAAGCTGCATGTTTAAATTTCGATTATATAAATATTTTGTTGTTGTTGTAGTTATAGCTAATGTTTTTTCTCATTTTCTCTATCTCAGCTTTTTATGTAAAATTGTATATGGTTTTTTGTGTTTAGGCAACTTGTTTAGGGTGATATGTTGCAAGAACGTACATAGTAGTTGTTGGAATTGTTGTTATCGACATGCTCAGCATGCTTAGGCAGGCATTGGTAACATGAAAATCAAACGTCAATATGTCAGCAAGTTGTTTCTTTTCTTATGGTCTTGTAAGATTTTCTTAAAAGACAAGGACATGATTTTTACATGTGATTTATAAATAATCAGAAAATTAAAACGAGAAAAAAATAATGAAATAAATAAATTCTTAAAATATTTTCACAAAAAAATTAATAAATTTATGTGTAAAAGAAAGAATTAAATTAAGTGGTTGTTGGGTTGGTTATATGAAAAAAAATGTTGAAGGAAAAAAACTAATTTGGCGTTTTGACATTATTAAATATTTTAAATGAACGGTAACTAAAAAAATGTGACCGTACAAATAGTTGTTTAAGTTAATAAAAGTTGTTTAGAATTTTTGCTATTAAAATATTTTTAGTTAATTTTTCTTAAACTGAAAAGTTTAATAGCAAGTTATATAGCTATTAAAGCTGTATAATCGGAAAAAAGACAAATTTGACTTTTACTTTGCATAGAGATTTATTCCAATTAACATTGTTGGATTAAAATGGGGTTCACCACTTGTGGTGAAAGGGGTATATTCATTTTACGGAATGACAAGCACTTTGTCATTCCGTGTGTAACACTATGAAAGAATTATTGAAGACCCCATGAAGTATATATATTCCTCAAATCAAAATCTGAATCAATTAAGCCGTGTTAAATTTTCTATTTAAAACTAGCAAAATCAGTCAATTGTATTGTCGAATATAAACCGATTAAATTAGAATGAAAATTTTCCATAACAATAAGCTATATATACCTAATTCAGGAAAACTTTTATATATTGTATACGAATGTGTATGTAGGGAACATAACTTAATTAATTCACGTGCAATTGTGGCGGAGGGTATTGAAGATTCTGCATAGCCAAATATAGTATTTTTTCTGGTTATAATTTCCATTTTCGATATAAAACTAAATGGAATTTCATTTATTTGGTATGGGTCTAAAAGTTAAGATTTACAGCGATAGAGTTATGAAAATTCATTAACGGTACTTTTATGAAATATATAAAGGTAATCGAAATAGTGATAAATAAAAGAAAAAATCGATTAAACAATAATATTTTATTTGGTTCATTGCTTAAATTTAGAGGTTTGCCACAGATATAGGTCTAAATCTGTTATTATACTGAATCGATTTTACTGCTTTAAAATAGAAAACTTTTTTACGATTATAACAAATACCCGGACCGAATTTAATTCAGTTTGTCAATTATTGTGGATGTGAGCGTGCCAACAACAGACAAACAGATAGACATTGCTATATCGATTCAGATTTTGATGTGATGTAAGAATATTTATACATTATTTGGTCATAGAAGATTTGTTTTTAGCATTATGCACGGAATGACAAAGTTAATATACCCTCTTCACCACTTGTGGTGGTGGAGGATATAAAAAATAATTCTTGGTTACTATTCAAGCCTTTTTCTTCATTAATCGGGAAATAGAGAAAATACATATATAAAATATTCAAAAAGTGTTAACTTTTGGTATATTAAATGTGTGGTGACTTATGTTTGGCAAATCACTTTTTCAGGTGCGAGTGAGTGTGTAAAATTCGTTACAGTCTCAATTTCTACAAATGACCGTATCTCTAATATAGAAAATCTCTTTAAAGTCCATAAATTTAATTTTAATCAACCAAATTTTACGAGGATCTATCTATAATATTTCCAGGCCTCGTACATTATCTACTGGAGAAAATTACCTAAAATGGTTAAAGTCTCACATAAATTTGAGTTTCATGGAAATATTTCAATTTATGATCAGAAATGATAAAATCAAATTCCAAAAGAAAATACGAACCGACCTATTTTTTATGTCTGCTTCATTATGTTCTAAATTACATTTTTCATTTTGAGACAATACTGTGGATTTTAAGCGATTGAGGCATTTCATTTGGTCTCTGTGTGCTGATTTGATAAATTTACTCCTCCAAAAAATTTCTGTGAGTGATTCTTAATAGTAAGCTGCCCTGAACAGAGACTATTAAGATGAGTGCATGATTTGAATTTGAAGTGCATGAGATAAATCTTTACTGCATTCTTTATCGATGGGCATTCTAATAAAAAGTCCATTTTGAAAACGACGACACAACTTTACTTTTCTAATCTACGGAAAAAATGAAACTGTGGTCACTCGCGTTTTCTAACAAATGAACTAACTAATTCGGGTGAATTGAAGGTGCCAAAATTCCTGATACATGCTGTTCATTTAGTTCAAGTTAGTGTGACTGAAGAGCTTCAAACCTCCACTGTTCGCTGCGCATAATAATTGCAAAACTCCCTAATGAAAAATAAAGCTTAATTATGACAACCTCCTAAATTAAAACCTGCAATTGAATGGCAACCTTTGGCCTAAGTATTATATTATTGAAAATAAAACACATTTAAATATGAGGCATTGAGGCCTATTGCGCCATTCGAAACGTGGTCTACAAGAACTACATCTTGGCAACACTTGACAGATTCTGTCTTATGGTCCTGCGATAAGAAGGTGGGGTGAAATATGTAACTTTAAAACTGTAGAATAATGGAATCTCTGAATGGTCGTTTAAAGCCTCAGATCAAAAGGATCTTGGCGCATACCTATTCTGCTATGTTGATAGTATTAAATTCAAATTGTGTTATAATAATTAGGATGATGCCTCCGATGACCTCAAAGAAGACCTAAATCCACTGAGATCTCTAACGGTGAGATCTAACTACTCCTCATTGGTGTTCTTAAGGCTGCATTTTAACAAACTTGGAATATTTCCTTCCATTGCGTATCACTTACCGCAGTAGAATGGAGCAGCTTAATTTATCATTGATCGGTCAATCGTTTTAAATAAGTCCAATTACTGCGGTCAGTGCTGTGAATGAGGTGAATAGGCAATCAAAATGTAACCTAAGATCTTCGGTTGGTAAATAGTGAAATTTTAGATTCCATCATTTATGATGCCTCATTAATATTTTCCTATTAGTTCAGCTGGGGAAGAAAATTGCAGATTTCGGTAATAATCATTTACTAAAACTGCATAAGTCATCAAAACTCTAGTAGTCCACATAACTTATCACGTCAACTCCAGGTTAAGGTGCTGGTAGTTGCTAGAGGTAAAAATTAAACAGAGTGGAGACTGAGAAAGAATCAAAGTCTTAGAGAAACAGTGGAAATATTCTCAAAATATCGTAATAACGAGCCGTAATTTATAAGCTCGACTTTCTTAAATTTCTAAAATTTACCAATAGTAAAAAAAACTAATAATTCTTAATTATTAACTATGAGAATTATAAAACTTTAAAAATTTGGTGAAATATGTATCTTCTTTTCAAAAGTTCCTATGAAAATCCTTCTTGAAAACCAATTCAATAAACAATCATATAACTATTGCATGTTGGAATATCCTTCATAATCAACAACAAAGATCTTATTTCTGCCATAGAATTTATCCAGATAAGCAGAAAATAAAAAACTCAAATCAAATTTTCACATCATATTAGGACACTTTAGGTGCAAATAAAGAAACGATCTCATAAAGCAGATGAATTGAAGTGTGAGCGAGAGGGGGTTAAAAATGGTATTGATTTTAATTACAACCCTGAAATTGGCTGCCAATTATTTACATTAACACGATCACAATTCATAGACATGGAACAGGCATAATCATCATTCTCATCAGCAATGGGTCTGGCAACTAATGTAAACCAATATGTTGTATAGAATGTCGATTGATGTCAAAGATGCAACAAAGGGTGAAGCAAACAACAAAATACATTCACAAGTGTGCAACAATGAATAGAAATACAACGAACTAGTAAATAAGTAAAAAATGTTGATGCAACATTTAGACATATTTTTTTAATAAAACATGTGCGCATGTTGCTAACAGAAAATCTACACATTCGTCAGCTAAGTTGTGTTCTTAACCCAAAAAATAAAAAGTTAAACGTAAAACTGAGACAAGATTTTATTATGTTGCACGAAGAGGCAGAACAAAACGCATTTAGAAAGTAGGTCTTTAACTTTCGATAATGTTAAATATTTTACTTCCATAATTTTTTGGATTCTGCCCCACTGTGAAATTGCCACTCTTTTATAAGCATAATGTTTTAAATGTTTCTTTCATTGCTTTTAGAGGTTTATGACTTGGCAGGTATATTAATTTATTGGATTCAAGTTATGGTGAGCCGATATTGATACAAATCCATTTTCGATCGCCACGCATAGATACCAAATATAACAACATCTACATACCACATGTTGCACCAAAGATGTAGTATTATTTTGCTGTTTCTTTCCTGCAACCAAAATAAATAAAGTTCATATATGAGGAATAACGAGAATTGCGTACAATTATTATACGAGGGTACATTTACTTAACCAGCTCTAGACAAGGTTTTGATGAACCTTTTAAAATGTACGAATTATTCGTTTATGTACGCGTATATTACGATCTCATGCTGAGAATTTTACTTGGCGTTTGTGAAATAACTTGGTTCATGTTTTTGTTGCAAACGCTGCTGCTGCTGATGATGATGAGGATCATGACGAGAACGTGGTTGATGATGGTGATGTTTTTGGTGCTGAATATAACAACAACATAGTGTTGATTGCTACCATTTGGTTGGCTACTGCTTGTTGCACCATGTTATAATGCTCTTTGCACTCCATTGCACTCTTACATAAATACTTAACAGTAGGTAAGAGAGTCGGATGACTATGACTAATAATAAATAGCAAACATGCGATAGTAATAGAACGCATATTGGTTTTATAACAATAATGTACAGTGGTTAGGAACTAAAAAAAGTAGTTTATTCTAGTTCAACGTTCTGAGTGTTTTCTAATAGTATGGACATCCATCTACATTTTCTATTTTTTATTTGTATTAGTGTGCGTTCCTCGTTTGTAATATACCAGAGATATTTGTTGATGAAAACCTATAGTTTTTTTGTGATGGTGTTCGATACCGACCACATTTCACTTCCGTAATACAGAGTTTATTTCACACATGCGTTGAATATTCTGAACTTTATTTTTGTTCAGTCTTTGTGCCAGATTATGGCTGAAGCGGCATTCATGTTTAACACAAAATTTGTTTAAAATAGTTAACTGACATTGCCTTATGAAGGACTGGGAGTAAAGCGTGCTCAAAGACGTATCGATTGCTATATAGTTTGATCAACGCCGCTAATGTTTAGTCGAATATATTCCTGTTCGAAATGTATATTTTTCTCAATTTTACTTTGAAGTCTTTCTTGTATGATGATTGCAAATATCTTGTATATGGTGTTAAGGAGAATAATTCCTCTCATTTATTAAATCTTCCAAGTCACCAATTTTCGGATACTACTAGCCTTGTCACTTCACGCCATCATTAATTTCAAACGATGCAAACCACTTTTACTAACTAAAATTCAATTACGAAGTTAATGATCTGAAGTTGGATGGTTCACAGATGATAATATGAATTATGAGCTTTTGATACCACCTCATCTAGTTAATTTGTCTCCTATAATTTATTTCTATCAATACAGAAATTCTAAGTTTGAAGGGAGGACCTTTAAAAAATGAATATGATTCATTAAGAAAAATATGAACGAATACATTACTAAGTATTTTACTGGATACTATGTCAAACTCTTTAATCACGAAACCGATTTTCTACATGTCAACAAATGGTCCTCTAAATAGGCCGAGATCCTTCTCACTTTTTGTTGCTTTGATTGATATCGAGCGCTCTTTCTGAAGTCAGCTTTACATCAAAACAGGTTATCAGAAAATTACTTAATTCATTGTTTGTCTCAAATCCGGAGCAGGTCTTATGATCCCATATAGATAAAAGTAGTATGTAATGAAATTGAGTTCTACTAACAATTACAGAGTAGTATCAAGCAAAAACTCAAGATATAAAATCTTTTGGAATCAGTTTGCATCATGTCACTTTGTGATCGCTTAGTACCAATCAGATTATATTTTGAAGGTGTCCTAAAAGCTTGACCTCTTTCAAATCCAAAAAGTTCCTATTAAATATTTATTTCCACCCCACTGTTTCATGTTCATCACGTGAACATTGATGTTATGCATGGCTGTTTGTTCGTAAGTCTTGCTATTCGATCCTATCTTATTCGTCTCTCCTTATAGATCTTTACCACAATTCATATTACTGTTTGTTAACTATGAAATTGTTCATCATCTGTTTTTGCTACCTTTACATTTTTTTTACTTGTACGTGTTGTTGCAATTGTAGTGAAATGTTTTTCCTATCACCATGTAGTTTAGTTTTTAGTTGTAGCCTTTTTTCCCCTCTACTTCAACGTTGCTGTTGCAAATATGTTTTCTTTAATTAGTCCAATCGATTAGGTTTTTGATTTACACTATTTTCCGTGTTGAGGATCGTATCATGATCATGAAGGTTAATCATTTAAGATCATGAGAATGCTTTTCTTTTTTAAGAAGAAAATATTGTTGGTTAAAGGTTTTTGAAATTGTGTTGGAGAAGTTTCCTCGTTTGAAAATGATTAATTTAGCATTGCGCCATTGAGTGAAGGTTAAATATGAATTTAGTTTTTTAAGTAGTTTTAATTTTTCAAAGCATTGAAATATGATTATTTGGTAAAAGTTATCATGGTAAAATATTGTTGTCTTAATGAATGGATTCGTTTTCGTGTGGAAATGTATTGGATTTTATTAAAATGTAATATTAATGAAATAGAATATTAATTTCCTTCCTTTAACCAATTACTTTGTAAAGTATTTGAAATATTAGTCAATTGTTTTGTTTTGTTTATGTTTATTATTATTGATTGTGAAATATTCTGTAACTGTCTCGCCTGAAATATCAAGCTGCTGCGGAAAACAGATTCAGGATTTGATCTAGAATGACTTAAATATATTAAAGATTTACATCTTGATATCATTTAGGTTGCATAACGACTATATAAAGAAAATAGACTATTTCAATACCTCATGTTATTGTTAAAATCCTAGAAAAAAATTTGCGGACCCTTTTAAAATGCAGGAGTACCATCACTATTAGAAGAAACACAAGTATCTTTCGAGAGAAAAATATCTGTCCGTTCATCAAATTGTTGCAAATTTAACAAACCGTGAAAAAAATTAGTTGATTTTTTGAAAGGCAAAACCGATTGATTCGAGAAGTCGTAAAGTTTTGGATTCAGATTAGAGCGGTTCGGATTTCATAGACATAAAACCGGAGAGCAATATCTAATAAAAGGAAATTTGCTAGTAAGTTAAAATGGAGAAAATAATTTTAGAAAATCATTTGTAGAAACCTAAATCAATTTCAATAAACGTAAAAAAACTGCCATATTCTCTATATCCCATTAGAAGTCCCCAAAATTTCGTATATTTCTACCATGTAAAGGACAACACAATCTGGTATATTAGACACAATACTAGTTATTCCATTCCTAAAGATACAAAATAATATATTAAGAAAAAATAAGAGAGAATGTTGTCGATTATTCAACACCCTCCACCACAAATGCGTGTGAAGTAAATAGGTTATGTTTCGCACAATGTATACAAGTTTTTCTCAAATATAACACGGAACATTGAATGAATCATAAAATTAGTTATATTATTGGATATAACTTTTTTCTACTGAATCGATTTTTGATAATCGTTGGAATGATAATGAATAGCTTAATATTATGGCAAAATTCTAGTCTAATTTGTCGATTTATAATTGACAATTTTACAGAAGTTGGAGGTTGCTTCAGATATCGAACCATATATTTCAATATACTAAACCGATTTAGCTTTAAGTGAAAAGCTTCTCAGAACTTCAGCAAATACTCAGGCCCAATTTTATTGTGCTCTGTCAATTATTGTTGATGTGAGCGTGCCAATAGGACATAGCTAAATCGACCGAGAAAACTTGTGACCAGATTTGCCTTACGATTTTCACAAAGCTTAATGTTGAACACAGTTGATTTCCCATTTCAGTAAATTTAATATATATAGTAGTTAGTTTATTTGTCCATATTATAAAAATTGCAAACTTTAGGGATTAAATTTTGTTATAAAACTAACGATTCCCAGTAGTAACAAAGTTTGTTATCGACTCCAAATATTGTCTGAAATAATGTTCGGTTCCAAATTCGTCAATAAAATAAATAAACTATTATCAATTGAATTCTCAGTTCGGCTAATACTTCGGTTCCAAATACAGGCTAGGATTCAATTGATGAAATTTTCGTAGTTGATAATATATTTCATAATATTAAACTATATTTTTTGCTGTTTAAATTTATATTACAACTAGCTAATCCCGGGTGCACTTTTCTGGAATGTTATTAGAACCGATTTGAATACTCTCGCTTTTACTGTTCGTTCAATAATTAACATATGCTTTGAATGGAAGTACCTTTCCCTTTGATTCTACCCGTCCTGTATATTGATTTTCATTGTATGGGGAGCATCTTTCCCCATGATCCTATCCGCCTATCTGACCAATAAAATAGTTACTTTAAACATTTATTGAGACCAAATTAGAAAATTCTCGGTGTAGTGGTTCTTTAAATATTCGATTATCAACATTTTCTTTGTATTTATGCTACCTCTCCACCTGATCCTATCCGCCCTTCATTTTGTCTAATAAAAATTCCTTGATATTTATCGAATGTTTTTATAGCCAATGTTACATTCGCGTATATGGAGATCATTATGTGAAAAATTTAGCAAAATCAGTCCAAAAAAGGTAACAAATAAACAAGCAGACAGAGATTCGGTTTTATATATGTAGATATTCAAATTCAATTTAAGATACAGCTTTCGAAGCTGTAGTAAGCAGTCAACTCAAAGGCTGTGGCGGGCAGGAACCACGAGGTCGCTGTATTAAACAGTCAGCATAAGTTGATTGTAGCAATCAAAAGTTACCACTGTGGTAAACAGTCAATACGAAGTTACTCTATTAAAACATTTAATCCAAGTTACTGTGCGAAGTACTCCCCTGATGCTGTATGACTGATTTTCCATATTAGTAATCTCAGCTGTCTTAGTTCGGTAATTTCCTATCGATGAAACTATAAATACATTCAACTTTAAACACTTATTCAGATATTAATGTAAACTGAAAAGGAATTATTTCCAAAATCTTTGTTAATCATAGCAGCGAAGTACAGCACTATAATTATGAAAGCTTGCACCAACATATGGACTTTGCCGAGACCTTTAATGACCATGCTAAACACACTCGAAAATATTAGCGCTTTTATAGTAAATCTACTCTATCAGCAATTTTCTTATGTTTGCTGAGAAAGAATGGGATATTTCTGATGTCACCGCCAAGCATTTGTAAACCCTAGATCCCAAATTCAGAGTAAAACAAACTAAACTACAAATTCAGAGTAAAACAAACTAAACTACAAGGAAGTATGAACTTTTATATAATTCAGACTGTACTAGATTAAGTGAAAATCCGAATGTTTGATGGCCAAATTTTTATGGTTTATCAATAATTATAATGCCTTTTGTAACAGCTTTAAGCCAATAAATTGAACAAAGGATCTATTGCCTTAATGGTCTACAAATCCATTTAGAATATCTTCTACACATCTGACATAATAAGTGTTCTGAATCATTATCATTTAAAAAGAGGTCAGTATTCGATCTACGATCATATGAGAATTGATCTTTTCAATATTTCAGATATAAATTTATTAGTGGCAAATTTTATTAAACAATATTTCTTGCTTACTTGTTCTGTCTCGCAAACACTAGTACAAACTCATACAAAATTGCGTTAAGTGTATCCCGATTTTGACTAAATTGAGAACTTCTTTCAATATTCAAATTTAAGTTCAAAACATTTAATATTCAAATCCAAAATCTGTATCAGAATTTTGTTTAATTTCATTATATTTGTTGATATTTTTTTCCCATCATTTAATTTGAGTTACTTACTGTCTTCACATATTCCAATACTTTTATCCTTTTAAACACATCCATACATCCATACAAACATAGGTATGTATGGTAACATATGTGTGCTCTTATTGTGTTAACGTGTTGTTTCTGTTAAATATTTTGTTGTTCTTGTTGTTTTAGTTAAATTCGCATGTTTATTTTAAAGCTGTTGATGTGTCTGTCTGGCACTATATCGCCAGCCAGCATCTATAGCAATAAATAACGTTGAACGAACAAGTCAGTGTGTTAAAATGATGCTTATTTTCTTTTCTCTTTGTACTGTTTGTGTTTATTTAAACTTTATGTTTTGTATTGTTTCTCTTCTGCTTTTTATACCCTGTAAAGGATATATTAACTTTTGTCATTCCGTGTGTAATGCTAAGAAGGAGTAATCTAAGACCCCATAATGTATATATATTATTGCATCAAATGAAAATCTGAATCGATTTAGCTATGTCCGTTTGTCTATTGTTGGCAACATCACATCCGCAGTAATTGACAGAGCTAAATGAAATTTAGCTTGTGTATCTGTCACCAGTTTTGTACGTTAAAAGATATAGATCGATATCTGGAAAACCTCTAAATTAAGCGAAAATCTACAAATTAGAATAATAAGAAAAAATATATACCACAGTACTATGACAAAAGTTATCAAAATCAGTTCAGTAGACAATAAGTTATAGCCAAAAGTATAACTAATTTTATGATTCATAAAGGTTTCTTTATTTTATATTAGAAATACTTTCGTTTGTGACTGTAGATGTGAGTGTATATGGGCATACAATTTACATGTACGAAACATAATGTATTTATTTCTTAGGCCTTTTTTGTGGAGGGTATTGAAGATTCGGCATAGCCGAATAAAGCATTCTTACTTGTTAATTTTTGGTTTCATGTATTTTGACATAAATCGAGACATTCTTCAGAGGAATTTCAAGGTAGAGTTATTTAGAATTTAACATAAAATCTCATCAATTTGGTGAATTTTTTCTATATAATGAAGAGAAATATATTTATTATCGTTTTCAAAATACAAAAGAAGAAGACAAAATGTATGATCTTATAAAACTTTCAGTGTCAAATGACAAAAAATCTAATACGTGTTTTGTTAAATCTTATAATTAAAGTGATTAAATATTATTCTGTTAAAGATGATGAGTAATAAAATTTATTGTGATAATTAGGATTAAGATTAAATGAATTGGACTGATTGTTAATTGAAACATAATTAACTAATTAGTAAATTTAAGAGAGGTTGAAAAATGATCTTCATTTTTAAAATATCCTTGCACTAAATAGCAATTCGAGTCTAATTGCAAATATTCTGCAGTGTAGTGTTCCGTACAGTATACTACTGTAATTCATAAGTCGGCTTGCTCTTTTATGATCGAGAACAGTTCAAATCTATTTTTGGCTTATCCAAGGTAGTGATTGAAAATAATGAGTCTTCTCTGACTGACTCTCTGCCTGTTTATTACCAATCCAGAAGTCTCAGCGCTATAAACTGTTCCATAGATGTACCAATAAATAGTGACTTAGTCATATGGATTGAAGAAGTGCCACCTAACTGGAGACATATATTCCAATATTTTTTCGAATATTTTTTACTTATATGTTTATATCAGATACTTAACCATATTTCAAGCCACAACTGTTTTTATAGTGGTTATTAAAAATCTTAGTACTGTAGTCCTCGATAGGTTTGCTTTTTTGCAAAGTTGTTATAACAGCTCGGGTGTATCCGATAATTATTTCTTGGGTAAAGAACTTTCGTTTGATAAATCTGTCGTTTGGTTGACAACCTTTAGTCGAGTGTCACTTGGGTCGTTCCGGGGAACGGAGATCCAATTGTCGTGGAAAAGACTTCGATGATTTGAAATATATCGCATCACTTTCATCAACTTTAGATTGTGTTGCTCCTAAATAGGTACCTATAAAAGTGGCAAGCGGTAAATTGTCCTGCCACTTTAAAAGATACCTATATAAGGTACCCATGTGAAAAAGTTAAAATGTATAAAAGTACCTATGTTAAAGTGATGCGACATTGATATCTAGATCATCGCATTTTCGAACCATTCAGTGCTTCTGAAGGGCTAGTTCATAATGCTCCTGAAAAATCCTATATATGTTGATGTCTGTACTTTTTATAATTGATCTATTTCAACTTTGTTACAGTCCAACATATCGATAGGTGAAAATATGATATATTTTTGCTGCACATTGTCGAGATCGGTAAACAAAAACTACAATCGTCTTGTCTACGAGTTATCAAGTTTAAGCCTACCATGCGTTGCCTAATAGAGGAATTTCAAAGTTCTTAATCGCTGCTAAAAACTCAAAAGAGTTTCACCGAAAGGGACTTTATATTGAAGCTATGGTGAAATATGGACCTAGTTAAGTCCAATTAGACACACATATTAAAGATAGTTTCAGCATTCGGCATATACAAGATGACGAATTTTATTATGATCGATCCATAATTTTTCATGGTTTCCATACAAGGCTTTTATTCGATTATTACTTTAAAGTGTTAAATTAATATATAATTTATCGATATTCAAAATTCTAAAAAGGTTTGTCCATAATTATCCATTTCTCTTATATTAAAACCCTTCTGAGCACTGTGCCATCTGATTATTTAGTTGAGATATGCTGAGCTTTATGAATTTTTCCGATTTTCATTAATCCGACATCAGTGTGTCCAAATCGTTTTTTTCTTTTTTTTTTAATAATTTTGCAACTTTTGAACCGTTAAAGATATTTTAATTTTGCACGTTTAGAGCAGTGGTCATTGCGAGTCGATTTGGGGGAATATAGGGGCCTGACGTTGTCAAAGTATTCCAAACTTGGCCACCATAGATATCATAAATGAAAACGAGACTATGATTTGATCTTTTAAATTCTTATGCAAGGGATTGAGACATACTCTTATTAACTAACACCACTTTAGGTGGTTGGGGTTTTATGCGTTTATACTAATGTTTGTAATATACAGAAAAAATGGTGTTACACTCATCTTAAGCATATTGTTCGACTTAAAATCGTTTTCTGAGTCGA
The DNA here is from genome assembly GCA_004302925.2 of Cochliomyia hominivorax. Classification (NCBI taxonomy): domain Eukaryota; kingdom Metazoa; phylum Arthropoda; class Insecta; order Diptera; family Calliphoridae; genus Cochliomyia; species Cochliomyia hominivorax. The sequence continues at coordinate 71,411,231 of PYHX02000158.1, read as the reverse complement.
TTTAATGATGTCCGTCCGTCTGTCTGTCCGTCTAGCTGTCTATGTAAAAGTTGTAAACTCTCTACAGGTCGCAGTTTTTGCCATATCTTTATGAAATTCTGTCCAATATTTGGGGTAGTTCCCGTACAAATATTCTCCCAAAATGAGGTTTCTACCTCATGAAAGTCCTAAATGTAAAGTGATTTTAACGAAATTTGGCAGAAATAAGTTTTGTGATATTCTTAAACGATTTGTCAAGTTATGCTTCTCATAGGTCCCATACAAGATCCCTTCCAAATATCGCTTTGAAGGGCATTAATCTCACATATACTTTGGTATTGCAATAATAAATTAATCAAATTAATATCAATAAAAACAAACATTTATATGCAAAATTATACTTGGGTCGGTCCATAATTTCTTCTAATTGCCATATAACACCCAGAATTTTTTAAAACTCCTAAATTAACGCATAAATGTTAGTTTCACCATTATACAAATACAATACAATTATATATACAATTATACGAGAGTCGTTCATTAATTTTACGTAACTGCTATTTATTACCTGTGGTGTAGGGTATTCATTTGTCGGGCTTGATCGCCTACAACATTTTAACTTGTTTTTATTTTGTCTTAAGCACAAAAGCGTTATTGATCTATTTGTTAAAGAGATTTTTAATACCACCCACAAGCACTAAAATCTACAAAACTGATTCATTAACATGTTAATCTACTAAATAAATATTGAAATTTTATTCGAAACCCTAAATATCCGTTATTCACCTGAATGTCTACTAATGAAAACTACAAAATCATGTTTAATTTTCCAGCTGCATTGTTTTGTATAAGAAAACATAATTTTCTTCATGATGATTAAAATGAAAAATAAAATCACACCTTATTTTGTTTTACAAAAACTATATTACAACAACTGATTTGTCCGATCATTATAATGATAATGACATTGACATAAAATTTATATTCAATATATTCTCCTCAATATTGTCTTTTTTATAGTATAAATGAGTGACTTGATAGATTTCGAGTGTTAAAATCATCAATGTTGGTTGATGATGATGATGGTTTTCAACACAACAACCACCAATCAGCCAACAAAATCAACCACACAGACAGACACTACAAATACACACACACTCACATACAAACAACAATACTTAAACTAACAACTGATAGAAGGAACTAGCAGAGAGACAGACAAAAGGACAGACAGTCAGACTGGCAAATAAACAAACAATCAGACAAATTTGTTGAGGTATTGTGTGAGTGTATTAAAAAGTTTGTGTGTATAAAAGTACTTAAACCCTGTAACAATGTTTTCACAATATACCGATTTGATTATTTTGGATATTTCACAATATTATGTGTCGGTATATATGTGTGTGTGTGTTCATTAGTAACCATGTCCATTCATTCATCCATCCATCTATCCATTTGTCTGTTTGCGCCTTCTTTTCAATGGAATTCATCATTATTTTACATTCAAATACTTCACAACTCTCTTTACAGTTGATGTGGACAACCACTATTCTCGATTGCATTTTGAAGAATGATGTTGTTGATGATGCTGTTGATGATGATGATGATGACGACGATGACGACGATGATGTTGACGTTATCGAGAGACACTTTAAATTGATTTCTCATGTATTTTCTCTTTAGTATTGCAATTGAACAAAAAATGGTGTATTGGAATAAAAAAAAACACTATAAGAATATATAGTGTTTACTATACACCTTGAAATCGTCTTGTGTGGACGTTATTCCACACCATAAATGTCATTCTTGTTGTTGACAGAGTGGTTCATTTGCTGATATATCATGATATTGAATTTTAGTACCCTACAGAAAGAAGTTATAAACTATTTACTCCAAGAATCGATAGCATTGAAATGTCGTTATAAAGAAGTTGCACTATGGCGATATAGAAGCGGATCTCTAACAGAGTAACATTTTTGTAATACGAGCTTGCTTCTTATCTCGGAATTGTCTGCGAAATATTCTTTACTTAAATTAATGTGTTTTATAGACTTTAAGCAAGTATTAAGCGAACAATCACCGAACAATCTTCATAAAAATCCTATGGTCTCTTTAAATTCCTCATCCGATTTCATTAAAAAAATACACGTTCGTCAACAGATTTTGAAACTTATGGCTTTTATATTTCCAGTTCTACTTCTCACTTGCTGTTATTGCTGCTGTCAACATGTAGATATTCATTTTCTTTTACCCTGGCATTTGGCCGCTGCTATCCATACGAAACGAACATTCGAATATTACTATGAATTTCGATACATAATTTCACTCTATTGGAGTTAAAGAGGAAGGATTCGACAAACAGTTAGAGAAATATGTGTTTTAATGAAATTAATGGCCTCATGCACGGTTTGGGTCGACTCGGTCAATATGACTACAAAATGCATTGAGTCTATGGCCACATCCAGAACTTATTTTGTAGACCAGCATAGGCCAAAAAATTTAGCTAAGTTGTCACCCGAATATTTAGGACTTCATTAAAATTGATTTAGCATAGAGTTTCCCTTCATCTGTGGAGAGGGATTTTAAAATCCTCAGACTAGGTGCGCAAGGATACACTCTGCTTCGAATTTTCGCAACATTACATTTTGTAACTGTTGTCGGACTTATGGTTTTGCGACGATACAACAGTTATGGATTCAGAGCGTTTAGTAAGAAATAAAAAAAACAAATGATGCACAGATTCTGAAAAAATTGGTACCAGAAAAAAGGCGGTAGTACATAGATTATAATTCAAGCGTGAGTTTGGAATAACTTTTATGCATAGCTGAGTGCTGTTAGTACTTTTATTCAAAAAATCAAGAAACACGATTCTTGGAATACCAGGAAAATTGGTAAGTTGATAAGACAATGTAGATACAAGTATAAAGAGGAGAATGTCCAAACACCTTTTTAAATCTTACATTGAATTTTCAAAGAAGCAGACCCAGAAATTAATATGGCACAGTTGAAAACTTAACATATTTTTTAAAAAGGGTTCCAAGTTAAAAAAAATCAATCTCGAAAATAAACGAAATTTTAAAATCTAAACTTTTAAACGATTGTAAACTGTTGAATTATGCTACAAATTAACTGCAGGGTCGTTATAACTCCAAATTTTCAAATTCAAATTAACATCAAAAGTGCATAGTAAATAAGGTATTTTATTATCTGGATGAGTTTTTTGAATGAATCTTTTATATAACAGATTTCAACAAGAATATATTATGCCAAATTGATTATTGTGAGAAATAAGCCGTTATTTCGGTTGCGCATTGATAATTGCTAAACAATTTATATTAAACATTGTTTTTGTATCAGTTTCAAAAATTAAATAAATATTAAGTTTTCATTCACAAGTTCCAAGAAATTGTTTCTGCCAAAAAAAATTGAAAATACGTCTATTAAAAAATTGATTTTTTGAGTTATGACTACCTTGCAACAATTGAGCAACATGTGTATATTATTTATTACAATATTTTTCGAATTTATTAACTTCATGTATAGGGCATCTTAACCAGTTCATAACTACCAAAAATTCCACTCCCTTACTTTTTTCAGAATTTTTTATGTGCATTTCATTGAACTTTTAAACAAAAATTTTGTTTATTTTTCCTTCAACATTCTTCTGGGTTGGGTTAATTCCTCATTTCTCCATACACAAAAAAATCTATCTCTTGTGACCGTTAAAATTTTTTCTACTCTTTTTTATTCCTCTTATTAAATACAAATTCATTCGTCATTGTGTTTATACTTTTGTACACACAATTTCAAATGTTATTGATTTTTTTCCAGAATTTGACAGTGACAGTTGATTGATTAAATCAGTTGTTTCTCACTCTCTAGTGCCATGATATGCCAAAAATTAAATATTAAAAAAAATTAAATAAAAATAATTTAACTGGAATAACAAGTGAAAGCGTTAAAAGCGATTATTTGAAATATTTTTTTATTATTGCTATTGTTGGATTCTTAATTAAAAATAATAAATAATTTTTTGGGAGAGAAATATTAATAAAGAGATAAAGTACTTAAACGATTTACGAATTATGTTTAAAATGAAATGAATATTGTTCATATCTTCATAAACTGAATATGTTTCATATAATTGTATTTAGATAAACATACACATGTTTAGACATACGTAACTACTTGAGATGTTGTATTAACCGTTTAAGTATTATTGGGTTATAGAGAAAGTAATTTCATTTGTTTTAATTTAAATAACTTAGTCCATAACTTAGAGATTTTAATTAATTTCATAATGAGTAGAATTGTTGACTTGATCAGGTGAATGTAGGCAGTGGGGTAGAAACGATTTTTTTAAATAAATCTCTAACCGCGTGATTTTCTGATTCTCATTTTTTCTGATTTTCTGATTTTGAATTATCAATTTTAATACACTAAGACACATACACGCTAACATCACAATATGCATACGCACTAATAACAAGTAAATTTGTATAGTCGGTCAAGCCTGACTATCAATTACCATTGTTGGTTAGAAATGTTAGTTACAAAAAATGAACGAACTACCATCGTATAATTTAATTTTCTGATTTATTCTTATTTATTCTTATATTTATCTTATATTTATCCAAATTTGATCAATTAGTATTAAAATACCAACGTATATGTGAGATTTTTTCCCTTAAATGTGATATTTGGAAGGGGTTTGTATAGGAACTATAAGACATAATGGAACAACCTTCTTATATTTTGACACATTGTTTTAGAATGTTAAGACTTATTTGTGAATTGAATATTATAAGACATATCTCTGTCATATTTTGTTTAAATCGTTTTTTATTTAGAACGCCCTTATGCTAAAAATTTTAAACGAGATATTTCAAAAATTGCGACCTGTAGACTGTTCACAACGTTTACATGGGCAGTCAGTCGGACAGACAAACAGATGGATATCGTTAAATCGACTTAGGAAATGATTCTGAGTGGAACGGTATACTTAAGGGTGTTACATCATTTTTGCTGCATGTTACAAACAAAAGAAAAAAACATATATTTCAAACCACCATCGGTGGTGTAGGGTATAAAAATAATGTGAGGCATATGTCACAACTTTTAAAATAATTATCTGGAATTTTTCTTTGTTATATATAAATAATTTCATGAATATAGGCCGATGTGTATTAAAGTTCCTATACAAGATTCTTCTAGTTAAGTATGTAAAGTTTGGTACAATTTTATTCAAATTTATTTTTCTAGCTGGAGACTCCATTTGCATAAAGCTCGAACAGGAATAGATTATTCCTAGACTTAAATTCAATGTCATAGTCGCACTAAAACACCCATCGTATTATCATTTCCCACACAATACAGTGTATTGTAATGATGTCTAAAATATCTCTGAAAATTAAATTGACCATTCGATTTGAATTTCTACACTGACCCTAGAATAATCCAGACAATAACGTGACAACCCCGGTTTTTATTGTGACTTTGGAGTATTGACGGTTTAAGAATTTTTTCTTAATATATGGACATATATGTGACCATCAACGCTTTACCAGAAGTTTTTTTAACGACTTATCACAAAGTAAAATATTTATTACATTGGACTATTAAGAGACAATTAACCCATAAGATACGCAGACTCACAGTGTAGAATTACTAGAAGGATATTTTGTGGTATTTTTTGAATTTCTCAATGGTAGTTTTTTAATTTGTGAATGGTAATTTTATTTATTTATTTTTTGACATGACATACATTCTTTATCATAAAAATTAATTCAACGAATTGTTCCACTATTTCAGAAATTAAAGGGGTTAAAACCCGTTCTTAAAGGATAAAGGAAAATAGAACAATCTGAGATTTCGATAGGAATTTTAATGAAATCATGAACCGATTAAAACAAAAATTAGTAGGATTTCTCTTTTGCTCTAACGAATTCTAATACCGTTACAAAAAAACTTAGATTTTTATTATTAAAACACTCATGTGTAGTTTTTGTCCCGTTTTCAGTTAATGTGTGACAGCTTAAAATAATTTTGACTTTATTTTAATATTAGTTATCTAATATATTGGTCTATAACTTGGATATTGGATGCAAAATAGCTGGAATCTACTAAGGACAACAATAAATAACCAGATCGAATTTAATTATATTCTCAAAATTTTTATGGGCGTTACTATTTTTTCAACAAACAGACAAACGGACATAGATAAATCGGTTCAGATTTTGATTTGATGCAATTATATATATTCTGTATGGTGTCCTAATTGATTTCATTAAAGTTTTCCACAAGGTGTGCTTCGTCATCTGTCGTAGTGGTGGATAAAAAAATATATATGATTATAATATTTTAAATGACTGCTACAAAAAATTATAAACGGCCCTCGTATATAGATAATTATGATACTAACATTTATTTGAAATTTATGCATTTTAAAGGTTCTTTCTCTGGAAGATTATATGGGGGTTAGAAAAATGTATGGACCGACCTTCGTATAAATTCACACTGCGGTATGAGTTTCGAAGTGATATTTAAAAAGGTGCTTGTATGGGACCAATGGAAAAAAAAATGAATTGATACTCGTATAACTTGGCAGATAAGATTTATCGTCAGATACAACTTATATTTGCAAAATTTTAATAAAATCGTTTTATATTTAGAAATTTTATAGGTTTAAAACCGCATTCTGGGAAGACATTGGAATCAGGCCTATATAAAATAACGAACCGATCATAACCAATATCAATAGACATCGTCCTTGGCCCAAAATGGCGATATTGACAGCCAGCTGAGCCGGACAGCCGGACGGATGGACTTGCATAAATCAACTCAGAAAGTTATTCTGAGTCGAACGATAGGTGGGACTATTTTTTTCTGTCCCTTACTGCCCAACCGCATAATACCACGCACCTATGGTGGTAAATTGCTCTATTCACATATCAAAGATGTAATTTTTCTATCGGAATTACGTAATTTATATATCATGTTAAGTGACAACTTTTCTCTGAACTAATAACACTTTGACGCTAATATATATCTCTATTGCAAAATCTTTATTTCGCCTAAATTAAAACTTGTTAGACTTATTCTGGCATCTTTCTTTTATGGTAAAAGCAAAACCTAAAAAAATCACTTCATCAGCAGCAATCAAATACCAAGTAACTTTACACTAGCAATGGTACTCCATCACCAACCATCTCCAATTCACTGATGATTGTTGATTGATTGAATACTTTACTCTACTTTGATCTGTCGTATCCGTATTTCGTGTAAAAGCAACAGAAATTATTCAAAAACGTTTATCAAGATTTGAAAACAAGTTATGAGTATTTAAACTTTGATTTATTTGATTGATTGGATGTCTAAAGAAATCAATTATTATCTGTTGCTTTTTTCACAACGTTGTCGTGTTGTTTTTTATTAGACCTGGTTTATATTTTGCTTTGAAATGTGTTTGTAGTTGTTTATGATTGTCTAGTGCTTGTCAAATTTACGTTGGGATGTGGATGATGATAAAAAAAAGAAAAACAAATTACTAGTAAAAAATGACATGACACAAGATTGATTTGAAAGTGTTAAATAAAAATTGTTAATTTATGGCACAAATAGAATTTTATAGAATTGATTAAAGTGATTTTATTTTAATGCAAGTGAATGTGTGAAATTAATTTGCTTTTGATAATGATTTATTTCTGTTATAATTATGGGAAAAATTGTTGTAATATTAAGTTTATAAAATAATATTTAACATAATGTTAAAGTTAATTATCTTCATTAACATCATCATTATTGTCATATGTAAAATGCATTTAATGTCAAGGACATACTTTCATTGTAAATAAACAAAGAAGGCTCAAAAGGATTCACACACATTGCTGGAATATTAAGTCATATAAAATGCTTATATAATCGTTATGTAGGCAATAAAATACTTACGAAGTCAGTATTACAATATATTGAAATATTAGGTTGGAAGTACAAACACAGTTGTCAGATCATTTTGGAAAAAAATCGTCAAATTTTGGGAGGAAAACCGTCAAATTTACTTATCAAAGTCGTCAAAAAAATTGTCGACATAAAAAATTACTTATAAAAATATTAAAAATATTTAAAAAACTTGTCACAAAAATATTAAGAGGTTTATTAGTTAAGGCTTTTGAATAACTTCAAATTCGATCCGGAAACATTTCAGAATTCATGTTTCTTCTTGGATAAAACTAAATAATATTGAAGAGGTTTATTTTCATTTCATTTCTACTTTGAAATGGCGTATTGAGGCACCTTTAAAAACACATTGAGAAGGTCTCTACTTACACGTAAACTGAAAATGAGTCTCTCATCAATTTGAGCAGATTCATTCAATGCTGAATTCAGAAATCGAAATGTGGAAGGCCACCTCTTTGTTATTATTAATTTTTCCAAAATATATTATTTTAATGAGTTTATCAATTTTTAAAAAGTACGATTTAACGTTTTATGCTTTGCGTTTTAAAGTACCCGAAGATATCGGTGTGCAAGTTATTGGTTAGTGAAACGATTTTATTAATTTTATACCGAAATCCATATAATAATTTCAAAATATTTTTATTGTATGGCGGACAGAAAATTTCATATAGTCTAAGATTTTTTGATTGATTATATAAAATCATGAACAACAAATATAACTAATAATATTATTAAAAATATGATACTCGTAAAAAATCGTCAACTTTCGGTTATAAATCGTCAAATCATCAAAATCACTTTTTGGCTTATAAAATCATAAAAATGACGATAAATCGTCAAATCTGGCAACCGTGAGTACAAATAATAAGTTTTCGAAGCACCCTTCTTCGATTAAGTTAAGTAAAAAAAAAGTTGATTTTCCGCTTTTTTTTACAAAACTCTTAATCACTTTTCAATTTAACCTCGTATAAAATTATGCGTGTGTGTGTTTGTGTGTACTATTCATCAAGAAATAATTGTAAGTATGCGTAAATCTCTGCATATATGTTTGTATACTGTTTACGTAAGGATGTTGGCAAAGGCATACTTGTACTCCCAGATACATTATATACACGCATACAGATACAGACATATACTCATGTGATATTGTGTTAAATTGTCAACTGATAATGGAAAAGAAGAATGTTAAATACAATGACATCAATGCATCACATGCATACAAAACCACCAAAACATTTAACAAAACATACAATGTACAGTGGGACAGAAGTTAAAATTGTTTACAAAATTAATCTGTAACTTTCAAACTGTTCAAAAGATACGAATGAAATGTTAAAAATACAGAAATCTCACTTAGAGCCATTTTTTAAGTCCTGTTATGTTTTCTTAAAAAAAAACAACATCTAAGTGATAAGACTGCTAGTCAGTGATCTGCTTAAAAATTACTTAAAACCGGTCAGTGCCTGAAAGGAAATAAAGAGTGAACGCAGATTAACTAACTGGTGCACCGAATATGATACCTGGGCAAAGTACCAAAGTACCACTTAAAACATAACCTGTAAAATTTAATGCCCGAATTTTTTTGACTTTTTAGAATTCTTGCTATAATCGATAGTTGATATTATTTAATAGTTTTTAATAGTTCTACTGATCATCTATAATCAATAAATTATTAATATGGCGGTAACTTTCTCTCTGTTGCTGTCGACAAAGTGTACTGCCTTTTTGTTGTCGAGCGGTTTAACTTTGTACAAATTTTAAACTAATTAACATACTTCTTGTATATATAGATGCCCTGAGATATGTATCGCCTCTTCGAAATTTATCTGAAAAAAAAATAATATTTTTTATACCCGAAGAATAAAAAGTCATGATTATTCAACATTGCACAATGGAGAGTGAAATAAATCTGTGACTTTTGATAAGCTGAATGGATTGACATGAATTAACATAATGATAACAGATGAATGTAGCATTATATCTCAAACTCCATATAAGCTCAGAGTTAGTGGAAAGTAAATTTGGTTTCCTCGAATTAATTAAAAAAATAATGAGACATTTAGAATACAAACGTTATATGCATTTAATTTCTTTAATTTCGATTTGAATTTACATGTTTTAAAATCCCAAATCCTAAATTTGAAAACAAAATAAATTAATGTCCAAAGTGATCATAATTATTTGGTTATGTGGACTCTACAGACCAAAATCCAAATTTAAAGATTTTTCCGCACATTTTTCAAAGTACCAAGAAAATTCTTTTAATAAATCAATAATTTTTTTCTACACTTTAATAAAAAATCAAGTTCCACATTTCTGAAAAATATCTCAATCTTTCAGAAAGATATCTTTATTAATAAATTTGCATCATAATTATAATGCTACACTCCTCTGCTAACATAATGTTAAATTTCATACAAATATATCCAAGTGATTGAAGGTCTCAGATTTATTTCAAACATCTTTTCTGTGCATTGTTCCTAACATTTCACTCCTACAAACATATCATTTCTAACTGCGCACTTTTAAAACATTTTCTTTATATAGTATTTTCCTAGCAACATATTATGTATTTTTTGAACCTAAGCAACATTTTCGTCAATATTGTCAAAAGCTTTGTTCAAAAAGTTTATATAAATAGAACGTATTTCACTAAAACCTTTTATTTCAATATGGAGGATATATCAGGCAACAATAAATGTCAAAGAGGTTTCGCAACATTACCTTAAGATAAATTCTTACAATTCAATTTATATTCTGCGTTTAATTACGCGGTTCATTTTATAATATTAATGTTTAAAGTGATATTTTAATTACTGATATGATAATTAATTTTAAGATGTAATGTCTACAGCTTTTTTCCCAAAATCGTTATTAAAACTTTTTCAAATAACATTTTATATTTATACTAAATTATAAAATATTAAAGACTAAATTACTGCGCATCTACAAAACTATTCAAATGTTTCGTCAACAAAGAGTCTTCAAAGGTATTGTATGAATGCGCTAAAGCTTTTTAAGCGCAACGCATGCGCAGTAAATATGTGTACTATTTACTGTAGACACCTTTTTGTTTAGCAACATTTGTATATGTATGGAATAATTATCTTTACATTGATTCCTTAAATTTTCCAATTGAAGGACTCAATGAAAAATTTTAGAAATTAAAAAATATTTTTCAAATAATATTTTTAACCATTTTTTTTCAATTTCTAAAGAGATTCATGTTAAATATATAATTCCTTTCATATTTAAAATAATATGTTGGAAATGTCGCTTTATAAGATTTGAGTAATGAAATTCACAATGATGTCTGTTGATGTTAAACCATTGAGTTGCAACAAAAACATATACATGTTTATGAGCATGCGCTGTAATTTTTGCAACTTTCATGAGAAATTCTTTTAATTGATACACATACACATTTCGAATTATTAACGAATTTTGTGAAGTTCTTAACGAAACAATGTTGCATTGGAATATAAACTCTCAAATGTTTGACACACAAAAAATTATAAAAGTTAGTTAGCAAGATTTTCTACGGCGCATGCGCAGTCCAAAAAGCTCCTGTAGGTATACATAATGGTAATTTTCTGTTAATTCAACATTTTCATGTATCTCAATATGAGCAATTATTTAAGCCTCTTTTATAATAAATAAAATTAGATATCTACATCCAGACATTTACATCATATGTTTTCTGTTGCATTAACATTATAAGAATGAAGTTAATTTGAAATGAACTTTCTATATTTATATGAACTCTATTAACCAAGCTTTGACGATGTTGATAAAATGTTGCACTGGTTTCTAAAAACATAAATGTTTCGTCAGGAGAATAGTACTTAAAGTAAATATATCTAAAGCAATCGACAGTATAATTTTATAGAAGTTACTAGTATCTTGCGCAATGTAGCAATCTCTCACAAAATTATATAGGAAGAAATCAGTAATTTCTGAAAGAATAATTCGATTCAAATAAATTATATAATACATTATAATTAAGTGACAAATTTTAATTATATATTAGTCCAAGTCACGTGTTTGGACCTTATGCCCTTAGTGTGGGTCATCTTAAAGTGTCTTAAATTTAGACACCTCAGGTCATAAAAATGTTTTAAACAATCTATATCCTTTTTATAAGAGTTGATTCCGTTTGGCGAATTTTTAAATAAAGGTGAAACTCATTTCGTTTGGAAGAGGGATTCATATAAAATCCAATAAAGTATATATATTCTTGCATCAAATAAAAATCCTAATCGATTTATATATGTACATCTTTATGTCACTTGTTGCCACGCCCAATTAAAAAATAATGAATTTCACATATACAGAGCTTGATAAAGCCTTAATAATAAAATTTAAGACTTACAAAATTTGGAATGGTGGATCGTTAGATTTTATTCTGTGCGATATTAAATCGTTCGCAAAGGGATACCCTCTCCCATGCCTTATCCCATTTTATAATCCGCTACGTTTTTCACTAATGCCAACAGCGTCCCGAATTTCATTTAATTTTTTAGTGAAAATTCTCACTCCTCATGGCACAACTTTAGAAACATATAAGTTTTTAAAAAAACAGTGCAACATTATTGTCAACATCGTAAAACCTCGGTTAACAGAGTTCTTATAAATACGTAATTTTGCAAATATTTGTCATTGTAATTTTGTTAAAGCAATAGAAAACATGTCATTTTCGAATTGATTTCTACTGATATCTAATCTTTTTATCTTATGTTGACATTTTCTTCTTCAACTTATAAACGGATTACAATTTTAAATGTTTTATGTTTCATTAATCCAAAAAATTAATAAAAGATGGCTGCGCATGTTAAGAAACATGAAAATGTTGATATGCAAAAAATTGCTGTTATATATGTATACTCACTGAAGCTGTTTGCACGGCGCATGTGCTGTAAATAATTTTGCTATATAAATGTTTGGTCTCCAAAGCAACATTGTTTCGTTAAGAAACTTCTCAAATTCTTTAATATTTCAAAATATGTATCCATTAAAAGAGTCTTTCATAAAAGTTGCAACAATTACTGCGCATGCTCTAAAACATGTATATTTCAGCGTTTACATGCAATAACTTTGTATACTCTTTGTTGAAGAAATATTCAAATGGTTTTGCACAAGCGCCGTAATTTAGTCTTTTATATTGATATGAAGTTTAATAATTTAGTTAAATACTAAATGTTATTGGAAAAAAGTGTTAGTAATGCTTTTGTGAAGAACGCTGTAACCATGAATCTTAAAAAGTAATTAATTACATAGTTGATAAAGAAATATATAATAAATGTCATTAGTAATCTAAATATTCATCTTAATATTGATTTTATGAAATAAAACACGTAAAAGAAAAAATGTAAAGCTTTTGACTATTTTATTAAAAATCTTACTGAGGTTCTAAAATTCAAATGCATCGCTAGGAAAATAGTATATAAGTCTCAAAAGTGTTTTGGTAGTGCGCAGTTCGAAATGTAATAGTTTGAGCAATGCAAAGAATTGTTTTTTTTGTATATAAAATCGTAACTCTTGATCAGATAGATATGCATGAAATATAACATAATGGTTATAATGTTTCACATTATAATTATTATGCAAAATTTATTTAAATAAAAATTATTTAATAATGTTTCCACTATTCATTAATTTCCTAACTGAATTCAGTACATATTCTGCTATAGCTTCTATATGAGTATTTTATCCCAGAATAGGGTTTTAAGCTTCCATATAAATACCAACTTATAAATCTATTTGTACACTAAGTTTTGTTACTGCTATTGAATCTTTGAGTGAATATTGCTTACAACAAAGAGCATTTATTGAAAAATATTAAAATTAAATTATTATGTTATTTCATTTAAAAAGACTCTTTCCGAAAAGAAAAATATTTTTTAAAAATATATTAACTACGATAAGTAGGTAATTTTAGTATAAATGTTTTTGGAATACCGATATAAAATGGTCGAAAATCAGAAAAATGTGTTAGAGTTGAACTAATAAATAATTCTTTATGTGTGTCAAGGATTTTTGTTAATGTACCCACGGCATTCCAAGTTAGAAATCATAACGTTAATAAGCTTTGAACAATTCTACACGACAAATAGCTTTTCACACAGTATTTTTAACTGCGTACCGTACAACAAACTTTTTACTTTATATACTATTCTAGCAACCAAAAATGTCACTTTTCAAGATTCATCTCAACATTTTTGTCTACAGTGCCGAAAGCTTCATTGGAAAGATTCATATAAATACTTTGAAAATTACTTTCAATTCAGTATGAGCGACAGCATTGAAATGTTACAAGAAATGTTTTATATGAAAAATACATAATTGGAAGGTTAAAAATTTCGATAAAATAGGATTTCAAATACAAAAATTTAAGAATTTAATTTAATACATTATTACTGAAAATTCTCTTAATAAGTACACTAAAATTACTTTAGATGTATATAAACATTTAAATGTTTATATACATGCACTTCTTGTTCTGCGCATGTGCAGTAATGTTGAAATTTCTAAATGTTTAAAATTCAATTCATCATCTTTGCCAACACAGACAAAAGCTCTTTCGAGAAATTAACTTGCAACTTCTTTTAATTTAAAAAACCTATATTAATATCGTTTTCATTTATATTATAATTAGTATCTTATGAGAATATAACTTTTCTAGGAAAAAAGGGACATCTGTACTTAGTAGGACTTTTTTACTGCACATGCCAATACAGAAAAAAATACATGTTTAATTACTTTTATGTTTATGAAACATTTTCATTTTAGTATTGACATTACAGCAACTTTTATTGAAAGCGTCCGTTAATAGATACACATTTAGAAATATATAAATTATTTCTAAAGAAAATGTTGAGTACTTTCAAGAAAAGTCAAATGTTTTTATAAACAGCAGTCTTAAAAGTAATACAATGCATACAGCGCATGCGCAATACACAAGGCTTCAACGAGCACATGTTGTATTTTTCCAGTTAAATGTGTACCTAAACAAAAAGCTTTAACGTATTAATTTATACCTTATGTAATTTTCTGTGAAGCAACATTTGAGTTTTTGTTTAGGCTCAGTAAATAGATTTGTATGCATTCAGTACATAAGTATATATACAAGAAATGTATCACTACTTCAGTAACATGAATTGTATCAAACATACAAAAGTCTAAGGAATAACACAGTACATTTTCTACCGCGCAAGTACATAAAGTTTCAACGTATACATGTTGCAAATTTTTGCAAATAAACATTTGTTGTACTCTACTAAGAACTTTGTTAAACTAGTTACCATAATTGTTGCACGGGTCAATAAAAACTCAAATGTTACGTCAACAAAAAAATGCGTTCGATATTCAAAATATACTTTTTACTGCGCAAGTGCAAAAAAGCTTTAATGGAAACATTTCATGTTTTTAAGTTGTTCTTTGTTGACGCAACATTTGAACGCTTTTGAACATGCGCAGTAATTAGATTGAAAGCTTTGTTTAGATTAGTATAAATATAAATTGTATTTGGAAATTCTAACCATAATAATTTGGCAAAGGAAACCATCAATATGTAATCGTAAAATACTAAATATTTTTTGGTATTTTATTTTATGTATTATTATTTTATGTAATTTTTTAATAAGATACTAATTAATATTTTAATTACTTATTTAGAAAATAAAATTGGCAAAACCATATCATTTATTTTCATTTTTTAAACGAGGTACTGAAATCGTTAACAGTTACAAATATTTTAGAATATAACTCGCAAGACATTAATACTCACTCTTGCAATCGCGAAATTGGAATGATTAGAGTTTTACCAAGAACTTGTATTTATATAAATTCTCCTGATGAAGTTTCCAACAATGTTGATACACATGTTGCATTGAGAAATAAAGATGCAAATGTTTCGTTGGGAGAATAGTATATAAACAAAATAAAATCTATGATTATGCGCAGTCAGAAGTATCATCTTACCTGAGTATGTCATGTTTGTCGCTAGGGAAGTGATTTTTCTATATAAATTAGAAATTATAGTTTAATTATTCTTTATTTCGTTGAATTTAATTATTTATTTCTTTTTAACTATTTTAGATTCTGTTCTACTGTCCTACTGTATAACCTAACACAAGGAATTATTACAAACATATCTAAGAATAATACATTTTATAAGAGTGAGTACATACATCTGAACATATTCTGAACTTAAATCTGCAACTGAATACTTACAGTTATATGAACGTTTTGCAAACTGAGGAACATGTGAAGCCAGAAAACAAAAACAAAATGTTGTCAAGATGAATATGGTATCCATAGCACTAAAAAATAGTGTCATAACAGTAGACTGATGACAATACAATAGGTTTTGTAGTTTCCTAAAGTAACAAACACTAAAGAGGATCTGTTTCCATACACACAAACACATACATACGTATACATAATATTAACAACTTTAACCTCAAACATTGCAGTTGAAATAACGGCAGCAACATTAAAAACAACAACAGCAACATCGTCATCGTCATCAACATCACCCATCAACATTAACTATACTCTCATATGAAATCACTTTATGTTGAAATTTATGAAATTATTTCAGAAATAACAACAAACATCAGCAACTTCCATAATAAAGTTAAAACTACATCAACAATGATTTTAAGTACGAAAAAATTGTACCTCATTTTGGTTACTTTTTCCAAAATAAAAGAAGAATTAATGCAGAATCCTACATATCAAAAATATAACAATTCATTCAATTCATCATCCTGATAAAACAGCATAAATGACTTATAACATTCATGGTTTATGTGCGCCTATAGAGAGTGATGTTAATTCGTTTATGGGCTATAAATGCAACTGGTAAGGTAAACCTTTGGGTTCTTAAGAAAATTTAATGTAGATCATGTAAATAATGTTTCGAGGAAATGTGGATCTTGTGATTCTAAATTATAATTTTAACAAAAATTATTGATTTTATAAAGAATTTTCTTGTTCTTTCAAAAATGTGAGGAAAAAATATAAAAATTGTGGTTTTTCGATTTTGTTTTATAAAGTCAGTTTGGCCAATTTAGCCATTAAGTTATTTTCAGTCTAACTAAGTCACCGAAAAATTAATGTTGCCATTTATATTTTTTATCCATTTTTAGTCATTTTTCATCAATAATACGAACTTAAGGATAATGAAAAGCGTATAATGATGAATAATGAAAAAAGCTAACATTCTTGAGTCGATTTAGCTATGTCCGTCTGTCTGTTTATCTCTCTTCATTGAATTGAATAATTGAAGGTATGGAAGAAGCCATTTCCATATCATAAGAAATCCAATAGAATTTAAACCGCATTCTGATTTAAGAATACGGCTTTAGGGTATGTAAAATATACACTTGTATTTATTCCTATAAAGGCACATATCTTTTCTTTGAGAGAATTTGTAAAGCACAGAAAAAAGATTGCTACCATCACTTTTAAGTTCGACTCAGAATTACTTTCTGAATCGATTTAACGATGTCCGTCTGCCCGTCTGGCTGACTGTCCATGTTTTTTTTTTTTGGTCTAAGGACGATGCCTTTTGAAATTTGGTGATGATTTTATTTCACTCAGCCCCCATAGAAATGTTTCTCCCGGAATGTGGGTTTTATAGCTTTCATTAATAAACAACAATATGTGATGTAGGATATTAAATTGTCAGGCTTAACCGACTATAACTTTTACTTGTTTAACTTTATTTTAAAGATTTTGTGCCATTTGTTAATGGTGTTTTCAATAAAGAGCTTAATTTTATCAATCTCTATAGCTTTATTAATAATGGGCGGATCATCCTTTGTTATGGATTACTTCATAAACACGCTCTGTCATTGATTCTTCTATAATTGGTTTTTCCCCAGACTTGTTTATCTCCAATTAAAGCTCTGTTGAAGTCGTTATATTTCAGTGTTGGGAATTATTTGAGTAAATTTTATAGTTTTAAAATAAATATTTATTGAAAGTTATATGGGGCTACAAGAACATGTGAACCGACTCTCATATATTAACTATTTCAATAAACTTTATTTGCCTTCAAATTCTCCTTTGGGTTTAAAACCGAACTGCGAGATGTTAGTTCAATAGAGGCATACTGTGCTCCCTTAAATATGATTTAGACTGGTGGGAAACATGTAGCGCAGCATTATCTTGTTGTAATATGAAATCTTCATTCATTTTTTATAAAAAAAGAGAGAAGAGCATCTTTCATCAATTCGTGCTCTTCATTGTTATTGGAACAAAGTAGATTTTTGATTTAACAACAGAAAATGCTGCCCTAACCATAATGCTATCACCGCCGAAATTACATTTTTTCATCCAAACATCTTTTGATATCGAATCGTACCAATAACATGAGTATGGCTCAAGTAATGGTAAAGGCGAAGGAATATTAATTGATATAAAAAATGGAATAAAACTCCACTGACTTCATGTTTATTAACTTTATTGACTTCCACGCTCTTTTGCATTTGGAATAGTTTGTGAAACTCAAAGACCTTTTGTATTTAATTTCATAATTTACAGAGCTCAAAACCAAAGAATTTCCTTATAAATATTAAGATTACCGAATTCAAACCTCTTGCACTTTTTGACTCAAAAGTACTTGAAACAATAGTATGAAAAACTTTAAAGCCTCCAAGTTCTTTTGGGTCTGAAGTAATTTTCTTGCAAAGATTAAGTCGCCCGACTTCTTCAAAGTTCGATGCATTGAATTTCAAAAATTTTCGAATAGCGATAATGTTTCAATTTTCGCATCCGTCTGAAATAGTTTGCTAAACGTAAATTGAAAATATTACTTTGGACCAAAAAAGTACATTGTGGAATTTTCCTAATTCAAACGCTCGCATTCTTTTAGATTCAAACGTTTGCTACCATCTTTCGGAGAACTATAGAAGAAATGAAGCAAAACGTAGCAGTAGATAATCAGCTGCTTCACTGTTTTTAATAGTTTTTCAAACCAACATTTTATCGTTTACCGATCGTATAGGTTCAAAGGGTATTGGCCCTCTGTATTCGATTTTTGAGATCTTTGTGTTTTAGCTAGACATTACTAATAAATTTTTTCTTTTGGGTAATAAAAAACTTCCATATCGATAATTTCATGCGATTTATTAGATTTTTCAAAATAGCTTGCACTGTTTTGACGTTGCACATCCCAGGAAAAAACATGCACTCACTGACGTACTTTTACTCTGATAACACAGTAATTTACACTTACTTGCTCATCAACATCATCGTCATCATCAACAACAACAGCATCATACATCGATGTTGCATGCATGGCCTCGGAGTCAACCACAACCAAATTAAATGCTAAACGAAGACATTAACAATGCAGGACATATGAGAACGGAAGAGATTCAATAACAACAACAGTAACACCACTAACAACAAAACCATAAACAGCGGTAGAATGTTGAATTCAAATATCAAAATGTGAAAAGACTAAGGGGAAACTGTGTAGGGATCATCCGTGTCAGAATAATGACGACGACATCCTCTGCGTCATCATCATCAGTTTTATACAACAACAGCAGCAGAAACAACAAATTAAAATGAAGTTATAAGTGTTGACAGACATAAAATGTGACACCTTAAATGAAAATCTTGTAAATGCGCAAGTGAGAGTAAGAGCAAACGATTATGTATGTGTTGTTGTCTTACGCCTATAAATATGCAAGTTAAGAAGCATAAAAGCAGAAAAGCATATAGAAAGTATACGCTTATTTTTAAAAAGTTAAAAACCTGTTTAAAGGTGTACATTGGACATGAAAAATATATACATGACATACCGAATTAATTCTTCATTATTTGCCTGGAAAAGTTTGGGCTCGACGCTAAGCATTAATATATAATCAAAGGATTGATATATGGACAACGCATTGATATTTGACCAACAAATATTTTTACCTGTCTCTCTTCTTATGCGAAATAACGATTTGTTTACTTATTGTGGTCCTAATCCTTCTTCAATTAAACAATCATTAGTGATTATTATGATGCAGAAAGCTCTGCTTTGAATACATTTGACAGGGCAGTTATTGCAGACTAGAGTTCTAAAATCTGGTGAAAAGAGCAAACTATAGTGCTGGATATTTCGACTATTAGAAAAACGCTTATCCATCTTTCAAAACTTCTGCATCCAAGTTCAAGAATTCTGGATAAAATATAATACACAGAGTTACATATGTCCACCAGTTTTTATAATTTTATATTGAAACCGTCTGGCTACTGGACTACTAACAAATGTGAGTCCTTAGATTTCGACTTTCTGGCAGTTTTTCTTTACAAAAGAAATCTGCCCTATTTTCAGGCTTCTGCATATTTTTACAGATCATGTCTAACATATTCCATTACATTCAGACCATAATGTAATTTAGTCTTCATCGCAAAGGAAAGTATTTTTCCTTTTCGATTTTAATCAAGATCTGTCTGTTGAAATTACTTTGTCAGGGTATTTAAAATATTTTTGAACTAGATCTCAACATACACACTTACATATACTCTCGTAGATTTACATATACACTCAAGAATGTTTACAATATATAAACGTATTTTCCTAAATACAACACCGGAACACTTAATGAGCCATAAGTTATATTTTTATCTAAAACTTTTTTCTACTATACCAATTATGATGATTTTTGAAATGGTGATGAAGCATACATAACCAAATATTGTGGCAAAAATTCATTACAATTTTTCGTTTTATAATTCGAATTTTAACGAAAGTTTTTCGCTTGAACTTAGAGATTGCTTTAGATATTGATCTATATCATTTAATATACTCAACCGATTTTTCTGTTTTTAGGAAACTTCTTAGGACTATAATAAATACTCAGGCCAAATTTCTTAGAGCTCTGTTTGTTATTATGGATGTGAGCGTGCAAGCAAGAGACTAACAAACGGACAGACAGACGGACATAGCTAAATCTACTCAGATTATAGGGTCTGAGATGATTTCTTCTTAGCATTATGTATGAAATCACAAAGTTAATATACCCTCTTGACTGCTTGAAGTTGTGGAGGGAGTGTCACTACCCTCAACCTGAGGTATACTAGAGACTTATCAACAAGCGAAAATTTGATTATGTTGGCATTTACATATGATAAGGTGATACTTAGTTCCCACATTGATCAACAACAGGATACATATTACCGACATTGGGAGAAATAACTAAGCAATGAATTAAAAGGTGTTGACCTAACTTTCACCTTAAGAAGAGAAATCTGTCTCACTGTTACATTTAGTAATTAAGGGAATCAATTGTAAAAGAAGAATTCCAAAATTTACAGAAAATATATCATGAAATTCCAAGACTATTAAATCCCTTTGGCAAGACTTCTTGCAGTAGAGGATAAGTCAAGCCGACATATCATCCCAATCATATGAGAACCAACCACCCACTTATCCTCTCCCCAGAGAGAAAATAGATTGAGTTTTAGATATTAAGATTTTAATACCTGTTGAGCAAGAGCTTAAAAAAATAATCGCTATTCTATATGTGTAGGAGAGTCATAGATGGGACTAAAAACTTTGTATGTTATGGTAGAGTCTTAATAAATCCGAAATTCGGTATTATAATTATCGGTACATTTTATGCTATGCCAATTAAAGCAAAACTTTTGGTGCTACTTCTAGAACTGACTGTACAAAATTTTAACATTTTAGGTACATGGACAACTAGATGCCACGGTAATCACCTATTTTTAGTTTTGGAAAATCTACAGCACAGAAATTTCGCTAGAGGTTTATATTTTAAAGCGTACTTCCTTTAAGCTTCTGAATTAATCGGGCATTCAACATGAAGAGGTTTATATTAGTATTCTTTTGAAGCAAGACAACATTTGCTCAGTAGTATGAGCTGATATCCATATCATGTGATTATGAAGCGAAAACATCTACTTGATGCAGTCCTTTGTTATCGTATATATTTCGGAATATAAGTGAATAATATTTATTATTTGCAGTATTAAAATACATTTGTTTCTGACGATTGATTTTTAACATTTGAATAAATTTGTAAAAATTTTTGCAACTTATCTTAAAATCTCCACAATCTTTTATCTATAAAACATGATTTAACTATTTAACAGATAACATCTACAACAAAGAAAGATATAACTTTTATTCTAAAAACCAAACCTAAAATGCAAAATATTCCAAGTTATGAGTATGAAAATCAAACAGGTAAATTTGGAATTGATGAATATTTCATTGCCAATGATTTGTAGCATAAATTTGTAAGACTCTGCATATATAAACTATATTTATTTAAATATGCATTTATTCACACAGATTCAACAGGGGAAGGTCACATTAATATGGACACAAGATAACATATGTGTTTAAAAGTTTGTATCTTTTATCTATAAAACATGATTTAATATGATTCATTCCCTTTAAAAATTTTGAGATTTCCTTAACTTCCACAAACTAAACTATATATTTGCCTGGTTATAGCAGACATTTGGACAGTCGGTATTTAAAATGCTCTATGTTGTATATAGTTTTTCTACTTTTTTCCAGTTTGGGTATTTTTGTAGGGGTTAAAACAGTTTTTTTTTTTTTGAAAATGTTAATGATGTCTGACATTTAACAATTGCAAAAAGGCATCAACAATTACAAATAGTAACTGCAACAAAAACAACATCATTATCATCATAATCAACATAACCATCAAAATTTTACAAAAGAGTTTTTTAATTCAAATTGAAAATTTTCACAAAACAAAAGTGTTTTTGAAGTCTAGTACTTCAAATCTCTTAAATATACATTCGCATACAAATATTACCATACGCAAAACGTTTCTATTGCTAATTAAAGTGTGTACACGATAAGGATGCTAAACGGGACTGGTTTTTTTAAAAACCTGTATTTGGGATTTTAAAAAACACTTCAAGAGATTCTGATATATTTTGGTATCCCAGGTTTTCGATATTTTTTGGTGATTTCTAATTTTATAAAAAGAGAAAATCAATGAAGAATGTGCCTAATAATATTCGTACCCTACACCACGAATATTATACAAAAATTATCATGAGTTGGAGGTACTACAGAAAAAAACATATTCGTTCGTCAGTTTAATCACCAACACCTTAAAAGGTCTCTATAAAAACTGCAGAGAAATGTTCTTGAAATAATTTACAAATATTGGTACGAGCTATAGATTTTAATGAAAAAAATGATAATGGTAAGGAGAAGAATTTAGATACGTATGTGGGAGCTATAGCAAAACATGGACCGATATTGGTCAGATTAATAACATATATTGAAGACAACTAGAAAAACAATTGAGCCGAATTTCAATAGAATTGTTTATTATTTACTAGTTTTATAAGCCCAAATCTGCTTTCCAGCATGGTATGGGCCGAGATCAGCCATTTCGAGAAGGATCTTATATGAAAGCAACAGCAAAATAATCACTGAGATTGTTCAAATTAACAATATATAAAAAAGACAGTAAAATTTTTTTTGCCAATTTTCAATAGAATTAGTCTTTATTTAAGCGTTTTATAAGCTCAAATATATTTTCCAGTAAGGGATGTTATATGAGATACATAAAAAGTTATGGGACGATATTGTTCAATTTAATAATGTATATTCAGGAGAACTAGAAAATTATTTTGTAGAATTTCAGTTAAATTTGTCCTTAGTTATAGTTTTTTTAGGCTCAACCCGTTTTCCGGGAAAGCCCGTTATATGGGAGCTTTATAAAAAATATAGACTAAATTAATGAAATTAATTTTATTAATTATAATATAATCGATTCATATTCAAGAGCTTTATAATCTATAAACAATATTTCGGAAAAAGGCCCTGTATAGGGACTAAATCAAATAATGACTGTTAATATGATAATAAATATATATTGAAAATTTCAGAAATGATCTCAAAAATACATATACAGCACACAGATTTTGGGATGTATAAATTTTGCATTATTAAGTCTATGAATATATCTGATTTTAAATAGGAAACTGTTTAGGGCAATAAGAAACAGTGTGGCCAAATTTCAATGAATTCGGATTTCTTATTTTAGGCGTCAGAATATTCAACCGATAGACGACTGTCTCTTGGAGACTAAACATTTATATAATTTTTTTTCTGAAATTTTGTGTTTTTTATCATGTAAATATAATTTTAAAATCTAATACCGAAACGAAATGAATAAATAACTAAAATTCGGAATTCATGAGTCCTGAAAATTCCCGGAAATTAGTATTTTGAAATTCCTGGATCCGGGATTTTTTATCACCGAAATTTTCTGAATCGGGATTACGGGATTGACATCACTAGTACACGACATTTTTGTTACATCATCAAAAGTTTGTTCACTCAAAAATTATTCGGAGTTTTTCGGAGAATTTTGTGGTGAACTTAATTTTTTGATAGTCGAAATATATTCACTTCAAATTTACTAAGGAAAAAGACAAAAGTTTCGATCGAATCTGCACTTATCTTTCTTTGTAATAAAATATAAATACAATTGATATTTTTCTATCTGATAAAAAATCATAACCCAATCATGAAGGATATGGAGAAGAGTTTAAATCACTCAAAAATTCAGAATTCTCAAAGAGTGGGTTTGGTTAGACTAAAAAAGTTTCCCAAACTTTATTACACACTAAAACAATTCCAATTCGATTTAACATTTACTGGGTTGGTGGTAAAGCTTCCGTGAAGTTAAAAAGAAATGTGGGACGACACTTTGAGAATATTACTGACTCATTAAATTTTTATATTTAGATTTTTTATGAAATAAAACGCCATTCCAGGGGACACTTGTTCTTAAACAATTCCAAAAGTTTCATCTTTAAGCCATACTACGTGAAAAGATCAACGTAACTTTAAAACATTGATAATAAGCTGGACATTGTTGGATCGATATTTCTGAGTCGAACCGTATACTTAAAAGTAAGGTTATTATTATAGTTTAATCGAATTCGTTCCAGAAATTTATTATATATATTATATGAGGCCCTCTTTTATTCAAATTTTATCATCTGTCTTAGTGCATAAAGAAAATATCTTAGAATATTTTCTTAGAGAAAAATGTCTCCAGAGTAAGACATGATATCATTTAAGTTATAAGGAATGTGTGTTTTCCATAGTGGAGAAGTTTAAAATAGAATTCATAGACCAGAGTCTATTGAATTCGATAGCATTGCTGTAGTGTTATTAGGATACCGACCAGGAAATACCAGATTTTTGTGGACCCAACGTGCCGAATTTTCAATATCCTTCACCACAAATGGTACGCTATGTTTCATTCATACACACATTATACATGCACTCACTCACACGACGTATACAATACATAAGAGTTTTTCTTAAATATAACACGGATTAAAAAAGTATAGAAAAAATAGTTTAATTTTTACCTTTAACTTTTTTCTACTGAATTGCTTTTGATTACTTTTGGAATGGTTTGATATTATAGCAAAATTTCATTCCAATTCGTCTATTTATAACTGAACATTTTTCGAAAGTCCTTTGCTTAAACTTAGAGGTTTCCTCACATTATCGGTCTATATCATTTAATGTACTGCAATGCTGACAATTCTCAGGTTTATAACAAATACTGAGTCTAAACTCGATGGAGCCCTGTCTATTTATTTTGGATGTGAGCGTGCCAACAATAGACAGACAGACAGACAGACAGACATCGACTCAGACATTGATTTGATGCAAGTATATATACACATTATAAGGCCTGAGATAATTCCTTACCACTTGTGGTGCTGGAGGGTATTAACATTCCAAAAATAGGTCAAAATTTTACATCAGTCTAAATAACATGTAAACTACAAGAAATATCCCACATATGTAAACGTTGCAAAGTTGTAGAATTACTTAAAGAAGGTGTTTTGGGACCACTGATTATAGTCTTGAGTATTGATTTGCTCCCACTAAATGACGAATTAAACTACAAAAGTCAAATACTATGATCTGCTGTGATCTCTACTTGCTTGTGGGAACGTTTTATAAGTTCATATGCGGGGTTCATTTCATAAGTTTTAATAAATTCTTAACTTTTGTAGGATTTCATATCATCGATTTCTAAAGACAAAATGTCGAATAATAAAAGTTTCCTATAAATATATAATTATTTAAATCTTACCCGTTATTCGCTTTCTCCACATGAAACCGTATTCCTTAACTCGAAAATGAGTATTCTGAAAGTGTAACTTTTTTGTTGTTTTTGAATACGCTACAGACGTGAAATAAAAATGATAAAATATTTAGTAGTTCAAAGGTGATCAAATTAACAACAAAATGCTCTTTAACACCATTATGAGTTGCCCTACTAAGATCACTAATATTGTGCAATTTTTGGAACTTTCTACATTTTTTCCTAAAAAAAAATCTTAACATAAAATTTATAATATTTAATTCGTGAACATCCTTTACCAACTACTAACACTAGAAATTGTAGCAACAATTACATGTGTCTGTTTGTTGAAGGATTGGACGGATGGATACAAAAGAATCATAACCTGTTGTTTTGTTTATTTGTGTTGGTTCGTCTGTTTGTTTATTTTATAATTTGATGAGTTTGTTTAAAAATTTAACTTTGAAGCTGCTACTTCCTTCTAAATTAATTTTCTAAACCAGTTAACAGATGATGCTCTTTTTTCCATTTGGGCAAAATTTTTGAACCAAACTGGATAATGAACTCATAATTGATGTACATAATTTGTTATTAGCAACTCTATGAATGAAAGGTCAGTTATGAACAAAATGTTTAAATTAATGGAAAACATTAGAAGTGTTTATTCCGCTCGTTCCATTAAGGATTTCAGTAATTAAAATAGAAATTTGAAAAAAAAGAATTAGAATTTATACCAAAATAACCACTAGTTCTATCAACACTTAACTATTCATGGAAAATTAAAATCATCATCTTAGAATTTTTTTTGTCAAAAGCAAAGCAGAGAGTAAAGAAGTAATAAAAAAGGAAACATACAACACTGTTTATTTATTATTCTGATGCTCCTGCTAACAAAACTAACAAATGATTTATGATAACAACACTAATGGAAATGCTGACACAAATTTTCTACACTTAAACTTGATGACTGTGATGATGACAATTCTAACAGCATATTTTGTACTTCCAGCACTCTAACAGTAACAAGAACAACAACAGCTACAATAACAGTTAGAGTAACTCCATCTAAATTTCATATAAACTCTCTCTCTTGGTGTCTTGTATCCAAAAACATATACAACATTTAATAAACGTTGTTTTTTTTTTTGGAACACTATTAAATTGGATACAAAACTGTTAAATAAACTACAACTCATGATGGACTCACTCATTGTATTGTCCCAAAGATATAAAGTGTTTATAGTTAGTACGAATAGAACAATCTTCCTCATCACACACCCTAAGAAAGAGCGAGAGGGTGAGAGTGTATAAAAAAGAACTGTTTTGGCCACACATGTGTCAACATTTATTCACATCACTTTACTGAAACATGCTGTAATTGCAGTTGAAGATTGTTGTCCAACGCAATGTCGACATTTACAACCATCAACTGACATCAACACATATTTATACACATACATATATGTGTGTAAGTATTTGCACATAAACAATAAAATAGCATTAATGTTGCCACATAAAGTGATGTGTTGAGGAAAGAGGCACGAATTCAACAACTAAACTAAACTGCTTGCCATCATGGCAAGGTTCCCATAAATTTTAAACCTTCCGAAAAAAGTTGAAGAAAAACTAAACATTCACACATATTCATATCCAGTTTAATTGATAAAGATACTGGCGGATGAAGTTAAGGAGTAACAAAAAAATTTAGTTGTATAGTGTTAGTTTAACATTATCTATTCGATTAATCGAATATAAACAAATTGGGGAAAAAATGAGGTTATTTTTGTAATTTATTATTTTCTTGTCAATTTATCAATCTGCTGAAATGTAGAAAGTCAGTGCCAAAGCTTTGCAGGAAGAATTACTATTCTATTAAAAAATTCCAGTATTAACAATAATAGTTTGATAAGTTTTAGGTTCCAATTGATTTCTATCGATATATATTTTCAGTACTTTTTATTTCATTCGGAGTCATCCCTTAAGCTCAACTTAATCTATGTCTGCGAAAATTATGTTTACAGAATTTACAAAAAAATGTTTTGATGTATTCGCCACATGGCCTGTATACGACTTTACCAGTTCTACAATGCGATTTAAGTGTGGTGGCAGAATCGAGTGATCGTCAACGAAAATATTCTCGTTTTTCATCATGTGGATTTTTGGATCCAACTTATTTGAAATTATATTCCTTTTGTTTTATTATTTTACAGACTCTTGTGAGTCTCTTAGACTTTGAGTGCTGTAACCCCAGTTTTCAGTCCGGGAACCCAAAAGAAAACTGTGAAGATATTAAATTTGTATAATGATTTCATCAAAATCGCTAAAACAAAATGTTATGTGGCTTGGTTTGAAGTTCCATTACCATTCTGATGCAGTATTTTTTACGACATAACCAATTTTATATAAACATTTCTCCTTCTGGTTTTCTACAGCGTAGAAACTCGCCCGTGTCTTTTTAGCATTGTATTTACTCCACTTTTGACAAGGAAATTAGGCAGAAATTTTGGAAGACTCTTTTAATGATTTTGAGTTTAAGAATTATGTTTAAAAAAACCGCAAGTTCCCAGTTTACTGATTGAAAACTCGTTCTCAGATATTTTAATATGAGTGGCACATAAATATTTTTATTTAACAGATCCATATTTCTATTTTCACTACGTTTTTTCAATATTCCGACATAAGGAAGACTCCATCTTCTTTCTAGTTTATATCGTTGTTGCTCTTCAAGACTGCAACCATAACGAAAGTTTGAAGTTAAGTCTCTGGTTGGGAAATGCTGTTTTGAAACTCATTGCAGTTTATTTGGTAACATTATTTTGATAATTCTTATTCATAAATAAAGCTGTAACCTATGAGTCACGACACCCTGACAACCATGCACAGACTCCGTTTGGAGTCATTATTCTGGTAATCTGCGTGCCAGCATAAGTGTTACTAAAGTAAGACTATTGTTGGAGTATGTATTCAAACCAAATAAAATATCACACTTACTACCATACAACAACATAACATACAAAGGCCAACGAACAACAGTTCACAGTATGTGATAGATTTGAGCGGCATTCACACGGACGCCGCAAATTTCGCAGCATTAAGATACCGTATATATATCTTATTCGAAGGCTGCCAACTACAGATTGCTGACATTAAACAGAATGTGCCTCAGTCTACAGAAGTTGTTCTGGCACAACTGGCATCGGATTTGATGCAATGGGCTTAATGTTCACTAGTCTGGTTTTGACTCTCCTGTCCGAATACTGCATCGTATAAGACATCTGTTTAACTCCAAGACACAAACATATTAAAAAAGAATATAAAAACAATAGAGAGAGGGCTTTCTTAATAAACGACGAAGATAATGAAAAAACAACAGCGAGTCCACCACTCAATAATACTGACAGGATCTAACGAAACACATACGAAGTATTTTGAAGAGCAGTATATAAGCTTTGAAAACTTATACACGGCTAATTATGACAAAAGGTCCAACGAACAGTTCTATGTACTTTCGATTCAATCTCTGCGTGAATATTAGCCAATATTTCTCCGAGATTTAATCTGTCGACAATCGGAGTAAAATCGGTTGACAGTTATAAAACAGGATGTTTAACCGACGATTTGCGCATAGCGGTTAAGGCTTCTTTTTGTAAATAATTACTGTGATTCTCTGTTTTAATTAAGCACCTGTATCCACAATTTAAGTCCTTTATATCATTTAAAATTCTAGTTTTAAGAAATTGATTCCACAACTAGTCACCAGCCACTTCTGCAACAGTTTACCAGTCAGTATTGAAAGGCGAAATACCCAACTGGATCTCTATAATCCTGCTACTCGTTATTAGGCTATTATTAGGATCGAATTACCTAAGCCGACGACAAAACCACGTTACAAATAATAGAATTAAAAATAATCGAATGATATTTGAAGCTTTAGACTAGAACGCGAAGTAGCTTCTACGAATATTGCGAACACCTTTGCAGAAGTTTGAAAGGGTCGTAAATGAACTAATGATTTAAAATTAGATCAGTGTGTTCTTTCGAAAAGTATACAATATAATATTTTGTTGAAAATTTTTAGGAATTCGCACAAATAACGATTACTTTTCAACACTAAATCTCACATGTGAAAATAATTACTCACACACTTAAACTTCATTTACACCTATAAGTTTAACATTTAAATTCTGCCAGGATATATTTCACTTTTCTTATGTACTCCAGTAAACTAAACAATGTTTTCCTTCTTCATCATCTGCCTGAGAATGGAAAAGTATTTTTGGAAAAAAAATTGAAAAAGAAACTGTTAAAATGACCAACACAGCATAATATTTTTGTTGATGCAACAACAGTTGACAGTTAAGAGTTTTATAGTGTGATCCATAAAAACAGTTCACACATTTTAATTTTTTTTGCTTTGTTGTATTTTTGTCATTCTTATGTTGTTGTTGTTTTTAGTATTTCAAGTTGTTTTGAATGGGGATTTGAGAGGAGAAATATTGCAACATGAAAATGAACCTAATAAAACAAGGCATCATCCTAATGTTGCAACATGTTTTAACATTGTATATACATTACTACATATATGTATGTTTACGATATGTTGTTGTCCAGTTGTTGTGTAAGTTTGTTGACAAATTTCCATACCCAAATATTCATGGCAAAATGGTGTGAAGTGTGTGAGTATTTCTGTGTGTGTGTAGTAAGCAAAGTATTTGCCCTGGTCGAAAATTGGTTGATGTGTTTTTAAAATAGATTTTTTTCTCATGTAATGGATGAAACAGGGACGGATTTTCAATTAAAGCTAATTGAAGGTTAACTGTGATAATTTAAAATAGGGGAAAAATTCGATTTTTTTACTACCAAAAGGTTTATTGAATGGATAACTTGGGCATTTTTAATATGTGATCCTTATTTCTGAGAGCCCCTTTATATAACGCGCCCTCTTGAAACTGTTATCACTTCAACACTTTTGATCTAAACTAAACGTACGCATTTGCATACAGTTGTTTTAGCCATCAACTTACATTCTGTATGACAGACCACAAAATGCATCATCACCAACATGAGCGATGAGTGTTTACGTTGATGTGTATATTTTGGGAATATTTCAGTTTTTTTTCTTTTTTGTTGTAATTTTTAAACTAAAATACATGTGTTTTTATAGAGAATTAAGCAAAAAATATTTAAAGTCATAAATTAAAATTTTTTACATATAAATTTCCTATTTGGACCACATACTAAGAACATGAATTTTTTTACAAATTTAATTGCTTAATTTTGTATAACTTTATAAGAAAAAATATGTTTCGTGACGAGAATAAGCAAATTGTTACGTACAAAATTTAGGTTAGAGATCTTAATGTATCGAGCTTACAACAGATTGATGTACATACATCAACAAATGGGGATACAAATGATTAAGAATTATCTTAAATGATACTGAAACTGTGGAGTAAACACCTTTTAAGCTTTGGTACCAACTTACACTTAATAGAATTCGGGAAACCCTTCGATATTGTCAGACAAACTGCTATTACAACCTAAACAGGGAAAGGCAAAACCCAGAAGATAATGCAAATTATCAGAAATAGGAGAGGTGAATACAATTGTCAGTCATCTGTTTCACATAAACACCGAAGTAAAGTAATGCAATTAACGATTCTGACGACATTTTGGACGAAGTCAAAGCAGAATGAAATGGAGCCTTCCACACCAACTATAAGATTTGTATAAACTTAATTACGCGTGCGAAAGTAGGTTTTTCTATACAGCGCGTAAGCAATATTAGAAAACCTAGTAATATTGACGCCCTATTTTGGAGGTAAAATTCAAGAAATTAAAGGTCATGAGGCTAAACAACATCATAACCACCAACATAATGTTACAAAGCAAAACATATATTACTCACATAGCTTCCATTATAGTGACAGATGACAATCTCCCTAAAGACGGCGCAGCTCTACTATCATCATAGTATCCAGCTTTGTTATATGCAAGTTAAAACTGTATGGAATCTAACTGGGTTCTACGCTAATACAAAAGGTATTAATCAACAAGTACATCAGAATCATGCGAAAATCTCTGAAAGTTTTAAATATAAACAATATAAATGAAACGTAGAAAATGGAAATGGAAAATCATAGTATCAGAAAGTGGTTAAAGTTACCTTTACTGAGCAATATAATCCGCAGACGTTCGACCTAGAGCGATTCAATCATACAATAAATGATGCAATAATAAGGGCGAATTATATAAAATTCACTTAAAATAGGTTTTGAAAAAAAAAAATAACTTGTATATTCCAACATTTCATCAAATCAGTTTAATAGAATCCCCATGTGATGCCAGTCCATCACATCACAGCTTCAACATTTTTCACTTAACACGCGAACTTTATCTTAGCTCATCGCATACTGGAGTTGCTTGGAGACACGATACACGAGACAATACTTTAAAATCGTTGTCGAAAGAAAAATAACGACTATCAGTTTCTTTTGACAATCTTTATAGTGATTATGTTACATACCATAGGTATTCATTGAAATAGAAAGTCATTGGTTAACTGAATAAAGTTATCCTGCAAAAACGCTTCAATCAATGTTTAAATCAAATAAACATTAAATTAGGAAACGGTTAGCAAATTGAGCGTTGGTATTATACAAAAGATATCGTCTTAAATTCTTCGACTTCAACGTCTATATATATAATGCTAAATTCGACTACGCCGAATCTTCAGTACCTATTACCTCCTAAAAAAACACAGGAACATTAATGAGTCATAAAATTAGTTATATTTTTAGATATAAATTTTTTCTAATGAACAGAGTTTGATCATTTTGGGAATTGTAATTAAGTTCACATTACTTAATATTATGATTTTTTTATTATAATTAATCGACAATTTCACAAAGTTTTTCGCTTAAACTTATAGATTACCTCAGATATCGGTCTATATCCTTTTATTAACTGAATCGATTTTCTTGTTTTAAATTAGAAATTTCTAAAGACTATAGCAAATACTTAGGCAAAAAAAAAATTAAAACAAGTAAGAATGTATGGTCGGTCTAGCCCGCCTATGTTATACTCTACACCGGAATGTAAGTTATAAATAGTAATTACAAAAACATAATGAACGACCCTAATAAAATATATTTTCTGATTTATTCTTAAGTGTACAATACATTATTGTGAAACTAACATTCATGTGAGTTGAAATTTTGGGGGAGGTTGTATAGAGGCTACAAAAGTGCACATCAATTTTTTTCTTAAATATTTTTTAATTTGACGAGTTATTATTACAACACTAATATGTAAGTGACCGCAACTTACCTAATTTAGCACTACGTTTTAGAATATCATTAGATTTGTACTTGAAAGTTTTAATTCATTCTGGGAGGACATTTATATGGGAAGTACCTGAAATACTCAATCGATTATAGCCAATTTCAATAGGTTTCGTCCCCTACCAAATTTCATCAAAATATCTTAAAAATTGGACATGTAGTGTGTTCGCAAAAGGACGGACATACGGACGGACATTGTTAAATCAGAAAGAGATTCTGAATCGAACAGTATACCAAAAATCTGTTTTTTTGTACGACTTTTCTAAAAATCTAAATGGTAACGCTGAATGCAACTAAATGAAAACATCACTGGAGGGACAGTATTTCAACATGTTTTTTAAGAAGAACATAAGTAGTAGGAACAGATATTCGGGGTAATTCTAGATAAGTCGTTAAAGTCCAACATGTCCCTGCTTTGGAAGCTTTATCTAAATACAACATATTGTTTTACAACATCTCATTAGAAGTATCTGTACTTCAAGCAACTTAGTTCAAACCACAATAAGCACGTTACACTTCGAAGGGCTTCATTAATATCATTTATTATGTGCAGTGGGCGGTGGACGAATTTGTGATATCTCTTTGAATTATAATGGAATATTCTATCTTACATTCCTTGTGAAAGACTCAAATTACGAAATACTGAATAACTAATACAAGTTTGCTTTTTACTTCGAAACAATCTTATATGACAAAAATTTTTTAATATTTAACTCTAAATTATTCCCTTAGTTCCTACATTCTGGATATTACCCTTTTCTCAATATTGTTAATCTGTTTTCTTGAGAAGTAGTACTCATCTTTAAAATTTCTTCTTCAGTATGCAACACATTCTGTTACTTTCCTTTCTTCGTCGCAACATCATTTTTGTCATGACCTAAAAAATAATGCACTTTATTTTTCTTATTACTAAAATTGATTATGGTTCCTTTTTCTATCTTGGCCAAAAATTATGTGACTAAGAAAAATGTCAACACATTTCGAAAATGCACATCAATCAATGTCATTCGTTTTAAGAAAGAGTAAAAATAAAGCGACAAATATTATAAATAACCACAAGTGACAGGAGAGTCAATGAAAAATTGCACACTACCAGAAACATCGTCTGAAACATGAATATCAACAAATCCAATATAATTACACAAAATTATTCACATATTTATTTATAAATAAATATGCTTATGTATATGCGTATGTGTGTGTGTGGGTCTCTTAATCGCTGCCCAAGACATGACAAAACTAATGTCAATCATAATTTATGAAAAAAACAAAGCATATAAAACCAAATGCTGTTTATGGGTTAAAAATACCATAAATTTGTACCAAACAAATAACGGTTTAAGCCCTTTTCTTTTGCCATTAAAAATATAGACAAGACGACAAACTTAAAGGTGTCAATTTACTCAAAAATTAGTTAGTTGGCGGTTTGTGTAGAGGCTGATTTTTATGAAAAGTCATTCGCTATCTGGCGGATTTAAACAAAATCATAAAAAACAATGACCAAAATCCATTTGCATAAGCGCAAAAAATGACATCTATAAGAAATAAAAAAGATAAACGTCAATTTGACAATTGCATTCGATTTGTCACTTTGATTTTATTAATGAACACAACCATCAAGTGCTGATGGCGAAAGTACCCTCGTACTCTGTTGCAAGTTAACTAGATAGAGAAGTTCCAATGGACAGTGGATAGAAAATGAGAAAATGCAATGTCAAAAATTACAAGATTCGAGAATATATCAGAAGTGTTTTTTTAATATAATCAAGTTCAGTAAACATACTATTAGAAATAAAACCGGAAAACAGGCCCTATTTCCTATGAGGGTGTGAAAAATTCTCTAAATTCCATTTTTACATTGATCAATTTCAAGTAGGGTTTTTCCACGAGAACAACATTCCCGGAATTTTATCGTGAAATTATTTTTGTTAATCTCTAAGAAATTTCTATCGGGAATTTCCGTGAAGTAATTTAAGAACTGTTTCCTATTTAAAACCGGATATATCGGATTAATAGTCTATCAGTGATTCACATACATTTATTTTAGTACAAAAAATTAACCCCAAAATTTTATAATTACCTTATTCCGGAATAAACTTTTAAGCATAAAAACTCCTAAAAATTAAAGCATGTAAAATCCGCATGTAATATCTTATATATATATACATATATATATATATATATATATATATATATATATATATATATATATATATATATATATATATATATATATATATATATATACATATATATATATATATATATATATATATATATATATATATATATATATATATATATATATATATATATATATATATATATATATATATATATATATATATATATATATATATATATATATATATATATATATATATATATATATATATATATCGAATCATATTTCAATTAAGAGTATTTAAGTTTCAGAGAAGCCAAATATAGGATTCCTACTTATTTTTATACCCTCCACCACCACAAGTGGTGAGGGTATATTAAGTTTGTCATTCTGTATGTAACGCCAAGAAGGAATCATCTCAGACCCAACAATGTATATATATTATTGCATCAAATCAAAAACTGAGTCGATTTAGCTATGTCCGTCTGTCCGTCTGTCCGTCTGTCCGTCTGTCTGTCTGTTGGAAACATTCTCACGCCTAGAATAATTGACCGAATTCAATAAGACTTGGCCACATTGTTTGTTATTGTCCTAAGCAGTTTGCTATTTAAAACCAGCTATATCGGTTTATAAGCAAGGAAGTTATAGACCGATATCTGAAACAACCTCAAAATTTCAAAAATGAACTCTTCTAATTTCTTCTAAAAATGTAATTGGACTTAAACAAAAAATTAATTTTAGCATACAATTACACGTGCTTCATCATCGTGCCAAAAATTATCAAAATCTGATTAACCGGAAAAAAGTTATAGGCTATAATATGCAAAATTTTGATACACCCCAAACTCTTTGTGTCATATGGACCGCAATTTTTAAGATAATTTACTGAAATTTGTCACAACTAATTTTTAAACCATTTTTAATATATGTTATAAATTTTATTAACATTGGTCCATATTTTGATATAGCTCCCATATAACGCCATTTCCCGGAATATGATTTATAGCTCATAAAACTCTTAAATTGCAACCAATTCTATTGAAATTTGGCACAAATAATTGCTTAACTATTTTAAATATATACTATAAATTTTATTCACATGGGTCCGTATTTTGATATAGCTCCCATATAAGGCCCCTTCCCGGAATGTGATTTATAGCTCATAAAACTCTTAAATTTGAACCAATTCTTTTGAAATTTGGCACAACTAATTTCCTAGCTATTTTAAATATATGTTATAAATTATATTAAGATGGGTCCATATTTTGATATAGCTCCCATATAAGGACTTTCCCGGAATATGATTTATAGCTTATAAAACTTTTAAATTTGAACTAATTCTTTTGAAATGTGGCACAATTATTGTTTCAACTATTTTAAATATATATTGTGAATTTTATTAATATGGATCCATATTTTGATATAGCTCCCATATAAGGCCCCTTCCCGGAATTTGATTTATAGCTCATAAAACTCTTAAATTGGAACCAATTCTATTGAAATTTGGCACAAATAATTTTTTAACCATTTTAAATATATACTATAAATTTTATTCACATGGGTCCGTATTTTGATATAGCTCCCATATAAGGCCCCTTCCCGGAATGTGATTTATAGCTCATAAAACTCTTTAATTTGAACCAATTCTTTTGAAATTTGGCACAATTAATCTCTTAATTATTTTAAATATATACTATAAATTTTATTCATATGGGTCCGTATTTTGATATGGCTCCCATATAAGGCCCCTTCCCGGAATGTGATTTATAGCTCATAAAAC
The DNA here is from genome assembly GCA_004302925.2 of Cochliomyia hominivorax. Taxonomy (NCBI): domain Eukaryota; kingdom Metazoa; phylum Arthropoda; class Insecta; order Diptera; family Calliphoridae; genus Cochliomyia; species Cochliomyia hominivorax. The sequence continues at coordinate 71,373,905 of PYHX02000158.1, read as the reverse complement.
TCTTAAATTTGAACCAATTCTTTGAAATTTGGCACAATTATTTTTTTAACTATTTTAAATATATGTTATAAATTATATTAAGATGGGTCCATATTTGATATAGCTCCCATATAAGGACTTTCCCGGAATATGATTTATAGCTTATAAAACTTTTAAATTTGAACTAATTCTTTTGAAATGTGGCACAATTATTGTTTCAACTATTTTAAATATATATTGTGAATTTTATTAATATGGATCCATATTTTGATATAGCTCCCATATAAGGCCCCTTCCCGGAATTTGATTTATAGCTCATAAAACTCTTAAATTGCAACCAATTCTATTGAAATTTGGCACAAATAATTGTTTAACTATTTTAAATATATACTATAAATTTTATTCACATGGGTCCGTATTTTGATATGGCTCCCATATAAGGCCCCTTCCCGGAATATGATTTATAGCTTATAAAACTCTTAAATTTGAACCAATTCTTGAAATTTGGCACAATTAATCTCTTAATTATTTTAAATATATACTATAAATTTTATTCACATGGGTCCGTATTTTGATATGGCTCCCATATAAGGCCCCTTCCCGGAATATGATTTATAGCTTATAAAACTCTTAAATTTGAACCAATTCTATTGAAATTTGGCACAACTAATTTTCTAGCTTTTTTAAATATATGTTGTAAACTTTATTAAAATGGGTCCATATTTTGATATAGCTCCCATATAAGGCCCCTTCCCGGAATATGATTTACAGCTTATAATACTTTTAGATTTGAACCAATTCTATTGTATTGTGGGTCCATATTATGATATAGCTCCATTATAACGCCCCTTCCCGAGTAAATACAGACCAATTCTACTGAAAGTCGACACAATTATTTTGCTAACTGTTCTGAAGATATTATATTAATTTGCCCTGTATCGGTCCAAATTTTCCTATAGCTCCCTTATAACGGGATTTTCCGGAAAACGGATTAGAGTTTATAAAACATTTAAATAAAGATTAATTCCGTTAAAATTTAGCACAATGATTTTTCTAACTATAATAAAAGTATATTATAAATATGAACAATCTTGGTCCAAACTTCGGGAAGGGGTCTTATATGGGAGCTTCATATAAAACCCCTTCCCGGAAAATAGTTTTGAGCTTATAACAAGCATATTTTTTGTTTTTATACGCTCCACAGTACAAGTGGTAGAGAGAGAATATTAACTTTGTCATTCTGTGTGTAACGCTAAGAATGAATTATTTCAGACCCCATAATGTATATATTCTTGCATCAAGTCAAAATCTCAATCGATTTTCGTCAATCTCTTTGTCTGCTCACATCCGCAAAAATTAACAGAGCTCAATGAAAATTGGTAGAAAAAAGGCAGTTAGTTGAAAAATTTTATAGCTTAAATTGTTACTAATTTTATGACTAATTAAGTATTTCTGTGTTATATACATTTGTGAGTATATGTGTGTCTATGGAACCTAACGTATTAACTTTACACGAATTTGTGGTGGAGGGTATTTAAGATTCGGCATAGCCGAATATAGCATTCTAACTTGTTATAATTAAAGCATTTAACAATTAGAAAATTATTAAATCCAATCTCAAATCAACTTTGTTCAACATTGATTTTTTTTCTGTGTGAACCTTCCACAATTTCTCTTATACCGCTTCCCTTAAATCTATTCTTCTTAAATTTTCGCTTCTTTTCATCTTTTTATATCCTACATCATTGAAGGTGGTTAGAGTATTATGCATTTGTGCTGATGTTTGTAACATGCAGAAAATATGATGTTACACCCACCTTTAAGTATACCGTTCGACTGAGAATCACTTTCTGAGTCAGTTGTGTGAACAGTCGCAGTTTATGAAATATCGCGATGAAATTTGGTATATATTATTATTTTGACTACTGAAAATGACCATATTCGGTCCAATATTTCAGGTACCCATCCCATGCATATGTTTTTCTCGGAATGGAGATTTAAGGTCATAAAAGTCTTAAATCAAAGCAATTGAATTTTGACACAAATAAGTCTTATAATATTTTAAAAAATGTCCCCAAAATATGCGAGGGTCGGTCCCATAAACCTGTTTCCAAAAATCACTTTTAGGGGCAAACATCTCATATATACGTTAGTATTGTAATAACAATTGGTCAATTAAGATAAATGTAAGCAAAAATCGATGTGAAAGATTAAATAAGTGTCGGTAATTCCTTTTAGCCCCCATACAAAAAATAAATTACAAAAATAATAAATTAATTAATAAATTTAACATAAATTTTAGTGTCACAATAATGAACTACACACTTAAGAATAAATCGAAAGATCCATTTATACGATCGTCTTTCATTAGTTTTTTTTTAACCACCATTTTTAACCGACGATGTGGTGTACGCTATTAGATATCCGGCTTGACTGATATTATACTTGTTTATTTTCATTTATTCCTGTTTAGATAACGCAAAGGGATCTTCAGAACCCAAGTGTACTTTTTAAATAATGGCAGCCTCTTGACATAACTTTACATATTAGATTAATAATTTCTTAATATCAAGTTTACAAAAAATGTATTTATTGGAAAGATGTCAAAAATCGTTTAGTTTGATAATTTTACTAAATATTAGAAAAATGATCCTTAAATTAAACTTACTTAGCCCTTCCTCTTTATTCGGTATACCCAATGTCCAAGTCTACATAAAATTTTAAATTTACAGTGAAAGTTTAGTACCAAATACCTAATTATAAAACTTTTGATTGAAAAAATGAGGGCGGGAAAGCCAAGAGAGATACTTTCCACAGTTCTGTATCACTCAGATTGTCAGTCTTGGTCAAACTTGCCACTGATGCCCATGTGGACTTCTAGCTTTCATTTCTAACCACTCCAGAAATTTAAAGCAATGTACTTCGCTAATGCCAAAAAAAGGTTGGGAAATTCGATCCCTTACATTGCACTGGCATCAGGAGTTTTATTCCTTGAACTCTTTCTTTTGCTTTATTTAGTTCCATCCCACTGTTTACTTGCTCACAATGTTGTTTCTTTTTACTTTTTTGTTGTTGTTTCTTTCGTCATCATCAATATCATCTTATTTATGATCTGTCTACTTGAGTATTCAAATTGCGTTAAAATAAAATTATATATATTTTTTGAAAAAAAAAAAAAAAAAAAAAAAAATTAGTATTACTGCTTGTGTTAGTATGAGTGAGTGCATTTGTTGAATGATTTTTTGTATCATTATTGAATTTATATAGTACGAATAATATTCGTAGTCGGCGACGTTGTAGATGTCGTTGTCTTTATATATCATTTACATTATGAATCATTGTTGATGATTACCGGTCGATGAATGATGCCAAAGACTAATATAATTTTTATTATATTTTCAAATAAATTTTGCACTCGAAAAATTTCATCGTTTAGAAATTGGAATAAAATGAATGTTTAGTACAAAATTTCCAAGAACTATTAATCCAAGTTCCCATACCGATATCAAGAGATCGTCTGAGGATCGCATCAAAACTGATGTAATAAAGAGTTCCTTGAGTTTGAAAATTTATTTATTTTTTTTTTGACAATATTACATTAACATTACGATCTCCTTCAGTAAATATGGAGATGGACTTATTGATTTTTGTTTTATCCAATAATTTTAATAACCGAGAAATCACTAAAAATCAATAGGATCCATTTTATTTCTACTAATATTTATTTTCGAGTGTATTTACATTTTTATAGCATATCAAACCATTCGCATTTCTCAGATTTTGATTTGATGAATTGTCTACATGATCTTATTGGAAATGCAAAACATGAAATTGTTTTTAAGATTTTTTTTATTGAATTTATTTTGTATCTGTTGCAATGCGATGCTTTTGAAAAGTATGAGGTGGTAAGATAAGTGTTATGAAGAATTACATTAAATGAATAATGATTTCAGAAAAGATGATCAATTACAGGAAGAAATATCATCAACTTGTTCAAAATAAATGATAAAAAAGAGAAAATTTTTAAATTTATTGAAAACATAAATAAGTTTGAATTATTGACAAATTTCGCCTCAATATAATAATGTAAAGGAGGATTGAATGAATTTATTAAGTATTTGAAATTATTTTCGAAAATTTTTTCTATCAAATTCTAAAAGGGGGAATAGTGGAAAGTAGCGCCTAAAGAGTTGCATCATACCTCCTTTAGTTATAGCATTGTAGCTCCAATATATCCGTACTCATTGCAGTGCAATTTTCTAATACCAGACTATTATTCTTTGCATTTAATTTATTAATGCTAGAAATTTTTTGAAAATCAGCATAAACCATAGACGACATTATAAATACTACGATGTCTACTGTAAAAATGATTCACTTACTTTTTTGACTCATCGATCTAGATGAAAAAAAACATATTTAATTTTTAAGAACTTCCTATCTATCTTCAAATACTATATTATCTTTTTAAGGATAAATCTCCAACAAGAATTAGCTGTAAAGTAGGGTGATCGATTCTTCGACATCTTTAAGTTTCATCGAAAAATTGCAATTTAATATAAACCGCTTTCGGCTTTGATTTTTTAACAATAACAGGTCAACCTGATATTGAAACGCCTAGAAATAATAAGAAAAAAATTTTTTTTATTAATCTAAATAGATTTAGCCATTTTCGGTAGTCTGTTAAATACATTCTTATGGCCAAAATACTAATACAAATAAAAAAATTATCCAGATTGTTTGTTATTGTCCTAAGTTGTTTAAAAACAGTTATAGATCGATATTTGAGACAACCTAAGGGTAAACAATTTTTGTAAATTTTGAAAATATATTTATCAGATTAAAATAAAATTTAACAATGATATAAGGCCCTTTACTATTTTCAAGAATCATCAGAAACTGATAAGTAGCGAAATTTAGCTGCTATAACCGTGTAAATGTGTAAGGTGTGTTCGAGTATGTGTCTACCTACATTCTTTGAAACAACATATATATTTGTGTAGGCTGTAAAATATTCGGCATAGCAGAATTTGTCGCCCTTAGTTGAGGTTTTCCGTTTTTAAACAACTTGATATTAAAAATGATCCTTAACTCAGTGTGCTCACAGGACATATAGTTAATAAAGCATTGAGATAGATTTCAAGCTTTCTGATCCGATTATATAAAATAGTATTAATATTATATAAAATTTTTGGTTTTTTAAATATAATTATTTCTTTAATGTTCCAAATTATATACAGAATCGTAACCTTTTAAATCTTTAGATTCAGATCCGGGTTTTCGTTATCTGTTTTGATGAAATATTTAAAGAATGCGTCAACCACGGGGAAGTTTCCGGAACATAAGTATGTTATCAAAGTGTTTAAAACTTTGAAAGAAAACACTTCTTAAAGTTTTTATATACTAAAATTCGTAAAAATGTATTATTAAAATGAGGGACTATTCGAGGAGAAAATCTCCGTTTCTTCGAAATACGAAATATTAGCTTTTTATAAACATCGAAACCAAATTAATCAATTAATCGGTCATAACTAAGCCGATCATTCTGATGTAAAGTATTGCATCAAGATCTTTACAATTTAGTCATAATCATTTTCTTTTAGTACTGATATTCTGGAAAAAGTGTAAGACGGATGGGTTCATGATCGTATTCATACAGGGTCAGTATTATTTGTTAAATATTTGAGCTTTGCAACTCATTTCCACACCAGATATGATAATCAATTTTCAATTAAAAAATATCAAAGATAGTAACAAGAAAGAATTCATAATCGGTCAAGCCCGACTATCTAATACACTACTCCACATCGTCAGGTAAAAGTGATAGTTTCATACTTCCATTATATCTTATAATTATTTTAATTTGACCAATTTTTATTGCAATACCAACGTATATTTCTATAAAACGTATCTGAAATATTGAATCGAACATGTCCAATTTCAATAGGCTTCATTCTTAGGCAAAAATTCATTGCTATATTTCAAAAATTGCGACCCTACAGGTCTATTCACAACGTTTACATTGACAGCCAGCCGGACAGACAGATGGACATCTTTAAATCGGCTCAGAAAATGCTTCTAAATTGAACGAATCGTATAATACCTCAACCACCTTCGGTGGTGTAGGGTACAAATATAATATATTTTATAACTCGTTAAGTGTACCTGTGTTATATTAAAAAACAAATTGTTATACATTGTATACTTTTATGAGTGTATATGTAAGTGGAGGGTGTTGAAGATTCGGCATAGCTGAATATAGTATTCTTACTTGCTAAACTTCAATTACTTTTAAATTTATTTTTTTATCGAAAGATATCAAGCCTATAAAATAGACATACAAACGAAAAAAAGCAGTAACAAATTTAAACCCATGTAGAACGGAAATTAAGGACAAATAGGCTTATACGCCTACACCTTCTTTATTTAACCTTTAAACACTCTGTAACGAAAAAAGCAAAGTGATGTGAAAAATAAAAAAATCTTAACAGGACATACGAACATGAACCCATTCCTGCTTGATCTCCATTTTTATTTCTATTTGTTATGTTTTCAGTTTTCTCTTTTCAAGCGTTTTGTATTTCATTTTGTTTAATAGTCCTTTGTTATACATTTTACTTTAAGTTCCTAGAATATTGTTATATGCTTTTAACGATTTTTTAATATTTTCCAGTTACTATAGACTATTAGTATAGAGAAACATATGTATTAATGCGTGTGTACATCTATATTGTAGATGTTTTATTTAATATTGTTGGCAAAGTAGGACTAGGGCAAGGACACTTACCAAAGCCAATGAAGAAAAAAATTAATATTAAAGCAAGCGATGCCAAACAACCGACCAGTTAGTTTTTGTTAAAAGGAAAAACTTAAGTGCGAATATATACGTACGTATGTATGTATACAATTTTCGTGTGTATATGAGTTACTATTAGGGATAATACCGGAAAACCCCACGTAAGCAAAAGAACTTTGAAATATAAACGAAATAATAAAAATTTTTCCTGCGTATACGATTTTTATTTGTAAAATATTGTCTGCATACAAACATACGTACATATATTGTGAAATATACACATACTAATATACATACAAGGAACATTTTTATTGTGAAACTGGATTAATGCTATGATTTTACTATGGGACCGAAATATTTGTTGAAAATTAAGGGGAGAAAATAATATAAAATATTTTTATGATTCTCACATTTGAGCTGATTTTAAGAAGAGGGGGCAGTATGGGGCGAATACCAAATAGTTATCAATTTATATTGCTAAAATCGTTTTATAAATTTTAAATATATAAAATTTTATCACAACAGTAAAAAAAATTTTTGGAGTTTATTTACTTTAAAGTAATTTTTTTGTTTGAAGTGGATCTAGTTACTGCCATTTGTGGACCGAATTTATTAATTAAAGATTTAGTAGAATTTGAAATGCCAAATTTAATATAAATAATGTGAGGATCATAAAACTTATGAGCCTAAACTTAAATTTTGGGAGGACATTTATATTGAAACTATGAACCGATAATAAGTAATTTCGTAATTTCCAAAAAATCTGCCTTTGGACAATCTCTAAGGTTGTGACCTATAGCGTGTTCACAGCCTATATAACAGACAAATGGACAAGCTTATTAACTTTGTTTTTTCACTAAGAAGAATCATCTATGACTCCATTGAAGTAAATATTCTTGCATCAAATCAAAAATATGATTCGATTTAGCTTTGTCCGTCTGTCTGTTGGAAACACTCTGACGCCTGGAATAATTGTCCGAATTCAATGATAATTTTCCACATTCTTTAGTGTTGTCCAAAGCCCATTAAAAACTAATTTTATCAGTCCATAAGCAAAAAAATTATAGACCGATAATTGAGACAAATCCAAATTTTGAAGATCTTTTCAAAAGTTATTTACCAAAGTTAATCAGATTTTGTTGAAATTTAACAATTACAAACAGTTTTATGTGTTTCCTCTTCGTATCATCCAAATCAGATCACTAGATAGAATCATTCAAATCAGATCAGTAGCAAAAAGTTATCATAAAAATCAATGTTCCATATAAGGTTCCTACCCAGAATATTATTTAAAGCTTATAAAACACTTAAATATAATACCCCTTCTAACACGCAGAGGAAAATATGATTGCATGAACAAGAGGTATCATACTTATGTTATTAGACTTTGTTACCGCAACAAAAATATTTGTTAATTTGTTTGCGATTTTGCAATAACAATAGTTATTGTTATTAACAATAGTTATTGTTATCGTCACTAAAAATTTTGTTATCACCACAAAATTTATTGTTATCACCACTAAAAATATTATTATTATTATTCTAATTAAAATCATGTTGTCAGGAAACTGAAAATAATATTTTGTCCTTATAACAATAGTTTTTTTTTTGTAACAAGCTGTTTAATAACAACCAAGTTTTTCTGGGTTAATTCAAATATCAAATAGTACCTCCATTACATCCAAAATATCAAAAAAATACCATAAGGTTACTTTCATCTTTTTAGGTCTTTTCTAAAAGTACCAAAAATGGAATTTTATCGTCCGTACAATAAAGATGGAATCATTTTCTATTAGAAAATGCTATTATAAGTAAAGAGTACTCATTTTTATTTCGTTTATATGAGTTTTTCTTTTAATATGAATTTAATTTTTTTTAAAGTACCACTCGTATTTGGTACTAGTTAAGCTTTGTTAAACGTTCACCAAATATATTCTCATAAATCGTTTAATGTGAAGAAATTTAGCCTGTAAGTCATTAATAAAATTTAGTCAGCAACTATATTCTTTGCCTTATATTTATATTAATTTGATTAAATAATTGTACAATACCAACATATATGTGCGATTTATGAGTTTCAAAATGATATTTGGATTGGTGTTTGCGTGGGACCATTCTCACAGGTAATAGGTAATGGATTTTTTTCACTAAATTTGGCTTAAATCGTTTCATTTTAGGAATTTTATGGACTAAAAATACCATTCCGGGTGTCACTTGTATGGGACCTAAATGAAATAATAATCCGATCATAAATAATTTCTGTAGACATCGACCTTGGGCTAAAAAAATATCACGCGACAATTTTAGTAAGACATCTTTAAACCTGTATATTTAAATGGACGGCCAGCCCGACAGTAGAAAGGACGTACTTAATTCTTATTCGAAAGGTATACTTAAAAGTAGTGGTAGGTATTTTTTCTGCCCGTTGCGAACATCTGCACAAAGACATAATACCCCCACTACCTATGAAGGTGTAGTTTATAATTATTGCGACCATCATATTATTGTTAATTCATTAACAATTATGTTATTGCGGTAACAAAATTATGAATGAAAGCATAGTATAATATATTGCAAATATATTATTCGATTTTAACCCAAAGTGCACTCTCTTCTATTTTTTTCATTAATATTTTTTCACTGCTACGAAAAAAAAACTCGAGCAGTTTACAGTTAAATGTACTCTGTATTCTACATACTATGAGCTTTTCTTCTTTTCTTTTACTTCTTCTACTCCTGCTTTCAGTATGTGAAAGCAACCAAAATATTGTTGTTGCCGGTATAGTGGTGGTAAAGGAAAAAAACACGAAGTGATGGTGTTTATATCCAATAAACTGTATGTATAAAATGGGTTCATGGTTATGTGGGTGTTATTGTGACACAGTCTGGCCAAAGTCTGCTATTTGACTTGGCTTTAAGGTTTTGTTTTCATTTCTCTTCTTCAATTTTCCTTTAACTTTGTCGACGCTTTTTTATGGTTGTGTGGCTGGGGCTGGTTGCCTGAATGTCGTACCGGTGTTAACAAAGTTCAAGTGCGCTCGTTGCGAAAAGAAAAAAATTGCTAACAACTTGTTGCTACTATAACAACAACATCACAAGCAATAGTAGCAACAACATGAGTTTCACATGCGTTGCCTGGATAAAAATGAGAATAAGCGCCCAAATTGAAAAATAGGAAAAAAAGAAAAGTAAGGAAAAAAATTGAATAAACATTAAAAAATCTGGCAGAAATTAAAGTGTTTAAATTTTTATTATTTACAGATGGGAAAATGTTTTGTTTGCATCTTGTTGGTAAATTTAAGTTAAAATAAGTTTTGGAAAACAAATTTAAAAGAAGAAAATAAATTTCCTTTGATATTTTTAAAGAAGAGAATTTAAGTAAGAAAAACAATTTATGATCAAATTCCTATTAAGAAAATTAAATAGTTTGTGGACAATTTGAACCAAACCGAACAATGCGATTGAAGGTTCTAATAATTGAATTTCAATATTTGATTTCAAATTTCGATTCTGAAACTTTTTAGAACTTGGACCAGTCGTTGAACGAGAATACTGAACAAGTTTCCAAATTAAGAAAAAAATCAAATAAAATAAAATAAAAATTAAATAAGATCGAGGAAATATTTTCGGATATATACCGATTAAAAAAACTATTTTTGAATGTAGCAAAATTTGGAAGTTTAAAATTCAAATGCAAATAACCTAATGAATAATAATCCGAAACTATCGAAAACTATAGGAGATGAACGTCACATTACTTAAAGATCTCATCAAGGGCTAAAAGGCCATTTCTTTCATTTCTCTTGAGAAAATATAGTAAAACGATTTATTTATTCCACATGATTCGAATGTTCATATCAGACGAAGTGACGAGTTTTTATAATTTGGAGTTAATCCCATTGATATTAGGTATTATTGCTTTTTTCAAATCGTTGTACTTCAATTCCTTGAATTCACATGTGAGTGTTGTGTGTTGTGGCAGGATTTTAAATTCTGAAGCTGGTTTGATGAAAGTGATATTTTAATAACACCATTAATGCAATTTCCAACGAACTGGCTGGAAAATGTTGAGTTCTCGAATAGGGAGAAATTTAATGCTTTATCAGCAAAGCTATTGTTCCAACATGATTTATTAAATTATTATAATTATTAATAAGAGATCAAATTTGACTCACGATCAAGTCAAATTTGATCTCTTTTAAAATCTCACACTGAGCTTAAGAAAAATTGGGATCTGATTTGATATGAGCAATATGTTATGAGCAACATGATTATAACCGTCTGTAATGTTGCAGACACATTTTCCAAAACTTGTTCAACTTTTGGTAAACACACACATTCAAATTTCATCCAGGATCTTCGCGAACTAATCATTGTAATAATAGGCCCCTGTGTAAAAAGTTTTAGGTATCACTGCCCCTCTACTTCCTTTTCGGAAATTTAACCTCTCATGGATTAAGCAAAAGGAGATACACACAAATATTTGAAGAAATTTTGAAGTGAGTATTCTGATTACAAGTCTATAGATAATAAAGGTTTTTTAAAACAGCTGAAGAGCAGCATGTGTAGCAAAATTCTCGCTTAAAATGAGTTTAAGCCTTTAATTCCTATGTGGTTCGTTATATACTATTACCAAACATTATTATATTGTAAAGTAGTGGAATTCTTACTGAGAGGAAAAAAGTCTCTTATTAGAGTGGAGTATGTGGGTAGAGGAGAGGAAAGTTTCATCTTCAACGCTTTCCAAAGTGTTTTGTGTGATGCTTCCGCCCACTCATGTAGTCAAGATTTCAGTACTTTGAAGGCCATTTGATTATCCAAACTTACCTTCTGCAGATAAGTCGTTACTCCCTCATGTTATACAGGTGATGTGTACAATTATACTTGCAGAAAAATCGTTTATAGTAATCGTCCAAGGCGATTTTTAAAGTCGTGTCTTAGATTTCAAAGTTTTAATTGCCGTTTGGCTATTAATGAAGATATGTAGATTCCTATGTACCAAATCCTCCCTGGTCCAGACTACACCTTCTCCGACAACACATATATCCGTATTATGATTTTCTGGTCGCATATAGATTATGGGTTCTGGCTCTCCTATGTGAGGCCCTAGCTTGGAGCCATCCCCTTAACAGCGAGTACCACGAAATTTTTGTCTTAAGTTTACATTGACCAAGACCTACGATCTGACAATATTATGGAGATACCCGTGTAAAGCTTTAGTCTTAAATTGTTAATATAAATAAAGTCCTGAATCTCGAACGGTTGGACAAAGTGTATTGTTTGTTTTTGCACCACTCATTCCAAAGAAGTACATTCTTTGAAGGTTTTTACAAATCATAAAGTCAAATTTTTTTCCATCGATGTTCACAATACTTCAGAAGAGTAATAAAGTCATGGTCTAACTACGATCCTGTAGAATCAGTATGTCATTTTTTTGGATTGAAATGAAATCCATATTGACCAAGATGTATGGGCCTTCATTGCTCTTTTCTTAGAATGACGACACCACTAAGTTTACCATAAAATCTAACAATCGAAGTATTTACCCAACTAATGCATGGGGAAATAAATTTTAGGCTAAGGAAGAGTAGAAACTATGAATTGACATTGTTTATGGCATTGCAGCCAATTACACACTACTAATAGGCTGATAAATGACATCACTTGAGTTGAAAAAGATTTTAATATTAAAGGAACGGCCATATTTATGGAAGATAGAATAAGGCGTTAGAAACCATAAGCAATTTTCTTGAGGACCTATGCTTCTTACAGAACTTCAATATGCATTTCTCAACTGACAACTAATTTCAACTGTATTGTCTTATTTGAACAATAAATACTTCTATATATTTCTCTCTTTTCTTACATTTAAAATTTATGTATTTAATATATCTCAAACATTTTATACCCTACACCACCGTAGTTGTTATGGTGTTATACTCACCTTTCAGCATACAGTTCAAATCAGAATAACTTTCTTTTCGGACTTTAACGATGTCCGACCATCTATCAGGCTGGCTGTCCATATAAATGTTATAAACAATCTACAGATCTTGATGAAATTGTGTACATATTACTATTTTGACATAAGGACGAAGTCTATTGATATCGACCACGTTTGGTGTAGTATTTCAAGTACCCCCAATATAAATGTCCTCTCGAATGAGGTTTAATACACATCAATATCCTATATATAAACCGATTTTAACGAAACTTGGCATAAACGAAGTCTTATAATGTTCTTAATCGATGTGTCAAATTTTTGGAGGGTTTTCCATTGCTTTTCATAGGTCAAATACAAACTCCATTCCAAATATCACTTTGACGGGCAGAAATCTCACATATGCACTAATATTTGGTCAAATTATGATAAAAATACTTAAAAATGGATGTGAGAAATTATACAAGGTTTCTTCTCTTGTAGCTCTCATTTAATCCCCAGCAAGAATTCATTTTAAAACGCATAAATTTTTTATAAATGATAGTTTCACAATAATATACTGCACACTTAAGAAAAAATCGGAAAATAAAATTATTCGAGAGTCGCACCATTACATTTTCGTAACTACCATTTAAAAACAATGTTGTCGCCCACCACCACTACAAGTGGTGAAGAGGGTATATTAACTTTGTATTTCCGTATGTAAAGCTAAGAAGGAATTGTCTTAGACCAAATAATGTATATAGTTTTGCATCAAATAAAAATCTGAGGCTATAGCTATATGTACCACATTACTATTATAAAAATTATAAAAATCGGTTCAGTAAAAAAGTTGTAGCAAAAAATAAAACTAATTTTATGACTCATTAAATGTTTCTGCCTTATTTTTAAGAAAAACTTGTATATATTGTATACGTCTGTGAGTGTATGTGTGAGTGTGTATTTGTGGTGAAGGGTATTGAAGATTCGGCATAGCCGAATATAGTATTCTCACGTTTTATATTTAGAAAACATGACGAAATGGAATGAAAGCAAAAACGAAAAGAAAGAAACTGCAGTTTTACTTAACATGACATCAATGTTTTAACATCAACATTTTTGATGGACGAGCACTTGTTGTGGATGACGTTGTTAAAATGAAAAGAAGATGGATCATCAATAAATTAGAGCAAAATAAAATATGTTCTTACATCAAAATGTACTAAAATTTATATTGTTTATGGGAAAAAAGAGTATAAAGACTGATTGGCAATTTATCATAAGAAATTGTCATAAATTAAGCATTAATGATGGGTTTAACTAAAAACGAAAAAAATAGAACAAAATTTAATGCATTTTGTAAAAATGTATTTAATATTTTAGAAATAGTTACTTGGAAGTGAACAAAATTATCTCAAATTTAATGGTAAATTTTAAATGACCTCCTTTAGTTCTTCTTTTAAAAATTTCCAGTGTAAACGATCTTCAGAAAAACTTCAAATTTGAATTTATGTCGTTATAATTTATTTGCTTGTTTTAGTCTTAATTTATGTGTTGGATTTTACTAAACTATTTTTATTATTTAATGTAAACTATTGATCAAATAAAATTTTATTATACTCAATTATGGCATAATAAAATAAAAACGTGGGCAGATGTTACCAACTACAATATTGTGTTTTATAGGAAGACAGTGGAAACTTGAAAGGAGTAATAATGGCTGGATACATTTAATTTGAAACCTCCACCGCAAGTGGTCACAGAGGTTATATTAAGTTTGTCAAGAATCAAAGTCGAGTTGTCTATGTGCGTCTGTTGTTGACATTATCACATCTCAACTTATGTTCAGAACTCTATAATATTTGGTCTGGTGGTTTTATATTGTTGTAATAAAATTTCGTGGAGATATATTGAGCCACTGGCTTTAGCTATGTGCAGTTTGGAGTACAATAGAGGAACTCCTGTTAAAAATTCTACATTATCTTTTTGTTCCACTATGTGCCTGTTTATCTGAAACTGACTGAAACCAAGTGAGGCCAAAAATAAATGACTCATTATGAAGTCTTATAAATGGAAGCAGCTTCTTTTGTAGCAACTTTATATTGCTTGCCATACAAAGAACATGTTGGTAAATTTTAACTTTTTTCGGGTCATAAACTTTCTTCAACATTCACTCGATCATCAGCAAAAATACATTTTTTGATCAGGAAGTTGCGAATAATCAACCAGCACATACATTTCATCATCAATCATGCAGTTAAATTATCTTTTTATAAAACTTGACTTCAACTTCCGTGCTCTGTTTTTAGTAACGTTCCTGTCAGGAAATTTTTCGAACATTTTTTGGCTTTAGAAACATCACATGGACAATTCCTTCTAATTGAACCAGGTTCTTTATCAACGGAGATTTTCCTTAAGTATTGTTTAATAATATTGGAAAGAGTTTAACGCAGACCTTTAAATGCTCATTTGTAGTCGAGGGTATCCAAAAATCACTCAGCTTAATACCATATACAAGCTATTGGCATTCATTATGTTGAACTGGCAAGTTTTCGGCCAACCATGGGTTAAGTAACATTACCATCGAACAATCTCCCGAACGACTTATTACCCTGTACTTAGGGTTAACAGATTTTAAGGAAGCATTCAATACCACTAGACGAAATACCATATGGAAAGCTCTGAGGAAAAAAAGGTGTATCTTAGATATTACGATTCAGCAAAGCTATGTATAAGAACACTGAACCCTCTGTTCTTTACAACGGCTTTGTCTAAATAGTATAATGAAAAAACAAACATGAAAAAGCAAAAACTACTTCAAATCAAAACAAAACTACTAAAAGCAAATTAGAGTTAAAATAAGACTACCGTGTGGTGGGTCCCATTCAAGTGTCTTTGATATACCGCTATTACCCAGATTCAACGTGATATACTCAGAAGTTTTCCAGACCATCAACTAATATATTTTTAATGCTCTTGAAAGATCCATCTACATATCTAAGAAGAACTCCAAGGTGTATTGCGTAAATTACAAGGATCTTTTAATTACTTTCTAAACCTCGACTAAAGCATTCTCCGCAGCCTTCATAGGCTGTTTTAGCTCTTCAGTTTTTGCTTTACGAATGATGAAATATTTAAATGTCTAAAGGTTATTGCTTTTTCGTGACGCCCCTTATTAACTTTCTATAATAACACAACCTTGATTTACCTCAAATGAAAAGTTTTAATATTTTTGAAGCTTTCGCATCCGGCAACATACATAACATATGGTATGGTTAGCATATCCATGAAATTTTATCATAGGCTATATTCGACTATCCTTTGGATAGAATTTTGCACCGTCTTGCTGAATCCTTCGCAAAAATTTCTTCATGAGGACTTCTTCTTGTAAATCATTGAATAAAGAATTTGTTACATTAGTTACGGGTTCAGGATATGTCAAATGTTAATTGCGGAATTTACTTATTAATTGTTCTACATCTTCAGTCGAGATTTCGACTTCTGGATTTTTTTTGTTAAAATGTGGTGTACAATTCTTAACATTTAAGGAGTTGAGAATAAATAGATCTATTGAGTTCATGACAAAAATTACACAATTCCACAATTTCTGCTCTACCAGAGTAAGTTCACATAAAAGTAGCATAAATTTATTTTTGAGAAAGCTTGGTAACTTACCAGGAAAATAATGCTATATTGCTTTGGAGAAGCGAAAACATAAGCGTGATATAAAGATTTCAAAAATATCATTTATACAACTTTTATTACATTTGTTATGAAGCCAAACAACATTTTTATCTAGTTTCCACTGTATTCCATATTCTTTACAAAACCTTGTTTAATACAGTTTATATGAAACAAAAAATTTACCTCAACTGTAAACAGACTACAAGACACATTGAGAATTTAGTGAACAATTTTATGAAGACCTCCTGGGGCTAATTGTATCGCCTCTTGATCATGACTTGATTAAGCAATCAATCTTTTTTTCTGAAGCAAAAACTATAACGACCACAATTAGGGGGGACTGTAATATTGTAAAATAAAATCAAACAAATATTTCAGTTATATTTTTTGTATAAAAATAAACTTATACTACATCAAATTTTGATGAACAGACAATTGGAAACGTTTAATGGTTATTTAGATCAAAATAAGTAATAAACTATCCAAAGTGGATATAAATGTATGTCTAAATGTATGTTATAAATCAAAAATCGTGAAATTATAAAGTAACAAATTAGCTCTTTAAGATACACTTCTTAAGGGCTATTTCTAGTTCATAATAAAGTTTTTTTTACCTTGATCTGTTAGTTAATTGATCAAGGGAACATTTAGTTGAATTAATATCTTAAGCATCTTGTACTTTTATCAGTAATTAATATTTTATTTTAAACACTTCTTGTGCTTTGGACTAGTAGCTGCAACAAAAGTTGTATTTTGCACCTTTGCAGTTTCCTTAATTTAATATTTCAGAAGAGAGGAGAAGATTTGAAAACCTTCGTCACCAAATTTTAAACACATTTTAGCTTCAGTTTCTTGCCAAAAATATTATGAAATTTTGTTTGATATTTTCAAACAGTTTTTTTCCTTCGTTCTTTTTAGTAACATTATAAATGTCTGTTTAAGTTAAACTGAAATTAACTGAAATTTGATCTCTTTTGTGGTTATTGTTGCCTTCTTCAAAAAAAAAAAACGTTTGACTCTGTTTTTTTTTATTTTGCATTTTAAGCAGAAAAGCCCAAAAATTTAAATACAACATTAACAACTTTTAATTCAAATACAGTAGCACACAAATTCCATTTCGCTAATCATGTGCTAATTAATATTTTGGTCCTTGTTCTTTTATTTCTTTAGTTTTTTAAGTCGTCGTTTGCTTTTCGTAATATTTATGCCCATTTAACTCTACAACTTCCTTTCATTCATTAAGAGTGTAAAAGAAATTAAAAAAACGAAAAAAAAACAAGGAGGTTCTTCATTATGACGCCGGTAGTCAATGGCGTTGACCCTTATTTTAAAGATTTACTTTATAGGATGTTCTCTTAGTAGTCCATCATGAGCAATAAAAATATCAGAGGTGTGCAATCTTTTTTTTACAAATAATTTTAACTTTTTTATTTTATTATTTTCCATATATCGCTCAATTAATTCAAGAAAGTTATAAATATTAAATATTAAAATATTCAGGAGGCATTTGCAAAACTCTGTTTCTCAGAGAATGAGCGATATATACGATATATTTTTTTTGGTGAAGTAATCAAGAGAAGACAAACATTATAAAATGAACTTTATCGTATGAAAAACGCAAGTAGGCCCATCAGGTCCCGAGGACTTCTTGTTTTTTAAAGATAAGAAGTCAAGCTTCCACATAATTCTGTCATAGACAGGATTTGATATTGATCAGGATTAGATTTTATAGCTTTATCGAAGACAATATTTTCAAAACGAAATATACAGAACAACGCGTTGGCCTTAAAACCAAGTGAAAAATAATGCGATAACTAACCCTTATAAAACTCAAAATATTGGCAATTGGGATTATATGTTGTCTGGTAAAACTTCAGAGACTCTTACCTTCCAGATTCGCCACCAGTTTGAACTTTTATTCACTTAAATCATACTCTTAACTAACAGCAACACTTAAAGTTGTCCAAAGCCAGAAGAACCTTTTAAATTTCCAAATCTATAAAGAAAAAAAGCTGTTTCAAAACACAAAAGGCTGATCAACCCAATTACAATACAAATAGGTGGTAATTAAGACTTAATGTAATCTGGACAGTTTTCACAGATTTGTATGGCCTCCAATTTCAAATTAAGCCAGAGTTCGATGGTAAGGACGCCACCAAAACGGAGCACTTAGTTAATTCAGCTATCAGGAAATAAAAAGGTGATCAAACATAATATTATCTGGAGATAATCCAGTCTTTTCCAAACATTATATCACATTTTGCCTTTTTATATTCACACTTTGGAGAACTTCACCCATTTAAAGGACTTTAGTAGGGTTCTGCGAGCTCGGCACGTACGAATTCCCTCTCCTTGTATACTACGTCTGCACTACTTGTGATGATGCGATTGTTGCTGACTGATTTGATGGCTGTGACAGCAATGTACTGACATGAAGGTAGTTTCAAAGTCAGTTTCGAATGTCTATTTCACATCCTTATTGGATTGTAAATGCCGTATAACTTTAATGAAATGGCTAGACAACCTAGAGTTAATCTGTATAAGTGTGGGCTATGGTGAACAAGGCAATATTGTTGCGAATAAAATTGTTACAACTGGTTCAGTTTAAAGTTAAGAGCAGCTACCTTTCTGTGGCTGTAGTATATTGTAACACTTTCTGATGTTGGCGCAGAAAAGTTGGTAAAATGAACCTGCCATGGCAAATCTAGCTTCCTTATGAGCCTATTAAGACTACACCCTCGTATTCTACTCTCCGTGAACTCTGGCCATTTATTATAGCTACGCATACTGGGAGTTTACATCACCTTATTATTTTTGGACATTTTTGCCATTTCAACTCTATTTTCCGAAGTTTCGATTTGGTTGAATTTCAGGACGCTGATGGTGGTAGGATCATCCACTATGCAATTGCACCTAATAAGCTAAAATCTGGCATAGACGAGGATCTTCAGATAAGTTTTGATTGCCAATAAGGTTATACAACGGAATCTTATTTTTTACTCAAGTAAACTAAATTATTGAAGACGCAGTTATGGTATGAATATACCATTTAATATCGGTCATTCAATAAGTTTTCACATTTACAGTTTAAAAGATATAATGTAGTAATACGTAATCGTTTAATGGATCTCAGTCACAATGTACAGGGTAAATACAACCGCGATCACATCGAAATCATATTTTATATGACACTTAATTCAGTCATAAATTTTTTTCTTGGACTTACATATGCATTGACAGATCTAACATACCTGCTTTTGAACAATATGATTAAGGCGAGTTGAAATATATATCGAAGGTCTCTCTAAATTGCTTTCGAAATATTTTTATTACATTAAAGCTCACTTTCTTTAATGATAGAAATTGTTCAACTTAATTCAATGAATAAGTATATAAAGTCCCTCGTATGGAAAACCCTGATATAATAAAGCTAAAAATGTTTAGCTTTATAAAGTCATTCGGACCTAGTTTGTGAGGATATCTAAAGATCAATATAAGATTTCTCCCTAGCAAAAAAAATTCCTCTCTGCGTCTTTGGTGACTTATGAATAAATTAAAAATTTCTCTAAGTGTTTTCTTATCCTAACTCACGCTCTCAGACACAAACATATATATATGTAATCTAGATTTATTAATTTTCTTCACCTTCATCATCATCATCATCGCTATCCACATTCTCCACATCATTATCGTCATCATTAACATCCTCGTATGTTGGTTGCTGTTTATTATTATTTTTATTCTTTTGTTTTTGTCTTGATTATACTTTAATATCACTTTGAATTTTCGTGAATTGCTCATATTGGCGTGAAATGTCAAAAGGAATCACGTTTGTCCCATCAAAATTGATGAGACGAGAATGAATCATTTTTTTCTTGAACTTTATTTCTTTCTTAGTTTTTTGTTTTTGTTTTGTTTGTTCTTCATCTCATATTTTCATATGATTTGACTTCTGATACATGTTCATCTTCGATTCTTATGTTGTTTTTTGTTTTCTTTTTTCTTTTTGTTTTAACTTAAAGTGTGTTTCTTTCATATATATGTTCGTTTGGTTCCTCTGGGTTCCTTGCTCCCCCATTCTGGTTCATTTGTTATTGTCTTTTTCTTCCTATTTTTTGATTGTCTGGTACGTGTATCGAGTTACAGATGTTCTGTGTTTTTAGTTTATTGGAAATGATGGACCAAAAATTATTTAGTTTTTATTCCTTTTTCGTTAGTTTCTTTAGAATTGATTGAAGATGAATAGAATAAAGAATTTGGATGAAACTAAAGTTTATGATGAAATATTGTTTAATTTCAAAGGATCAGTGAAAGTCATTATTTTTGAGAATGATGTACATAATAGATGGAAAATAATGAAATGTTGTTATGTAATAAATAGTTCGAATAACGTAGTTTTCCTATCATAAATTGGATGTATGTAGATGTAGACTTTCTAGAGGGATGTTTTTGACTTTTGAAAAAATTACTGATCGCTTCTTGTGTGTTTCTGATAATCGGCCTTATGGATTTAAGTTAAATTCGACATAATGATAACAGAAAACTGTAACATTATAACTTCGGGAACCCGTATATTAAATGTGATACAATGGACATTAAGTTTTTTTAACCGAGTAAAATTTTTGTTTCTCAATTAATTTCCAAATTTTATAGAATCTTATAGCTCTTGAAATGTATAAGAAGTACTTATGGCTGCCATGATCTAAATTTAAGTGATAGTGACTCCATTACTTTCATTATATTAAATATCACTAAGCTCAATCTTGATTTCCATAAAAAGTTCGATTCAGATACACTGTGCAACATAGGTGACTCAATAGGTTTAGAATGAAGGTGTATCCTATTTTTAGTCTTCCTTCAAATTAAAAAATATTCAGAAGACCGTGTAATATTCGTGAGAGCATTGTGGTATAAAATGGAGTTTACTGGAGAATTGCTTATCAATTTTCTCGTCGAAAATAATTCTTTCTGGATCACAGTGGCAATCATACTCATTATTTAAACTATCAGTGTTACTTAAATCCATTAGTCCATATGTACTGAATACTTTTGGATTAAAGGCAGGTTTCAACTACTTTTCCAAGACTAAAAAACATTTAAAGTCAAATATCTTAAAGTGCTACTAAATTTACTTTACTCCACCGTAATTGAATTTGGAGGACATTGAAACATAGAAATTCACTTTAATGATTTTTTTAGATTATAATTTGTTACCAAGAGTATTTAAGTTTATGCTTCTGTGTATGAATGTGTTATAAATGTTCCTTATAAAGTATATTTGATATCCTCCTATCAGGTAACCAAGACATCATCAATCAAAATGGTCGTCCGAACTATTTTAATTTCACTGCATACTAAGTCGTACATTTTGTGAATTGACTACAGTCGTCACAATGTCATTCTCGCTTTACTGACTTTTTTATGTTGGCTTCTATCTTCGCACTGATGCAGTAGGTCTTGTGCTATAGTAAAAAAAATCACCTGGATAATCCAACTCCTCAAGAACCGAGGTAACTCCAATTCTTCTAGCATTGCAGATTTTCTTAAAGTCTTAAAAATTCTATACATTGTTCTATTGTAATGAAGATTCTGTTGTTGGACTTAAGCCTTTTTTTCTTCAAAGTCCTGTAAAGCATACATATAACAAGTGGGAATCTCATATTCCAATTTATCGAATCTTGAATACTTTCTACCACTTCACCTGTATAATAAAATCCTCTAAATGACTTCTTTAACTCCATATAATTTTTCTAGAATCAAGTTTCTTCAGTTTCGAAATTCTATAAAAGATTTTCCTGTGGGTGATGGTGTTCTTTTTTCTCCAAAGTCATTTTACCATCTTTAATCCAAACCCCGGGAAATGACCTTCTATGGAAAAAACATAATTTATAAATTTATTCAAATATGTTGATATCGAGCTATTTTGGGTTTCTTTCAGTGTTCATCATAGTTTTAAATACCGATGAAATCTTATATGGAAATTACATGGCCTTATATGGAAGATAGGTCAAAAACTGACCTCAGCACAATCTTGCTTGTTCTAGTTTTTTTTTTTTATAAATATAAATGTAAATGATGGATTTCAGAAGATAATTTTAAAATTGTAACCTGTAAGACATATAGATTTTGAGGTGCATCAAAATTTTGCATATTTTAGCCTATAACTTTTATAACATTGATCCGATTTTTAAGATTTTTTTGTACGATAATGAAGCACATATAAATTTGTCTTATACTTATAACTTTTTGTTGCGAAAATTATTAAATTTCTTTTTAGGAATTTTGAGGTTGTCTCAGATATCGGTTTATAACTTTTTTTCTAATAAACCGATATAGCTGGTTTTAAATAGGAAACTGTTTGAGACAATAACATGTACTCAAGCGCAATTTCATAGAAATTTCAATTTCAAAGAGACGGACATAGCTAAAACGACTCAGATTTTAATATGATGCAAGAATATATATACTTTATGAGGTCAGAGATAATTCCTTCGTTCACACCACCACTTGTGAAGGTGGAGGGTATTAAAACTGTGAAAATCCTTATTGACTTTAATGTGAACTGAACACTGCTGATGTACTTGATAATTGTATTCACAATAAATTTATACGAAATAAATTTTTAGAAAAATTAAACCGCAACTAAATTGATAAAGAAACGATTTTCAAAATTTTGGAGAACTTGTTATGATGCAAAAAACATTGTAAGATTCTAAGATTTTGATAAAAATAAATTAAAAATTGAATTGAATTTCTGCCACAATTCTTAAACGCATCCAATATTTTTATCTCCAAAAATTATAAAAAAGAAGAATTTTCCCTCTTTAACTATATTCTGAGCATCATAAGGTTTTAATTTTTTTCTTGCAATATGTTGCTATTAATTAATGTAAATGTCGCTTTCAATGACGTCTAATATGATGATGAGTTCTTCCAATAAAACTTTATGCCAACCACCAACAACAAACAAATCAAAAAAAAAAATATTAACGCATTAATGATGTTTATTTATGAATAGATTATGAGTTTGAGACAAAAAAAAAAGAAATGAAAATATAAATCTCCAAAGGATTTAACAACTAAATGACCAAATGAATAAAGACACTTTCCATTCAACGTTTGGCAATGGGGCAACATTAAGTAGCAATAGGCGAAGTGTGGCTCATAAATCCAAAAGAATGAATAAATGAAGATGTACGAGTTTTTGTGTGATATTAATTGATGAAATATATTCATTCGTATAAATATTTATACACATATACATACATACTTATACATATTCATAAGCATCATTTTAATTAAAGGCCTTACTATGGGTCATTTAATGATTAGTTTAGATTTTACTTCTTGCCTTTTCTATATTTCTTATTTTTTTGCATGGAAAATATATAAATTATTATGATGAAGAAGAATCATGTAAATACCCTACACCACTTATTGGCCATAACTGAAATTAAAAACCAAATATGGCCCCATAAACTTAAAAATATAAATATAATAAATTTAAATAAAATAAATTTAAACCCCTTTTCTTGTAAAATAGTAACATATATTTAAAATAGTTAGAGCAGTACGGATATTCGCCCAGAAAGTCAGACAAATTCAAGACAGTTTAAATAAGTAAAAGTGCCGATTTTTAATAAAAAGATGGTTGATATACATATAATGGTTTTCCGGAAAGGCAAAATTTAAAACTGCACTCCGGGAAAGAGCCTTATATCGGAACTATAGCAAAATACGAACCGAACGTATGGACGTTGATCAAATTAATAATATATATATTCAGACTACTTAGAAAAGTGATTGCGCCGAATATTAGCAGAATTGGCTTCTTTTCGTTAGTTTAATAAGATGAAACCCGTTTTCCGGGAAAGGGCCTTATATAAGAGCTATAGCAATATATGGACTAAATTAATAACATGTATTTGAGATGGTTAGAGAACCAACTGTGCTTAATTTCAATACAATTGATTCATATTTAAAAGTTTTACAAGCTATAAACCATTTTCCAATAAGAGGCCTTATAGTTTAGTTTTTTTGGTAAATTTTGGTAATAAAAAAATACATTTGTTAAATTTCAGAATATTATCTTGAAAATTACTCTGAGTTTGGTGCGTATTAAAATTTTGCATATTTTAGCCAATAACTTTTTTTGCTATAGACCCAATGATATTTTGTACGATAATGAAGTCCATATAATTGTACATTATAGGTAAATTTATATTCAAATCCATTTACTTTTTGTTGAAAAATTAGACAGTTCTTTTTCAGAATTTTGAGGTTGTCGCAAATATCGGTCTTTAACTTTTTTGTTAAAGAACTGCTATAGCTGCTTTGAAATAGGAAACTGCTTAGGACAATATCAAATTCTCAAGCCAAATTTCATTGATTTATTAGGTGCGTGAGAAAGTTTAAAACGGTCAGATTGACAGACCGACATAACTAAATCGACTCAGATTTTGATAAGATGCAAGAATACATATTTGACGCTAGAAGGAATCTTAAATGATTCCTTCTTAGCGTTACAAACGAAATAACAAAGTTAATATACCCTCTTTGCCAATTGTGGTGGTGGAGGGTATAAAAAATCATTTTTAGTTAAATTGGGGATTTTGGGAATTACAATTTTGCGTTGATTTTTATCTTAAATGCCAAGTTATTTTAGTCATTTGAGCGTTTCGTAGCATTTTTATAGGTTTTGAGGAAAATATTGTTGGAATAATTAGAGTGTTTTCATTAAATGTTATTTTGACTTATATTTGTGGAGATAAATCTAATTAAAGAGAAATTAACATTAACAATAATAATGTAAAATTTAACTGGCTGAATCCTAAATATCTTTCATCTAGAAGATATTCTAGTTGTAAAAGTGCCATAGTCCTACCTTCTAAAGGAATAATGATACACAAATCTATAGGTTGCAAAAAGAATTTGAGGAAACCCTTATTGTCATTTTCCAAAAGCGAAAATGGAAACAACAGTCCTGTAACAAATATGTTAAGATTATCAAACAAGCCTCCAAATGAAATGGATTGCTCTACTATAATATAAACAGCGAAAACAATAGCGGAATAGAAACAGAAGGATAAAATTTATATGTTAATGATGACAAAATCATGTATGGTTTGTGTCAATACTAAATATTACATATTTATTTTTAAAGAGTATTAACTTTAGAAGGAATCATCTCAGATCCCATAATATATATTCTTGCATAAAATCAAAATATGGGTGGAAATAGCTATGCCCGTCTATTTACCCGTCTGTTTCCTGTCTGCTGTTATCATTCTTACATCCACAATAATTGACAGACATCAATATAATTTGGCCTTAGTATTTGGTTTTAGTGCTATGAAGTTTTCTGTTTACAATCGATTTAGCGTATTAAAGGATATAGACCGATATTTGTGGCAACCTCTAAATTCAAGCGAAGAACCTTCGTAAAATTTTCAATTATAAATAGACATTTTAGAAATTTTGACCTCATATTAAGTTATATGTACTTTATAATAAATTTTCAAAATCAGTTCGTTAGAGAAAAAGTTATAGCCAAAAATATAAATCATTTATGACTCATTAAGTATTTTATATTTAAGAAATATGTTTGTATGTTGTATACGTTTGTGTGTGAGTGTATGTATGAAACTTAACGTATATAATTCACACGCATTTCTATGGAGGTTATTGAAGATTTAGCACATCCGAATATGTCATTCTGACTGGTTCAATCTCATTTTACTCAGAAGTTATGACTGTTTTTCTAAAGTCGTCAAGTCAAGGGAAAGCTTTTCCTTCTTTGTTTCATTTTGGAGAGAATATAAAGAAATTTTTTTTCAATTTATTCTGTGATCAGAGTTGAACTTGTAGTGTTACTTGTTTTATTGACAAGTGTAGTGATTAAATACACGATATCGCCCCCAATTAATTAATAGGAAGTGTCTCAAAAAAATTAACTTACAAACCAAGTGTAAAATATAAAATCACTTATATTGTTTGGAGGTGAATTCTGGTTGGTATCAAATAAAAAAGGGAATGTTGAAGAAACATTTTACTGGACAAAATGTAGATGGATAAGTTCATTTGTTTCACTTTATAAGACGGCAAGTCGCACCGGATGTCTACTAATTCATGTTATAAAATTCTAATTATTTGATAATGCATTTGCAGGTGTATTAAAAATTTAAATTGTCCAGTTTGTCGATATAGCTTATAACTGCAGATATAACTTTATATTCCATAAAATTTATTACTTTTAATATTATTGGCCAATAATCTCCTTGGAACTCAAAAGCCGATTTTGATTTTCCAATCCAAGCTGCTTCGAACACCAACAAACAATGCGAGTTTTTTTGAATTGTCGCCATAAGTGTAGCTGTAAGATCATTTCAAATGGGGTGGCCAACAAATAGAGACATATCGTCTAAGATTTTAATATGAGTCTTTACCATTTATAATAGATTTGAGAGATAAACATATTCTGCATGGAATAAAGCAACACCTTTCAGCTAAATAATTGTACTTTAAGTTGCTTCAAACCCCCTTCTTATAACCTAAAAAATTTAGAATTAAATTTCTTTTAAAAAAAGTTTTGCCAAAATAATCACCAAAACTTTTTCTTTCTTTATACAAATATTCTCTGAATATTCTTCTAATCATTTATATATTTTTGGAGCAAAAAAAAAAAAAAATTATTCCAAAATAGTCTTTATCTCAATATTCATCATTATTTAAAATCATTCTCATCACTGATGTAAATTATGTTGCTACTGTTGTTGTTGTTGATGATGATGAAAAATAAAATGACAATTTTCTTTAACAATTTGATTCTCTCCTTTTTTCATTGTATTCAACTCAGCCCGGTGTTTGACTGCTGTGTCCTCAACAAATTAGTATGACAGAAAAGTTTGATGAACTTCAAATCAAAATTGTTCCTTATTGCTGTATCCTTGGCACGTTCGTGTTCATCAAAACCAAACCATCATCATCATCATCATTAGAAGATGAAAATGAAGAGAAGTAAAAAAATAAAATAAAATAAAAATAAAGTTTTTGTGAATATTTTTTTGTAGTTGTTTTACTTGAGCTGTCTATAGACGTCCATCATCTATTGTTTTGCTTTGGTGTGCCTTGATGTTAATTAATTCCTGTCTTCAAGACACTTTTTTCCATTTGTTTTTCTTTTTTTCATATAAATTTTTTTCTAAGTATGAATTTTTGCTTTGTCGAAAGTTTTCCAGTTTTTTTTCTTCAACTTTCTATATTTTTTATTATTATTTTCCATCATTTTGTCCTGTGAAACAAATCAAAAAATATATAAAAATTCTCGTCATTCTTGTCAGGTTGAGAAATTAAAAGAAAAACGTAACAATCAACATAAGTTTGAGTTTAATAGTGTTGTGAAGGGTAGAAAAATTGGAATGTCATCCTTTGGTCATTAGAACAAGAAAACGGATTTCCTTAACAACCTCTAGGTTATTGTACAGTGAAGTAAAAGGGCTAAACTTTATCCAATATGATTGTGCTTTTCTTTTGAACTATTTTATTTTCTCGATCGACCGATTGTGTAATCTGCAATATACTTTCTGAATTCTTCTTAAAATTTCACTAGTAGAAAGTTATAATCTGTTTTATTTATCAGACCTCTAATCATATATATAAAAGCTGATCACCTATTTTCCGAGAATTCATTCAAAAATATCTTTTGTTTTTCAATGTATAAATAATTTAATTATTCTTGCCCTGAAGCTAATGTTACCCTATTGCTAATAAATACAGCAGAATACAGCATCGCTGATGGATTAGTTAGATTCTGTATGGACCTCATTGAAGAGTTTATTAATATGCTTTTGATATCCATAGGACATATATTTAAGGGTCATATACTTTTATACCGCTCCAAGTAGTGAATTATAGTAACATTCCAAGAAAGAAACACATCACTTTTCCATATAAATTCTTATCTTATCGGATAAGTAATTAGAATTTAATGCAGTTTGACCGAAGATTGAGGATGTATCGGGCCGATATCTGATAGCATTTAAAAATGCCAGAAAAAAGTAGGAGTTTCTTCAGAAAATGCTATAAATTCACTATTTTTATTTAATATGTCACACTGTTACCTTTACATAGCATATTCATTTTACATCATTACTTACATATATATCTCATATAAATATTACAATTTAATGCAATAAAATACGCAGGACCTTTAAGAGAACTATAGAAATTTTGTCGTTTTTCTCGACATTTTATTTTTTATTATTTTTTATAACTACAAATTCTTTTCCTTGAATTTCTTACACCTTTCAATCATTTTTATTCCTTAAACTCTTCAACATTATTACTTATTCACTCACTCACTTGCACACTCACTCACACATTAATTCATTTGTTCGTTATTCCATTCATTCATTCTACAAAATACACTCAGAAACTTTAGTTGATTCTTTTATTCCTTAAATACATTCATCCATCCATCCATCCAGCTATCCATCTATCCGTCAGTCAATCGTCATCTTGTCTGTCACTTTTAGCTGTCATTTTACACCAAACTTTATTCTCTCTACTTCATGTTTTGTGTTAAGGTTACAATTTATATAAATACTTTTTTGTAGTTGTTGTTGTTCTTTCTTTTCAAACGCTTTGGGTGCTTTTCATTCATTTTATCCGGTACTCATACTAAATGTTATACTTCATATGGTTTCATGGGCATTAGAGGTTTTGGTAAAGGTTTAGAGACAAACATTTATTATGTGAAAATTATTTTCAGAATTTTTATTTTTCTAGGCCCATTAAGGAACTAACATGGATCCGGATGGCTCACATAAACTTTTCATACTTGAGTGTTAGTAACATCGTCTCAGAAGCATCACGTAAGATTTATAAGATTTCTCCGAATTCTCCAAACAAAAGTCCGTCTTGACTAACT
Organism: Cochliomyia hominivorax; assembly: GCA_004302925.2. NCBI lineage: Eukaryota > Metazoa > Arthropoda > Insecta > Diptera > Calliphoridae > Cochliomyia > Cochliomyia hominivorax. Next base: position 71,344,598 of record PYHX02000158.1, on the reverse strand, counting down.
ATAATTGTCTTTCTTTATTATATCCTACATTACCGTAGGTGGTTGGGGTATTATGCGTTTGTTTGTATATACAGAAAAATTTTCACTACACCGGTCTTTTAATACATCATTCGATTCAGATTCACTATCTTTACGGACTTCAACGATGTCCGATCGTCGGCTGTCCATGTAAACGTAAAATTTTATATATATTTGATTAGATTTGTCCAAGGGCAAGGCCTATTGAAATTTACCATTTTGGTCCAAAATTTAAGTACCTACAATACTAATGACCTCCCGGAATGAGGTTATAGGCTCATAAAAGTCCTACATATAAATCGATTTTAAAGAAATTAAATAGAAATAAGTCTTTTGATACTTCAGTCTGATGTGCCAAAGTATGCGAGTGTCGGCTTGTGGCTTTTCATAGGTCTCAAAAAAAATCCCTTCCAAATATTATTTTAAACAGCATAAGTCTCACGCACACGATTTTATTGCAATAATGGTTGGTCAACTTAAGATAAATATAAGCAAAAATCAATGTGCAAAATTATAAGAGGGTCACTTCACAATTTCTTGCAGCTTGAATTTAACCCTCTATAAAAATTAACTTTAAACTCATAAATTCTATATAAATGATAATTCAATAAAATGTACTGCACACATGTGAATAAAGCAGAAAGTTTATTTATACGCGGTTCATTCATTACTTTCTCGTAACCACCATTTGTAACCAACATTGTGGTGTAGGGTATTTCATAGTCGGGCTTGACAGCTGTGACATTCTTACTAGTAATACCCTTCACCTCAAGTGGTAATAAGGGTATATTAACTGTGTAACACCGTGTACAACACCACGAAGAAATTATCTCAGACCCCATAAACTATATATATTCTTGCATCAAATCAAAATCTGAGTCGATTTAGCTATGTCCGCCTGTACGTATGTCTGTTGGAAACATTCTGGCGTTTAGAATAATAATTCAATTCAATAAAATTTGCATAAACAGTTTCCTATTTACTACCTGCTATATCGGGTTATAAACAAAAAAGTTCTGGGCCGATATCTGAGACAACCTCAAAATTCCAAAAAAAAGCAACTTTTCTAATTTTTTCAAAAAACATAAATTGATTTAAACAAAAACATGCAGTTATACGTTCTTCATCATCGTGCAAAAAAATTATCCAAATTGGAGCAATAGAAATAGAGTTATAGGCGGAAATATGCGAAATTTGGATACATCCCGAAATCCGTTTATGGGTCGTAATTTTAAAGATGATTTACTGAAATTTGCATTATTTATTTACTTTGATACAGTAATAAACCAAAAGAAATAAGATTTAACTTAGCTCCCATATAACTCCCCTTCCCGGAATATAGATTAAAGTTTAGAAAAGTCTTAAATATAATTCGTTCATATTGATTGGCATTTTGCGCAATTAATTTTCTGACTGTCTTTAATACATGTTGTTAATTTGATTAATATCGGTCCATATTTTTATATAGCTCCTATATCAAGCCCCCTCCCGGAAAAAAGTTTTGAGCTTACAAAACTGGTAAATAAATATCAATTCTACTGAAATTCAACAAAATTATTCTTTTAACTGTTTTTAATATAAATTATTAAATGTTCCAATCTCGGTCCATGTAATAAAACTATTTAATAATGACCGATTCTGTTAAAATTCAATTATTTTTCAAACTGTCTTGTTATGGCTACAACATAACACCCCTTTCCGGAAAACGTTTTTATGCTTATGAAACTATTATATAAATAAGCATTTTTAAACTGTCTTTAATATGTGAAACTAGTTTGATAATCATCGGACATATTTGGATATAACTCCTTTATAATCCTACTTCCCCGAATAAAGTATAATTCCATAGAAATTTAAACAAATAGACAATTGTATTCAATGTAGTTGTGGTAGTAGTGGAGGGTATTTAAGATTCGGCACAGTTGAATATAGCATTCTTACTTGTTTTCAATTTATATTCGTCTCAATCTCCTGTTGCTCTACTTTAATACATGCAGTAGAAAAGCAGAAAAAAAACTTTTATTTTTAATGTTTTTTTCCTTGTGCTAGTGAGTATTTATTTTGCTGTTGCTATTTGCTTCGTCCTTTCCTATTCATTGTGTTGGTTTTCATCAACAATACATACACACATACACACTCATATAATATAGAATTGTGTATTTAGAAAAAGGACTCTTATTTAAGTCAACTCATTTGAAAGACATTGATTGACTTTCTTAATAGACTTTGTGTCTTGTCAGAAAAATTAAAGTAAAATGTCAAATTTATATGAAGGATTTCAATACCCAACAAATGTACGCATATAATTCCTTTTAAATGCAATATTTTTCTATTCATTTGAAGAAACATATGAAAAGGAAATTAATTAGAAAAATTATTATTATAAATAGTTATTTAATAAAAATTAAATTTACGAAGAATATTTGCGACAAGTGGCTGGTAGAAATTTTTCATAAAAATTTTATGTATCACAGTTGACATATTAAGGAAAAAATTTATAGACATAAAAAAATTGTGGTACTGGGTTAATTTCTTGATATTAAGATTTTTTATTTAAAAGAGATTTTTATTATAATAACAAACTGACTTTATATATTATATAAAATAGTGTATATTATTTATAAACCCTTCACCACCACAAGTGGTATATTAACTTTGTCATTCCGTGTGTAATGCTAAGAAGGAATCATTTTAAACCCTATAATGTATATATATTATTGCATCAAATCAAAATTTTTGTAAAACTGTCAATTATAAATCAACAATTTAAAATAAGATTTTGTCTTAAATTGAAGTTCATTATCATTCCAAAAATGATCGAAATCGGTTTACTAGAAAACACAGTAAAAATCAGTGTAAAATTAACTAAAATATAAATAATTTTTTTTGTTCAGTTATGACTTTGCTTTATAAAACAAAAATGGATATTTAACATGGTTTCACAGTAAATCAGTTCCTTAAAAATAATCTTAAAATTTTACTACTTAAAATTTTTCTACTTAAAAGTAATTTAAAAAATTAATCGTTGCATAATTTTATATATTAATATCGAAAGATTATTATATGTACAATATTATTTCACCACAAATGTAAATACTTTCAATTTAAACTAAATGGAAAAAATATTCAATCTTAAATCAACTATGTTCAACGTTGATTTTGAATCATGTTTTTTCAGGGTGAAGAAAAGTACAACTAAAACAAACGTTTATATGCTATATACATTTGTGTGAGTATGTATGGGTGTCTATTTATGAAACATAAATACATATACAGAATATTGCATTCCTACTTCTTTCTGGTAGCATTTTGATTCCGCAACAAAAGAACTAATCTGATTTGAAGATAAACATCAAACCAATTTATTATAAACCGCACTTTAATTAAGCGTTTTCTAGTAAATTCATTCTTGGAGTGATAACCAATTCTTCCCATCTACTCTTTTTCAAATAGTTTTGTATCGGTCTTTCTATATGTAGCCGATTTCTTCCATAATAGAAAATTATGAACTCACAACATCTCTGATCCCATTGGGATATAACTGGAGTCGACCTTTAAATTTTTCTGTTTTACTGATTTTGAACTTCAATAAATTTAATTGCCTTTTTTATTAATCCCAATGATTCTCTTTTATTTAACAGTAAACTTCGTTCAGCAGTGCTTCTGATTTTCTGTTAACAAAAGCTTTTCTATTGAAATCACCACTTTTGAATTGAGTAAGATAACGGTTACGGTTGAATTGGCTTAAAGCCAGAAACATTGACTTTGAATCGAATGGATGGATTTATATAAATTTCGATCTTGTGATTCTTAATTACAGTGTTGAAATATAAATTTATATTTAAATTTATATTATAAATTTATATTTATTAAAAAAGTTTCCATAAGTTCCTAAAAACAGTGAAAAAAAGAAAAAAAAACTGTTAGGACTTAATCCTAAAAGGTGTTTGTGTACAAGATTTAATTTGAATTTTTCTATTTAAAGAAAACTTCCCTTAGCTAGAAATGAGTGCGGACACTTTTCGGCCAAAAATACAAAGATTCGTAATTTTCTTAAAATTCATATTGAAAATCGTTTATTTTTGGTCTGGATAAAGAAATTTTTCTTCATCGTTTTTTATTTCTTTTGTTTTTTAATAAAAACACAAGATCGGAGCAATACCTCAAGATATATATTAATCCATCCGTTACTGTTCATTCATATTCCAAATTAACAGACGTCATGCAAAAAAATTGATTCTGCCTTACTCACTCTCAGATTTTTAATATTCTGAAAATGATTTCTTCAAATGATAGGAGTATATTTTGGTCAATAAATGATTATTGTTTCTGTATTTTCGATCCTAATAATAACATATTAAATGTGAAATTTATGAATTTGGAACTACTGAATATTTTTAATGAAATTTTACATAGATGTTGGTCACCTCGCTATTTTTTTTAATTCGTTAAAAAATTGTTTACGATTTGACTGAAAAAACACTTGAATAAATCTTAAAAAATTCTCCACAAAACAAGATTTTACATGAGTGGGATATAGCTAAAAAGATATTTATTTTAAAGTAAAATTTTGATCCTTAGAGTGCTCGTACTTCTGTAAACAATTTTAATGAATTTTTATGCAAGAATGATATACCTCCATGAATTAAGTAATATTGTAAAGTAGAAATGTAAATAATTGGTAAAATTGTTTACCTTAAAATCAACAAATTTCCTCTGGATTGTACATATATTTATACCCTACCCTACCACCAAAATGATTAAAATATTCAGAAAAAATGATGAAAAATGTTCAGTATTTTAATGATATATCATATTTTCATATTTATTCAACTACAAAACACCAAACCAAAATTTTTGAGGATCCGTCCATCAATTCTAACTGCCATCATATAAACCGCACTTCAGAAAATCACCTCAAATTGCATAAATCTCTCATATATATATGAGTTCCTAGAAAATATGTTAAAAAGTTTATATTATATATATATGTCCATTTGTCTGTCTGCCTGATGTTGGCACATCCACAATAGTTGACAGAGACGAAACCATTTTAGTTTAGTGCTGAGAAGCTTTCTATTTGAAATCAATTCAGTTCATGATACAGTATATTTAAAGGTTCTTCAATCTACGACTTTAAAATTTCCAAAAATTGTCAAAATCCGCTGAGTAGAAAAAAGCTATAACCAAAAATATAACCTATTTTTTGATTCATTAATTGTTCTTGTGTTATATTTTAGAAAAACGTTTGTATATTGTATACGTTTGTTAGTGTATGTCTATGAATCTGTAAGTAGGAAAGTTAACACATTTTCGATGGAGGGTACTGAAGATTTGGTATAGCATTCTTATTTGTTATAAATTGCATATAAGATCAAATATTACAAAATTTTCACCGAAAATAAACATTTTTGATTTTTTTCCAATAAACCACACTCTTTAGAAATGTGACCATTTCCCGTGTAAATATCATTGAAATTATTTGGCACAAGGATAAGTTGTAATACTAATGGTCTACAAAAATCTTTAACATTATGATGTTAACGAAACAATATATAAGGGCAAACATAATCTGAAAAAAAGATTAGGAACATTAAATAATGTAAATAAATTTGTTTGCCTCCGAAAAAACTCTCTTTTATTCATACTCCATCATGTTCCATATATATTTCAAAGAACCTCCCCTTCAAAAAATCACAGTTTCACACACACACACATATTGAATTATTTATTTTGTTTTTTCAATTTGAATTCATCTGTCTTAATAATTGTACATAAGTTTCACTAATTAAGTGATTACTAATAATAATTTTATCCATTAATAACTTTTAGCAACAAATTTTTCAACAAACGCTAAAAACGTTTTTATAATTTAGTTTTTTGTTTTTCCTTTTATTTTACTTTCATTTCATTCATTATAAATATTAATCAATAACCAACCACCTCTTGTCCAATGTCCATATCGTAGATGGAAATTAATAAAACTTAGAAGAAACAAAAAAATAAATAAATAAAATATCGAACAAAAATTTGCCTCTCTGTGAATAAATTCGTACCAAACACCAGTTGTACAAAGTAGTGGGGACTCAAAACATATGGGAGAAAAAAAATATAACAAAAATTTACAACAAAAAAATTTGAAAAATGTATAACAATCGATCACAAATATTAAATACATTTATTAAAACATATTATAAGTTTAGTTGAAAACGCCCTTGCCATTACACAAGAATATAAAAAAAAAAAAAAAAAAAAAAAAAAAACTATGAAAAGAAGGCGAGTCAATGCCACCACAATAACTACCACCATCATCCATATCTTACCACTTAGTAGTTTTTTGTACAACATCACCCATGTCATCATTACCACCAATATTCATACATAAGAAAATCTACAGAATTTACTCTGAATAAAATACAGATGAAGAATTTAGTGAACTACTGCAACAATTTATATCATATAGAAATATGAATTTTATACTCGATAGTATTTGAATAAGGACTGGAAAATTAAAAAAAAATAGTTTTGATAAATCTACCCTAGATTAAGAAACCTTATAAGCTTTGAACTAATTGGCGCAATCTAAAGGCCTATGGCCTGACTAAAAGAATAGTGAATCGTTAAAAAATCTATAAAGAGATTGTTCATCTGTGTGGTTTGTGTCTGACACAAATGTTACAGTCCATCATAGATAGAATAATGAATCATCGAGTTTGTTACGAGATATGGCTCAGGAACTTATTTTTTTCAACATCTAGTAACCCTCTTGAGGGATACAGTTGCTGCAGTGTCAGCCGTTGTGGTATCTAGAATTGGTCTTCCCTTAAACGAGTTTACTGAAATTGTTGGGTACGACATTTAGGATTCAAAGTTTCTTTAATACTTACAGCAGGTCTAGACTCTAACACCCATATCAATCTACTTTTTTTCTTCTCTCCTTTGTTTACTTCTCACTCCCAGCCTCTACTCCCCTAATTATATACATTTACTAGCATTCATCCAATTCTTTTTTTTTTTTTTGTTGAAACGTAAGGAACCTTCAAGACTTTACTGTTCTATATCCAAACTATCATTGTTAATGACAGCCAGATGACCTAACTTAACTTAAACTTTAGTATTTAGGAATTCTAAGTACTTTATATTAAATTATCATTGCTCTGATTGTATGTTCTCCTGATGTAAATATCTTTGATAATCTTTAGATTTTGTCTTAATAAAAGCTTTTGTAGATTTAAATTTATTTCTTTTACTGATACTACATACTTTTCTTTTCATGGTTTAAGTTGTTATCATATGAATTCTGCTCTTCTTTGGAAGCTTGCGCTATCCTACCCACTATTGTTTACCTCTATTGTAATGCACATCGAAAGATATTTATACCAAGATTTCTGTTCAATAAAAAGTGTCAGGCCAGATCTACTATAACTGCTACTACTGGTTATCGCGCTACCAAATTGTAGTTAGTATTTAATTTTTAAGGTTTTGCGCTCCAGTTTTAACACACAATTCGTGCTAAACCAAAGTGCAAAGTATGCACATTTACGATATTTCAGAAATATGTTTTTGATGCACGAACTTGACACGAAATTGATATCAATAGTTCGAGAAAATCTTCGTATCAGAAGGTTCAGGTATAAGTGAGATTAAATTTAGAAGTTAAGAAATGATAAAGCAGCTCGTGAAGGGAAAATCATCTGCGAATTATCGAAAAGCGATGATTTCTAAAAACTGTAATAATTGTGGAGGCTTGACTTTGTTTAAAACCATAAAGAAGAATCAGGCAACCATTATACAAGAGAGACTTTAAAATAAAGAAGTGAAAATATACAAATTGCGAGAGCCAAGCGAATAATTTACGCATGTAATAGAACAATCTTTTTAACGGCGTTTTCTCCTCTACTTAAACTCAATAGATTTCAGGAATTTTAGCGATATATTTCACACAAATATGGACCTCCCTTTCACAACAGCTATTCACTATCTTACTTGGTAGTACAATAAGCGAAAATGATTTGCATGGATACTTTAATGTCAACTTAAGAATTTGGAATAAGTGTCAAAATTTGAGAATTAAGAGAAATTGGCGTGAAATGTTAGATTTTAGATCGGCACCCAGAGTAATTTACATTTTGTGCTTGTGTATGTGAGAAATGTTCATTATTTTCTCTTAAAGAACATAGAAAAAAGGTTTATTTATTTGATCACAAAAAATGTTTTTTACTTTAGGCGATAAATAAAAACGAATACTTTATTTAATGAAATAATACCATTGTTTTAAAAATAACATTATTTCGTGTCTGAAATAAAACAAATATTTAAAAGAGCATAAATCCACATTTCGCTGAATTTTTCTTTCAGTGTACTTTCAAAATTATGCGACAACACCACCGCTTTCAATGACGGATCAAGCCAGGCGGACTGCATTTTCAAAAATTTACGAGCATGTACGTCTGAAGAAGTATAGAGCACAAATGCACATGTGCGATTCTTTGCCAGCTACGGATTTAGATTTATATCAAAAACAGCAATTAAACCTTCAAAAATAGATGTCGGAATCTTCTATATATGCTTCAATAAATTTCAATATCTTATTTAATATTGACATTTTAAGTATTATTATCATTTCAAATATTTCTACCTTTCTCAATATCCTCACAGTGTACACAATATGCTTGATAGGTATGACTATATGTCCGTCTGACTGCTGTTTTGGCTTAAGTTATGTTTTCTTTGCTTTTATATTTGAATACACATACATACATACATACATACATACATACATACATACATACATACATACATACATACATACATACATACATACATACACATTTAGAGTTAGATACATATAAATATGTTCTCTTTATCTTAACGAAAAACTTCACAAGTCACATATGTTTGAGACGCAGATAAATATGCGAAACGTGCATGATTCAAGCATAAAATCTAATCAATTCCAATTAGGACTTTTCTCTGATGTATTCGTATAAATTATTATTTATCACTTGATTATTTATTATTTTTACTAAAAACTTAAGGCTCTGTTAACTTGTTTGTATATTTTATATGGATTTCTATGAAGCTTCCTAAATATTACTTTTTCTTTTGTATCTCATTTTACTTTAGTTTTATTTCATTTTGACTACTGCAGTAGTTTTTCTGATGGTAAATAATGCTCGCATGGTTTTATGAAATTAGAAGCTAAATTAAATGCGCTATATATTGATGCAAATGATGTTAATAATCATGTGGCAATTTGCTGATGAGGTTGATGATAATGATGATGGTGTGTATGTTAATTCTAGAGAATTTACATTCAGACTCTTTTTCTCTCTAAGGTGATGAATATGAGTTATGGACGCTTGGCACAAAACATATAAAGAATAAAAATTAGTTATGATTATAATTAGCCAATTTTGACCACAGCTGTTTGGGTTTTATAAATTATTGAGATTTGTTGGTGATATATTTTAAGGTATTAAGTTGAATATTAAAGATAAATGAGGATATATTAATAATTGTATAATGAAAGAGTTTGAAAATTTGTTGAATATATGAGATTTAATTATTGGAAAATAATTAATTTTATAACTTTATAATCCTCCTTTCAGCGTTATATACCACACAACATTGTAAATCATCTCAATTTGTTTTTGCTTTCACAGGGGTTTGCAGATTTCTGGTGTTTTTGTATGTTCTTTCGATGGGTGTTTTGCTTAGCTTAAAAAGAGAGCTTTGGACACAAAGATAGACATACCCTTCGTCTTAGAACTATGTCTTTCTGATCTATGCCCAGCACAAGGAGAATATCGTCTCGATTCTTTTCCCTGTTGAACACCTCTCATTTCTCAGAATTTAGTAACTTGTTTTGGTTTGCCACGGACGCTGAGTGACGTAATTCCCTCCTAGAGTACTTGCACACTGTTGTGATGCTAGCTTTAGCATAACAACAGTTTAGATTTACCCGACTCTGTTGAGTTGAATTAAGAGATTGGTTCCTTGAAACCTCCTGAACTCCACCTTATCAGTCCTGTCGGTGCATTTTCGCCAATTTCTCTGTGCCAGCGACAGCCGCTGCTTCATAATGAGTTGCAAAAGACAGTACTATTTCGTCCGATGAATGGGATTTGGATCCGTTTTTGAAAGCTTGATAGGATACCTAAGGATTCCACAACGAATAGCTCATGGTCGTGAGACAACAGCAGTGCATAAGAAATTAATATTGGATCTGGACGTCAGGATGAATAAATACATCATTGTACTGGCTGACATTAAGGCGATTCTGAGGTCGACTGTGTTTGAAAAATGTCGCTTATTAAGGAAACTTGAGAACTGTTAACGAGGGTTGTCAATTTGATAATGTAGATTATATCAGATTCATGTTGTCGCTTTTATTGGTCTTATAGAAATATAGTTCAATTAACAATCCAATAATTAAATAAATCGTATGTTAGCCAAAGTCTACGATCTGTATTTCAAGAAGATCGATTCTCAAGCATAGGCATTTCAATAAATCGGAGATTATACAACCAAAGTTTGAATTTTCCGATAACTCTTATATAACGTCCAATTTCGAAAATCAAATGCGGAAAACTACCCTCGTATAATTTGATTTTATGATTTATTCTTAAATACATTATTATTAATTTTATGAGTTTAAAAATTACTTTTATATGGGGGATTATATGGGACCTACAAGAAGTTATGAACCGACCCCCGCATAATTTTGCACATCGAATTTTTTGCTTATATTTGGCTTGACCAATTTGACCAATTATTATTGCAATACCAAGTGCTTTACAATTTGGACCTTAATTACCTTATAACCCCATTCCGAGAGGAACATTTGTATAAAAGGCACCTGATATATTGAACCGAATATGGTCAATTTCAATAAACTTCGTTCAAATTTGTTTAAGAAATGTGGTTTACATGGACAACCAGCCGTTCATACGTACAGGAGGACAGATGGACACCGGTAAGAAAGTGATTCTAAGTCGAATGGTATACTAAAAGGATGTAACACCATATTTTCCGCATGTTACAAACATCAGCACAAACACCTAATACCCCAACCACTTACGGTGGTGTAGAATATATAAACACTAATTATAAACTCTAATTCTACCAAGTTTGCTATATATTTTGCGTCGTGTTTAAGGGTAATATGTAGTCGCTCTTTGCTGACTATAATTTAATTCTCATATTTTCTTTATTTTCTTTAGTAATTTCCTATACTTGATATCGCTTGGGCTTTTAGGCGCTATAAATTGAGCGAGAAATTTATAAGGTTCCAATTTTTAGTAACCAAGATCTACACATCTAACTTTACCCCACTCTGCATTAAAACTTCCATTTCGAACTTACGTTTTAAATAAAATAATTTATTTAATATGAATAAATTTTACTTAAATACTTAATCCTTAAAATAGTTAAAGGAAATGATATAATGATAAAAACAATTTAATTTTTTTTCGTTTTAGTTGTTATACTTTTCATAAACACACACACATCAAAATAAACATTAAGACAAAGCAAGACGAGGGATTTTTTCTTATATTTCTTTTTAACAAAAACAATCGTAACATATTCATTTCAGTTACAATACTAATTCACACAAACACCCACATTTTTACATACATATGTATACTGGGAGGATATGTGTATTTGTATGAGTTTGTAGGAAATACAAAATCATTTTCAGTTTCTATTATAAACACAACTATATATCACCAACCAGAACAACAACAGCAACAACATCACCATCATCGTCATAATAAGGCTGTCAAATTGTGATGACATTGTCAACTGACTTGTCAAAAATCCACATCAAATGCAGATATAAATACATACACATAAACACACATGAGTGTTTATGTATTTATCAGAGAACAATATTTTTATTGTGTGTGTATTTTTATTTTTTATGCGTATTCACATGTGTGTGTGTGCGGAAAGAAAAAGGAAAAATATTGTTTTGTGTGTTGGGTGGTTGGTTCTTTGTAAAAAAATTTAAGTTTCTTTTATTATTGTGGGTTTTTGTTTAATAGTTGTTAATGTAAAAATAAATATGTTTGTAATGATTAGTATGCATGTGTAGCGCTATATATTTTTTTCTAAATTTAAGTTTAAATTAGAAATTTTGAGTGAAGCTTCATATTACAAATAAATCATGCCACATCTGTGAAAAACAACGTTTTTATATCCTTTGACAAGTTGTGAATGAGTAAACATTAATATTGCCATGGATTCATCTGAAACCCGTATATAAAAATCTGAGTCGCTTTATCTACATCCGCCTCCAATTTACAGAGTTTAAACAAATCTTGTTAGACCACTTTTTGTTTCCCTAAGAAAGACCGATTCCAAGACAACTTCATAATTCCAACAAAAATTTTAAGTTTTCAATAAAAATTAAATGCATATGAATGAGATTTTATTTAAAGTAGAATTGTCTAGAACTACACTTCGAGTAGTTTAAATAGTTTATTATCTCTTGGTTAGTTAATTTAGCGTTGTAAGGGTTTGTTGTAAGAGATTATTTGTGCGCTTACTGTATTTTCTGTCGTGGTGCTGTTGTCTTCGTACTTATACATTACATTTCTCTCTGCTACTCTTGCTGATCGTCATTGGCGCCGCTTGCCTTGCTAGGTTGTTGCAGTGCCCACTTCGTAAATTTCGGTATTTCTATTCCTGGTTCCATCATAACCATTTAGATTTTTGAAAAAGTCACACAAAAAATTACAATTTTGAAATTAAAGTCGCCCCTGAAGGTTGATTTGCAGAACAAAAGTCTCAGCAGGTTTAATTTATCAAAAATGAACACTTTGTTAATTTTGTAATTTGTTGTCATAATTGTTGATTTATATGGTTCATGGACCGGTGGGCTACCAGTCCCGAACTTAGTGGAATTCAAGTAATAGTAGTCAATTCAGTTACGAAGTCTTATCACTGAAACTTTGGTCCCATCCTTACTGTAATCCATTGCCATTAAGTTCCATCTTCCTATACATAATTCAATAGCACACAAACATATTTATTGCGAGTTTAGATCCAAGATGCTGTTCTCTTTTAAATTAACTATTTCATATGACCTGATTCAGCTTGTAGGCAATGCAGTCCGTTACAATTTGTATAAAGAACGTTTGTGATAAAATAACTCTCTGGAGTATCTTTGGTAGTTGCGATCATTTTGCCGAATTAAGATTTAGCCACACAGATCATTACACGAATGATGGATGAAATATATGAAATTTCTCACAAAAATTACTACCTGCGATAAATCATCATGTCTAGAACCCTCTTTAAAGTAGCTTTAAATTATAATGCACAAAATAATTCATCCCTGGGTAGCTGAATAGCGTAAGACACCCAGAAGCCTTTTAAACCTTGTCGTGTAAATACACTATTTCTCAATTTGTTCCAATCTTTAAGTTTCTAATTGCAGAGAGCCTTAATAGCCTCCTCACAATGCAGGACGGTTTGTGAAATCGTGTTCTAAAATTCAACTGCCCGGCTTGCCCTTTGGCTGTCGATAAAGATCCCTGCTTGCCAAAATTACCAATTACTCACGTCCAGACTATGCACTTCTAAAGTCATAAGAGAATAGAACAATATGGCGTCTTATGTGCATTAACTACACACAATGTTGTAGTAGTGCAGTGATGCTAAGCTAGTTCTAATACTGAAATTTATTCGATGCGGATTCAACGCCATAAGAGTTGTTTCGGTTTTAAGACATATAATGAATTAAGTTAATTTTAGATATCCTGTTCTGAAGTAAAGTATTCTGTATCGATCAGACAAGCACATGTAAATATGGTACTGCAAACCGAGCCAAAATTCTACTCTGATCAATTCTCGCAACTCTAAAGCATAAAGATAAAAAATACATAACATAAAGGCAGAAAAAGTATCCCCGATATTGCCAAAATGATTTTTGCAACTATAAATACAGAATATTCTTCTGATTTCAATATACACAAAGCATTATCCAAGTTGTCTATTTTAAGCATTTAAGTGTCATTTCCAATATGCATAATCGTTTTCCAACATTTTTTGCGTTTAAAGGATCCAACTAATTTGAATTTGGTTTTATTTTAATGTATCTGAAGGTAAGGAAATGACCTGTTATTCAACCCTTAATAAAAATTTATGTTTTTATAACCTACACCAACGAAGATGGTTGGTGCGTTTGTGCTGATATTTGTAACATGCACCGTTATGACCATTCTACATATCGCAATTTTTGAAATATTGAGAAGAAATTTGATGCATCATTATGGTCAAACGATGAAGCCCATCGATATTGGCCACGTTCAGTCAATATTACCTCCCATATAAAAGTTCTTTCTTGAATGGGGTTTTATGGTCATACAAAGGTAAGTCTTATAATATTCTAAAAAAATGTGTCAAAATATGCGAGGATCGGTTGATAACTTCTCGTAGCTCGCATAGATATCCCCATCCACTATGAAGGACACAAATCTCACATATACATTGGTATTGTAATAATTGGTTAAATTCAGATAACTGTAAGAAAAATCGATGTGAAAGGTTCAAAACTTCTTGTAGTCGCCATATAAATCCCCTAGAAAAATTCATTTTCATACTATTTTTAACCGAATACATAGGGTATTCGATAGACGGGCTTGACCGACTATATATTGTTACTTGTTTTTATTGTATTTAAAAAAATCTTCCAACTCCTCGCTTTTCCTTTGACTTTGAAGAAATCAATACTTTCCATTACCAGTGCATACGAAAAAAAAATGAAGCATGAAGTTTGCGGTGAAATAATGTTGTACATATTAGAAAATTTCGATATTAATTTATTCATTTTAAAATTAAAATTCTGTGATATTTCACTTGCTTTCTGAATTGTCATTATTAACTTATATACCCAATTCAATACACATTTAATTCAGACGCATTTGGGCAACATGCATCGAAAGGAGTCATGCACAATTATTCAGGAAATTATATCGGTTTCATCATATAATTTTATTTTGGGGTACAATTTTAAATTAAATTTGGACATTATTGTTGTCTTTTAAGAGTGTCATTCTCTAGTCCAAGTTTTACTAAAATAATATCTAGTCTGCTCTACATCAAAATTTTTTCTTTGCAAAAACTTTATTAAAATTTAATAAATTTAATACTTCATTTATCCCAAATTTCTTTAACCACCTTTTCTTTATATAAAAAGCTTTTCTAGGAATATTTTAATAGATTGTACCTTTGAAATTAATTTACAAAATTTATATTTCAGATTTCATTTCACTTTAATATCATTTCATTTACAGAATTTGGATTAAAATGTCAGTGGTTTTTAGAATGAAATTGAAAACAAGTAAGAATGCTATATTCGGCTATGCCGAATCTTAAATACCCTCCACCACAAATTCGTGTAAAGTTAATACGTTAGGTTCCATAGACACACATATACTCACAAATGTATATAACACAGAAATACTTAATTAGTCATAAAATTAGTTACAATTTAAGCTATAAAATTTTTCTATTAACTGTTAATTTTTGCGGATGTGAGCAGACAAAGAGATTGACGAAAATTGATTGAGATTTTGACTTGATGCAAGAATATATACATTATGGGGTCTGAAATAATTCATTCTTAGCGTTACACACAGAATGACAAAGTTAATATTCTCTCTCTACCACTTGTACTGTGGAGCGTATAAAAACAAAAAATATGCTTGTTATAAGCTCAAAACTATTTTCCGGGAAGGGGTCTTATATGTAGCTCCCATATAAGACCCCTTCCCGAAGTTTGGACCAAGATTGTTCATATTTATAATAAACTTTGATTATAGTTAGAAAAATCATTGTGCTAAATTTTAATGGAATTGATCTTTATTTAAATGTTTTATAAACTCTAATCCGTTTTCCGGAAAATCCCGTTATAAGGGAGCTATAGGAAAATTTGGACCGATACAGGGCAAATTAATATAATATCTTCAGAACAGTTAGCAAAATAATTATGTCGACTTTCAGTAGAATTGGTCTTTATTTACTCGAGAAGGGGCGTTATAATGGAGCTATATCATAATATGGACCCACAATACAATAGAATTGGTTCAAATCTAAAAGTATTATAAGCTGTAAATCATATTCCGGGAAGGGGCCTTATATGGGAGCTATATCAAAATATGGACCCATGTAAATAAAACTTAATACATATATTTAAAATAGCTAGAAAATCAATTGTGCTAAATTTCAAAAGAATTGGTTCAAATTTAAAAGTGTTATAAGCTGTAAATCATATTCCGGGAAGGGGCCTTATATGGGAGCTATATCAAAATATGGACCCATGTTAATAAATTTTATAACATATATTTAAAATAGCTAGAAAATTAGTTGTGCCAAATTTCAATAGAATTGGTTCAAATTTAAAAGTTTTATGAGCTATAAATCACATTCCGGGAAGGGGCCTTATATGGGAGCCATATCAAAATACGGACCCATATGAATAAAATTGATATTATATATTTAAAATAATTAAGAGATTAATTGTGCCAAATTTCAAAAGAATTGGTTCAAATTAAAGAGTTTTATGAGCTATGAATCACATTCCGGGAAGGGGCCTTAAATGGGAGCTATATTAAAATACGGACCCATGTGAATAAAATTTATAGTATATATTTAAAATGGTTAAAAAATTATTTGTGCCAAATTTCAATAGAATTGGTTCCAATTTAAGAGTTTTATGAGCTATAAATCAAATTCCGGGAAGGGGCCTTATATGGGAGCTATATCAAAATATGGATCCATATTAATAAAATTCACAATATATATTTAAAATAGTTGAAACAATAATTGTGCCAAATTTCAAAAGAATTAGTTCAAATTTAAAAGTTTTATGAGCTATAAATCATATTCCGGGAAAGTCCTTATATGGGAGCTATATCAAAATATGGACCCATGTTAATATAATTTATAACATATATTTAAAATAGCTAGAAAATCAGTTGTGCCAAATTTCAAAAGAATTGGTTCAAATTTAAGAGTTTTATGAGCTATAAATCACATTCCGGGAAGGGGCCTTATATGGGACCTATATCGAAATACGGACCCATGTGAATAAAATTTATAGTATATATTTAAAATAGTTAAACAATTATTTGTGCCAAATTTCAATAGAATTGGTTCCAATTTAAGAGTTTTATGAGCTATAAATCAAATTCCGGGAAGAGGCCTTATATGGGAGCTATATCAAAATATGGGTACATATTAATAAAATTCACAATATACATTTAAAATAGTTGAAAAAATAATTGTACCAAATTTCAAAAGAATTAGTTCAAATTTAAAAGTTTTATAAGCTATAAATCATATTCCGGGAAAGTCCTTATATGGGAGCTATATCAAAATATGGACCCATCTTAATATAATTTATAACATATATTTAAAATAGCTAGGAAATTAGTTGTGCCAAATTTCAAAAGAATTGGTTCAAATTTAAGAGTTTTATGAGCTATAAATCACATTCCGGGAAGGGGCCTTATATGGGAGCTATATCAAAATACGGACCCATGTGAATAAAATTTATAGTATATATTTAAAATAGTTAAGCAATTATTTGTGCCAAATTTCAATAGAATTGGTTCCAATTTAAGAGTTTTATGAGCTATAAATCATATTCCGGGAAATGGCGTTATATGGGAGCTATATCAAAATATGGACCAATGTTAATAAAATTTATAACATATATTAAGAATGGTTTAAAAATTAGTTGTGACAAATTTCAGTAAATTATCTTAAAAATTGCGGTCCATATGACACAAAGAGTTTGGGGTGTATCAAAATTTTGCATATTATAGCCTATAACTTTTTTCCGGTTAATCAGATTTTGATAATTTTTGGCACGATGATGAAGCACGTGTAATTGTATGCTAAAATTAATTTTTTGTTTTAGTCCAATTACATTTTTAGAAGAAATTATAAGAGATCACTTTTGAAATTTTGAGGTTGTTTCAGATATCGGTCTATAACTTCCTTGCTTATAAACCGATATAGCTGGTTTTAAATAGCAAACTGCTTAGGACAATAACAAATAATGTGGCCAAGTTTTATTGAATTCGGTCAATTATTCTAGGCGTGAGAATGTTTCCAACAGACAGACAGACGGACAGACGGACAGACGGACAGACGGACAGACGGACAGACGGACAGACGGACATAGCTAAATCGACTCAGTTTTTGATTTGATGCAATAATATATATACATTGTTGGGTCTGAGATGATTCCTTCTTGGCGTTACATACAGAATGACAAACTTAATATACCCTCACCACTTGTGGTGGTGGAGGGTATAAAAATAAATAACCTTTAAATACAAAAGCAAAAAAGAGAGAAAAATAATAAAAAAAGAAATGAGAAAAAATCAATGAGTGCTACTTATATGACAATACAATGATTGACAGCAAGGACTGGACATTTCATTATAAGCTTTACAAAGTTTTTTTATTCAATATTAAGTATTTTTTTGAAGAGCCAGTGATGACAGCAAGGGGGAGATATGGAAATGGTACTTTTATAACGTTATAACCTAGCAAATGTTACACACAGAAAAAAAATGTTAATTTAACATTGTTTCACAGTTAATACAGTTCTGTGAGAATAATCTTGAAATTTTATAACTTAAAAGTATTTTTAAAATTTTATTTTATATATTATCGTATCGTATTATTCTAATATGTACAATATTATTTCACCACAAATATAAAAACGTTTAATTTAATCTAAGTGAAGAAAAACAAGTAAGAATGCTATAATGCTACGCCGAATCTTCTATACCCTCCACCACAATACGGGTATAGAAATACGTTATTTATCGTACATACACACTCACAGCCGTATACATTCTACAAAAGTTTATCTTAAATATAACATGGAGCACTTAATGTGTAATAAAATTAGTTATAGTTTTGACTATAACTATTTTTCTAGTGAATCGATTTTGATCACCATTCCAGTGATAAAGTACATATAGTATAATATTATTCTAAAATTGTATTTTAATTTGTCGATTTATAAATAACAATTTAAGTGAAAAAATTTTACTTTAATTTAGAGGATGCCTTAGATATCAGTCCATATTTTTTAATATACTAAACCGATTTTGCTGCTTTTAGTTAGGAAACTTCTCAGGACTAGAAAAATACTCAGGCCGATTATTGAGCTCTGTTAATTATTGTGGATGTGAGTATGCAAACAACAGGCAGACGGACATAGCTAAATCCACTCAGATTTTTATTTGATGCAACAATATATATACATGTGGTCTGTGGTCTGAGGTGATTCCTTCTTAACGTTACAATGACTGACAACGATAATATGTCCTCTTCACCATGTTCAACGTTGATTTCTTTTTTTGTACCAAAAATTTTTCTTAATACTTCCTTTAACATAATAAGTACTTTAATGAAAGTACTTTTGCACAATAAGTTTTTATTACTCACGCAATTTTTCAATTAACATCCCTAAAACGCACCGTTTTTATTTGGAAGAAAAAATATTCTATATATGTGTGTGTTTGTGTCAATCTACTTATGTATGTTTGAGAGTTTTTTATTCTCGATTTTTTTATATTTATTAACGCCAAAAAGGACATGAGATGAAAATGTAAATGACAGTTACTTTTGACAGGTGCGTCATCTTCTTAACAACGACAGCCAACAAAACTAAAACACTCACACTACTACAAATAAATAAATTTACAGCAGAAACAGACCCAAAGAATTTTTCTTTTATTCATATGAGTGTTTATAAGAGTTTTTGTGCGTATGCATGTGTATGTGAAATCCATTGTTATTTATATGAGTTATTTTTTTTTTTTTTGCTTTTAATTCTTTAGTAAAAAGAAATCCAGACATACGATTGAAATTGAAACCTATATATTATTGATTTTATTTACTTAACATATAAATTTAATTTGTATTTATGTGTGGACAAGGTTGATGATGATGACGAATAAGTATTTCATCAAATATTATGTGTGAATTAAAAATTGGAGGATTAAAACGAATTTAAAGAAGTATTATAGTATTATATATATAGTATTATAGTATTACATATATATAGTATTATATATAGAGAAGTATTATAGATTCCATTTTCACAGGAAATAATTTTAATTATATTTTTTATTTTTGTTTGTTGGAAACATATTCACATTCACAATAAGTTTATTATAACGAAATTTTTACCAGATATTTTATATAGATCTCTCCAGTTTTCTGTTTAAAACAAGCAAAAGCGGTTCACTAAAATAAAGTTATAGGCCGATATCAGAGGCAGCCATAAAAACATTACTATTAAAAGTATTGGATTTGAACACAAATAAACTATAACAAACTGTTGCACGTAAATCATCACCGTGCCAAAACTCATCAAAATGGGATCAATAAAATTTATATCAATAAAAGTTATATATTAAGGAGTGAGATTGAAAAATTCTTAATTCAAGTTTTT